>CAJQUW010012904.1:0-68754 GCA_907163375.1 Prostheceraeus crozeri | reverse complement strand
CTTTCATTCAACAACGTGCGGAAGATGTCTGATAGCGACATGAAGAAATTGACGAAGCAGCAACTCGTGAATGCATTAAAGACAGCCATTCAGCAAGCTGATGTTTCTGCTGTTCACCGGTCGATGCGGATGTGATTAAAGCGGCTGTCTCTGAGGCCGTTGCTGAGATCAAAAATGAATTGTTAAGTGAAAGCTTGAAACTGATTATAGACGTTGAATCCAAATTTGAAGCTAAGATTAGTACTTTGACTGACATGTTGAATGCGACGCGTTCTGACATCATTGATGAAATTCAGCTTCGTGATTCTAAAAAGAATAACGTCGTAATATTTGGTATGAGCGAGACCAACGAAACATACTCAATACCGGTAGCAATCGTAATAATGATAAAGACGCCTCCTTGATTTAGTGTCGACAGTTGGTCTAGAGAACGAAGTGAAGGTCTTGCGATGTTTCCGACTCGGTACGAGGCGAATTAATTCGTCACGTCCTAGGACCTGTCAAGGCTATTCTTGAGTCTGCCAGCCAAAAGCTTTCGCTATTGAAAGCTTCGCCTAAGTTGAAAAAGCTTGCCAATGGTCACAAATTTCGCATGGTCTACATTGACAAGGACCTAACACCTGAACAGCAAAAGAGCGAAAGTTTATTGCGCTTTCAGTTTAAAGCATCGCAGAGATATGGGAGAAGACGTGTTCATAAGGCGCGGTAAAATTGTCTCTCGCTCTTCATGACTGCCTTCCATGCCCTCACTACTTATTGATTAACGCCCGTTCCATTGCATCTGATGGAAAAATGGACGAATTGCGTCTATCCTGCTCGTGCCTCGACCCAGATATAGTTATTGTGACAGAATCTTGGTTAAATGATGCCCATGATGATTCCTTCTTTCAAATGCCGAGTTTTCAACTTTTGAGATGTGATCGCAATGATCGTATTGGTGGTGGTGTTGCGATATGGATAAAGTCAAATATTTCTGTCACTCGTCATAACTTTTCTTGTGTTCGTTGTGAAGCTATTTTCATATCTTTTAAGTTGAAAAACTACAATTTTGTGCTACTGACTATGTATATTCCGCCTCAATTGCCTGTGACTTTTCGCAAGGGATATCAGATAACATATGTGATCATTTAGATGCTGTTGCGAAAGATATACCAGATGTTAATATCATTGTTGCTGGTGATTTGAACAACTTCGAAACATCTTCATTACAAAGTGCATACGATTTGGTCGACAAAGTTGTGACTCCTACACGTGGCAACGCCGTTTTAGACCGAATATTGGTCAGCCAATCGCTTGCTGATAATTATCCACCTGCTCATGTAGGTCCACCTTTCAATCTGAAACGTCGGGGCTCTCATTGTCAAGTATTTTTGCGCCCAAAAGTAGACAGTGTTAGAAATGTTCATGAGCATAAACGTGTATTGTATGATACAAGTGATCATCATATTTCCCAATTTCTTTCTAAGCTCAATGATTGTTCTTTTGCTGAAGTGTATATGAATCAGATGTTGACAAAAAAACTGAATTGTTTTATGCAAAATTCTTTGAGTGCTTGTCTGCTTTTCCATGTAAAGTTGTAACCATGACATCGAAAGATAAGCCGTGGATGACACCGTATTTGAAAGATCTGATGAACAAAAGGTGGAAGGCTTATCGCGAGAGAAATTTTCCGTTGTATAATCATTATAAAGAGAAGTGTAAATATGAAATTGTGAAATGCAAAGAAAAGTGGGTTCAGAGTTCAAAGGAGTCTTCGCGAAATGTGTGGAATGTAGTCAATGACATAAAAGGCAAGCATAATGGCAACCCTATTTCGTGCATAATGCAAGAGTACCCGGATTTTCAGACTGCCGCCGATGCTGTAAATAGCATCTTTGCTGATTACCTAACTGACAGTGAGCCATTGACATACTGTGATGACGATGATTGGTGTCCTTTGTCGGATCCTATTGATGTGTTTAACTTTTTGGATAATCTATCTTTGCGTAAAGCTACTGGCTCTGATGGCATATCAAATCAATTTTACAAGCTGGCTTACCCCTTTATCTCAGAGCTCTTTGTAACATTATTAACTCTTCTGTTATAGCGAGAAGGGTGCCGTGCATTTTTAAAAATTGTGTAATTTCACCAATCCCGAAATGTATGCCTGTTTCCATTCATGAACTACGCCCGATTACTTTGTTGAGTGTACCAGCCAAGTTGCTAGAATATCTTGTGCTGAAGCATATGCGTGATACATTTTGCAAAAACATTCCTGATTTTCAGTTCGCCTATAAACGTCTCTCGAACACTACTTCTTGTCTAATTACATGCATGATGCCGTGACTAGCATATTGGACTGCTCTGACTCAGAGGCTGCATTATGCTAAACTATGATTTTTCCAAAGCTTTTGATACTATTTGTCACAATGTTCTTGTCCGGAAGCTTATTGATTACTGTTATCCACATGGTTTTATTTCTTGGCTTTGCTCCTATTTAACAAACAGTACCAATCTGTGAAAATGCTTGATTCTCTTAGTCAGCAGCGTATTGTGACCAGTGGTGCACCCCAGGGATCGCTCTTGGGTCCATATCTTTTTGTCCTGTACTGTAGCGATATAAAGCCCATGTCCACGACTACCGTTTTAACTATGTATGCTGATGACATTTGCGAAATCTGTCCTATTTATAGGAATGATATTGTCAAGTCTTTGGGAGCCGTGTCCGAAGAGTTTTATAATATATCAGAGTGGGCTGACTTGAACAAATTGAAATTAAATCAATGTAAAACAAAGGCTGTGTGCATTTTGAAGAAAAATTTCTCTATTGTCTTCCCTTTTCCATTTAGTATTGTGAGCGAGTTAAAGATTCTCGGAGTAACTTGGAATAAGGATTTGAAATGGAACTCACATTTCCAGAATGTTATTTCTTTGTGTAATAAAAGGATGTATGTGCTTAGAGTGTTGCGTAGACTGTTAAGTCATGACGAGTTATGGTCTGTTTTTAAGGCCACAATTGAAAGCATTTTGCTCTATTGTACACAATTGTTTGGCGTTTACAGTTTTGAAACGAGACAGCAGATAGAAAGAATTTTCAAACGAGCTCGGAGAATTATCTGTAAAAATGATTGTATTTGTGCCAACAGTATATGTTCATTAGATAAAGTTCGCTTTCAAGCCTACCTTTCACTTTTTTACAAGAGTCAGAACGTCGATCATCCTCTTTTTCCTGTTGTTCCGCACGTGCGTAATGATCGACTAATTGTACCTTTTTCTAGAACTAGCAAGAGACAAAATTGTTACACTGTTCTCATCACCTTGGTTTTTAATGGTCTTTCTGACCTAACAAGTATACCAGCTTAACTTTGTGACTATTTAACTTTGTGATATATTTTGTGATTTTCATTTTGAAAAATATATATATATATTCTCTATTCTCTATTCTCTAAACATCATTATTACCTTCTCATCTGAGTAACGCGATTGTTGTGTTATTGAGCCTATATGTGAGGGCCTGAATAAGTTTGATTGGATATTGTAGGCCTATCTGAACTAATAATTTTGAAATGTTAGATATTAGCTTTATCATGAAGTGACTTGTTATTGATGTGAAGTCGGCCTGCTTCCGGCGTCCTGCCTAAAGGTTTCTGCGCTGGACCGAAATGGCAAGAAAATCTCGTCCGGTTTCCATCTCTTTATGAGACGCACATCTCATCCAAGTCATCTGTACCTCAAAGATGAAATGAATTGGACGTCTGGTTCAAAAGTCATATTAGCTTAAATACAAAATATTGTCGTCTTGTAGTCTTGAATATAGTTTTTCATTCGGCTACCGGACTTCCCAACTTCACTGATCACAAGCTCAATCATCGCATTTATATATCGAATATCGTCCCATTATTGACAAAGTTGAAAAAGTGGTCAACGTATTTTGCAATCCTTTACTTGCATGTACATGTGCGAACTTGACGGACAGGAACGACGTGGAAGGCATAGAAGCATCATTCACTTATTGCAAAAATTCTATTATTGCTTTCTGAAAATTTTGATGGAAATGAAATAGTAATCTGCTGATTTTTAGTTCATGAAAATGTTGGTCTACCGGGCTCAGGATTTAAGAATAGGGACGATTTCTGAAAGTTCAATTTTAAACTCTGCGTTAGATTCGATAGACTTTTTCTACAAGCCTGAGGTTAGAAACCTAACTACTATCCTCAAGCTACCTATCTTGACAAACCAGCCAATGGGATGCCACATGTCAAGTCAGCATCCACAATAAGTAGCATCCACTCATAATCTAGGATGTCATTTGAAATAGGCTTCAGTGATACAGCGTCGTAGACTTCATTATCTCAGCAAAATAAAGACACTTCATTCTGAATGCTCATTTCTTTATGAAGTGCCACGGTATCTTTCAATGGCCATATGAAATTCACAATTGCTACGTACGTGTACCAATTTCTTTTTCAGTTGGCGGTATAGCTCGCTAATCGCTCACAACTTTATATTTGCCGATTCGCTGGTCACTCTAATTACATGCACTTATTACTTTGTCTGCTGTGTATTATTGCATACTCACAGAACATAGCGACTACAGTTCGAAACATCTTCTGTTCAACTTTTCTATTCTTTTTCGCAACATCACTTTCTTTGCCAAATGTTGTGTTTTGAGCAACGTGTCGAACCTTCAAAGTAAGGAAAATAATTCCTTGTAAAACAGACATATTCTTCAAATTAAATCAATCACTTACCGTCATATACACATGATAATAACTGAACAAAATGATGGCAATTGGAATGAAATAGCACGCCAAAAATATCGCTATTTGATAAGATCTATCAAGCATCGCCTTACTTTCGAAATCCACTGAACAGGACATTCGGCTACCTTCCATTACGTATCGATTCCAGCCGAATAATGGAGGCACAGTCCAGATGAGAGAGTAGCAGGTGCACGCTATCAAAGCGATTCCAGCTACTCTCTTTGTAATTTTTGATGCATATAATGGTTTCGCAATAATAATATAGCGATCGAAGGATATTGCGGTCAACAAACTGATGCAATTCAAGCCAGTAAAGAACATTGCAAACCCGTAAAATATGCAACCAGCATTCCCGAAACGCCAACGACCTGAGAAAGCCGAGACGAAGTCCATTGGATGACCGAAAAACGCCAGGGTTAAATCATTGACACAAAGAGTTATGATAAACATGTTTGTCGGTGACCGCATCTTTCGGTTTTTGGCGAATGTGAGAAGAATAAGTCCATTCACCGTCAATCCACATATCCAGATGAGCAGAAGAATGATGCCAAGAACCAGAGAAAATCCATACGAATAAGGGCCAATAATTCGAGGTCCAGTGTCATTTATGGAAAACATACTACTTCTGAAAGAACAAACAAATTAACTTTTAGACAATTTTCAAATGCAATTTTCGTGTTGAAATCCAGGTTCAATTTTTATAAACGATATACCATATGAAACCTTATGCCCCATAGATTATTTTGGCATATATCTCACTTTCATAGGTGGTCAGCTGTGGTCAATAGAACTCATGAAAAAAATTGGACGTTTTCTTTGATGTAGGATTTCAACATGAGGACGACAGAACATTTTTATGAAAGTTGACAGACAGTATGACTATCAGTCAGCTTCATCATGATACACGGTTTTTAGGATTGACTGAATGAACAAAAAGATACAATACTAATATGTTTTACCGAAACATTGTTGCTGAAAAAATCTGACAAGATTTTTTCATTGATGAAGATGCTCAATTTCAAGACTTTCTACCATGTGAAAGGTTTTGTTAAGTACTTTACTTTGGCAAAGCATTTGGGTGAACTCTGCTCAGGTGTTGTTCTGCAGACTCAGATGTAGGCTATGAATTTTTGGCTAAAATATTCACCGATACCTACAGACGAAGTTTCGCAATATGGAAAATTAAGATTATCACCATTGAATTGCAATAATTGATAAGCTTTCAGATGATATATTTTTCGACTTTCGACAATATTTGGTATAATTTCAATAAGTTTGCACTTCTGCCAGATTTTTCGGTCTGTGTTGGAGAAGACAATGGTTTTAACGATCAAACGTATAAGACCTGCATGCACATATACATGTAGATCAAATAGAATATTGAGTATTGAACGATTTCGAGAACAAATATTCTTCATACTCTCACATATGACCAGTATACAGTTTTGGCCGAGGGTTTAAAGTCAAGGAACATTGACTTTTGACTGCAAACATCAATTTTATCAATAACATGCCTATTGTGCTCATTTATATAGGCATGCTATTGATTTTCGTGCGTCGAAAGACCAATTCATATTATTTCATTAAATTTTGAGTTTTTATAAGAGCATGATAATGTTGAGACAAATAACCTGGCAATTGATAAATTTATCAAATCAACATGTAATTAACTTAACATGTAATGAGTAGCGCCTGCGTGAAGCGCTTCAATCTCGGATGCGGCAGTAAGTGATTGTAGAATCAGCAATCCGCCCTCCACGTGCCTGCATAAAAGCAGTGCATTCCTGGCTAATTCACTTTCGCAACAGATGGTCCGGTGGCCTTGTGGTTAGAGGGCATGCTTGCACGTCCTCTAGCTCCAACGTAGCTGGTTCAAACCTACCCACGACTGATGAGCTCCAACAGGCCGAAACATGTCTCATAGTGGTTCCGTCTGTTGATAATGATATCAAAACTTCCTTTATCCCATTCAGTTGAAATCGCTAAAAATAAATTGTGCTAATTTGCACAAACTAGATGACAGTGTTAGCACAATTGAATGCAGACGAAATACTGGTCAAATTAATTATATGTTCAGATGCACATGCTCGTATTACAATAATGCACGTTGTTTGTACAAAAAATACCTGAAGATATACATGCAGACATAAAAATTCCAAGAAAAACTTGCTCGAAATATTTTGTAGCATATTTCATAGGCCTCATCAATGCATAAATAATGTGCAAAAGATTAAAATCGTTCACAGAATTCACATCAAGGAGCAAATAGCGATTTTTGCACAATTTAAGACTTAGGTCTATCATGGATCAATCAGTGGATTGAGTAAATCGTAATCCCATTACATAAGAAAGGCAACGCAAAAGCTTGTGAAAACTACAGAACGATAAGTTTAATCAGCCATGCAAGCAAAGTTCTACTCAAGATAATTCATAAGCGCATTTCTCCTCGAATTGAAGCTGTCCTACATGAATCCACGGCTGAGTTTAGAAAAGAAAGAAGCACAATTGAGAAGATTAGGAATCTGAGAAAAATATCGTAATCATGGTCAATATGTACTCATGAATTTTATCGATTTTAAAAAAGCGTTTGACCGCATCTGGCACGAAGGGTTCTGGCAGCATATTATGGGAAAACACAAAATACGAAAAGACCTCATCGCACTGATCAGATTTCTATTGAGACCTCAAAAGGCGCTGTTCTTGTCAATCACGATTGCAGCAGCTGGTTCTCTTCTAATGTAGGAGTTAGGCAAGGATGTATACTCTCCCCATCGTTGTCTAATTTTGGACGAACAGCTGAGTGATATCAAATGTGGAGGATTGTGAATTAATAACTTGCGGCTTGTGGATGACATCGCTATTATGGCAAGCTTGAGGCTGAACTAAAGACACTGATTTGTTGGATAAACGACAATGCAAACCGATGCGGCATGGAAATCAGCGGATCAAAAAGTAAAATCGTCACGACTGAACCTCAGCCTGTTAATATCCAATCTCAAATAGTGATCAATGGAGAAGCACCAGAACAAGTTAAGAATTTCAAATATCTCGGCTCGTTGATTTCTGAAGATGGAACTTCAACAAAAGATATCATCGCTAGAATTGGAATGACTACAAGTGCATTAGCAAGAATGTCTACGTTATGGAAAGAAAAGAAGCTCTCTTTGAAAACCAAAGTCGACCTACTCTGTGCCATTGTGAAAGCCATCGCCTTATACGGTTATGAAACCTGGACATGAGAAAGCAGCAAAGCACATTGAGGCTTTTGACCTTAAGTGTCAAAGAAGACTGCTAGACATATCTTGGAAAGAGCACAAGACTAATGATTATGTGAGAAGTAAAATCCGACGCAGGTATGGCGCACTGGAGAGCTTGCTTAACACGGTAAAAATCGGAAAACTAAAATGGTTTGGTCATGCCACTAGAAAGGCATTATGCACGGGCAAGTGGAAGGAGTCGACGACAGGGAGAAATGGAGATATTCTGTGCTTCAATGGGTGCACCAAGGGCCTCTACAGAGGCTATAGTCATGAGTCGGTGAGTGAAAACATGGATTGTATGACACTTTTGCACAGCATTGGCGCTAACTGATGGTTCGCTGCAATGAGATAAATTCAATTCTGGTAGCGTGACATTAGACGGGCAAAATCAATCAATACAGTATGTGAAAAGCAATGAAACAAATTAAGTTAACAAAGGACTTTAATTGAATATCTTTAATAAGTAGGAAACACCGACTTCCTACTGTTTTTTTTAATAAGTAGGTGTTTCCTACTTATTAAAGATATTCAATTAATGTCCTTTGTTAACTTAATTTGTTTCATTGCTTTTCACATACCGTATTGATTGAGTTTGCCCGTCTAATGTCACGCTACCAGAATTGAATTTATCTCATTGCAGCGAACCATCAGTTAGTGAAAACATGGACTATCATTATCAGACTGTGTTGAAGCTCAACCTAAGTCTATGTTTATCTACCATGCCCCATGTTTCATATAAACAAAATGACGAAGTTCAATGTCATAATTCATGCACAAAAATTCAAAACAGGTCTCACGACTTTATTTGAGTTCTGTTACAAATACAAAGTAACTTTTCGCTAGCTTTTTCTCGCATGGTTTGTGTTTCAATTAATCTCTGCAGCAGATTTCGATGATTAGCAGTATAAGCACACGGTTGCTGTGGTCATTGACAAAAACGAATGTCATTTACTTGTATGGCATGTTTCACAAAAATGTTCTGGCAAATATCAGGAAAATTGCCTTGTTTTTAGATTTTTAGATCAATGATTAGCTTAATACACTTTTTTCCCGGAGAATGAAACATTAGTCTATAAGCTAAGAAGCATGCTATATGTGGAAAGACTACTTACCGAGTGTAAAAGGTATTTGAACATTCTCAATATTCAATCAATTCGACTCAAGATCGATGTGCAACCGATAGCAGAATTTCAACATCATGACATCTGTTTAACAAAGTGCTATTCATAATTTTTATAGGATTTGAAGCCCTTCACCAAGGCTCATGTCCTCCATCACGTCTTATTTATAACGTTTTATTTCGATCTTTGATGGAATACGCATCTCCGGCTTTCGTTGGCCTGTCTAAGGGAGATTCCATGAGGCTTCAAGCATTACAAAACCGCTGTCTGAAAATCAAGAACTGTCCAGAAGTGATTGATGTAGAAACAAGGAGAAAAACAGCAGCCTTGAAACTTTTTCAGCAGGTTCGAAATGCCGAAACAACAATCAGACTTTTGCTCCCAATGTACTTGCCAAGTGGACGTATGTCGGTTCCCTTCTGTAGAACATCATTGCGACGTAATTCTTTCTTTCCTGCTGTAAGCATTCTTAAATCTTCTACATTTTTTGACTGATTTTATATGATTCCACATTGATTCGGGATTTTACAGATAAAGACAAATATGGTACATTTTTGCGGCCTCGCGTTTTGCAACATTCTGGGATGTTTTGTATGCCAGCTTGCAACAGTGTCATTCAGTCCACCTCTTTTATGGTTACTGTGATTCGATTATCCAACAGTGGTTTCCCACATTAGCTTTTCCTCTGACACATCTGTTTCAAATTCATAAGTTTTTTCTTGTTTTTTTGTTATATTTTGTTCTTTGTTATCTCTGTATGTGTTTAATATTCTCATTATGTATGCCATTCTGTAGCCTCACGATTTCTATTATTGAGGCATTTACAAAATATATACGTTTATCATTATTATTATTATTATTTCTCTGTAAATTTTTCATGTAAATTTGAATTTTATTGATCTGTCATTCCGATTTCTATTCTGATATTCAATAAACACCATTCTCTCTCTCATGTAAAATGGAGCAAAAATATAGCGGTCGTCAATTTCGTCGTATTCATTTAATTTGCAAGTTTCTGCGATGTTACCAGAAAACACTTGGGTGCCTTGATACAGTTGAAGCAATCGTGTGACTGCAAGTAAAGTTCCACACAAGGGTCCGGTCCAGCTTCTTCCCCATGTCAAGGGCCTCTAGTTCCGCCAGACTTTACGTAATGTGCCCATTGGCTCAGTGATGGAATTTGACACACCTGTGGATACTATGACATGATATCAGGCTGTTCACCAAATCAGGTTGAAAATAGTGACCTGAAGACCTGCACACAACTGCGTGTTGATCGAAAAAGTTCAACTCCCCTCCGCAACACATCGCTGTAATAATGCGCATGCAGCACCGAACAGATCGTCGCTCATTTGAAGTCCCAAAGATAGCATAGGATAAACAGAAGTAAATAAATAAATAAACTTTATTCGAGCTCGAAATCATTGTACGATAATAGTATTGAATCTATTTATTCGCATTGTAGTTCACATTTTAAAATGTATTTCGTGTATAAGGCTCTATACAGGAACGGTCCGCAAAAACAAAACACGTTGCGCAAATGCCAACGCAACCTCCAGATCCATAGAAATTCGACCATGTTCGAAATGATTGATGATCAATAACTGAACATATTTTGGTCTTAAAACATTCATTGCACGAGTAATTTGATGGTATTGAATTTATGAGAAGGAATATGAGCAAGACTCTTCACTATACGTGCATTTAAACTATAATTTGATGAAATTTTAATGGAGAAATCACTACTTAGCCATACGAGACTATCATTTAGCTCAAAAATGTATATCTGACATTTCGCTGCTTAATGGAAATGAAATAATAACCCAACATCAAATCACTGATTATCACAAACCAAATCACTGAAGAACAAATGAGCAACTGTAGTAATTTTTGTTTTTAATGCTTGCACAGTAAATTCAAAATGTCATATCTAGTGTCTACAATTTTATTACGCTGCAATATCCATGTACGAGTAATAGGAGCTATAAACTATAAGGGTCTCCGTACATTGAGGAAAACCGATTAGCCTCTATTTGGGAGCTATAAAAAGTCAGTAAAATTCTACGAGTTAAGTTCTATACATTGAATTTATCGCTATGAAATAAATGAAAAGTATTATCATGTATGATCCGTGCACGTATACATTTGCTATCTGATCTTCATTGGATTAAATGCAGCAACGAAAAAGTCCTCATCTTCAAGAGACAGCAGAATAATACACAATGAATGCACCAAATTCTACATTTCCTTGTGTATTTTTCATCCATGTTGCTAGATGTCATTTAATTCTACCTTGATATCCGAAAAAAACTAATTTGCTGTGATATTCCGCGGATGGCTGATATTCACATTTTAATTAACAATCCCACGTCTGGTTTTGAAGTTTTGTTACGTTTGCAGTAAATTGCAATTTAGAATGGAATCCTATATAATTCAGTTTTAGCTCCATTAGACTATAAGCAGTGAAAGCTTTCTCTGAGAATTACTTTGATGTTTTGTTCGTCGAAATCGGTGTACTTTTAGAGAAATTATTATGTCTCAAATTCATTGCATAATTTTCTGCTTCTGTTGATTGTTGAAAAGTTGTTTACATCTTCCGGCGCTAACGGTCATTTTCAGGCTTTCAATATCTGTCGCGTCTAGACGTCCGCATGGCCAGATCAAAGTGTTGACCCAGATAAACTGTAAGCTAAATTTTCATTCGGTTTTGACTTTTGATTTCATCTTGTGTCAGGATGACTGATTCGAAGCTTGAGAAAGTGTTTTTGAAGGACAAAGTCTCTGCCCTTTTGTCAGAACGACCGTCCGAACGCCTAGTTACCCGAAAAGTAGGCGTCTCAAAGACCACCGTCCACAGGTTGAAAACTATTTTTTTTCTCCCTTTCCAAAAAAGTTAGATCCGGACGGAAAAGAAAGACAAGTTCTCGAACAGATCAAATTATTATTTGCTTGGTAAGAAACGATCCTTCTCTGTCTTCAGCCGTAGTTGAGGAGTTCACTTCGACAGTCGCCGGTTTCTGCCATAACAGTGAGACGTCGCCTGAAAAGTGAGCACTTCAAAAGCCGTAAGAGACCATCAGGGATCGAATTGACCGCCAACCACAAGAGCTTGAGGCTGAAGTGGGAGATGCAACATTTGCCACTAGCATTCTCAATGGAATCGATTTGTTTCAAGAGATGGAAGCTTCTTTCTGTCTCAGAGGTCGCGATGGCCGTTTGAGATGGATAAAGTCAGGTGACACATTTCGTGATCATTTGGCATTGCCTGTGAATCAAGGAGGTTGAAGATTGTTGATGTGGGCTGCGATATGGATGACTGGTCGAACTGAACTCCATAACCAAAGGGATAGCATGAATTCCATGAACTTTGAAATGGCCCGCTTGCACACCACACCTCAATCCAATTGAAAATGTTTGGAGTCTACTGAAGCGTGGTGTGAGGCGATCAATTCTTCCTGGAGATGGTCGCTCGACTTGAAGCTTTGCTAAGACAAGAGTGGGAGAGTTTAAATCAGAAGCAATCAACCGCCTGATCAATTGCATGTCTTCCAGGATTCGACAAGTGATTGAACTTTCTGTTGAAGTTACAAAGCACAAGTGACCACCAGCGAACGTACCATGAACCCTTTTAAAAGCCAACTGACTCTACAGAGCCACTGAACAACAAAGAAAACTTTATTTTCATTTATCTGCCAACTATGTATCTGTAATTGACAAAATTTTATTAAATGAGACAAAATTTAGGTGGTCTACTTTTTGTAATCATCACTGTAGTTGACCAATTTGCGCGTCAGACGATGCATATTGCGCAAGACCTAAGTTAAGAGAGTATCTGAATCAAAGCAATTTTATTGGTCAAATTAAAAAATTTCTAATTTGACCAATGAAATTACTTCGAGTCAGATAATCTTTTAACTTTTGTGAAAAAAATCCAGTTCCGCTTTGTGACTATTTGATCACACGATTCGATTATAATTTTTCAAAACTATTTGATGTCAAATTAAATTGAGTGAATACATTTTCATTATTCGTGAGTTTTCATTGGTGATCTTGGGAAATATGTCTTATTTACAACCATTCTCAATGATTGGTGATGCAGCCTAATACATGAAAACTTTCACCACAGACCCCCACCATCCCCGAACGGACCGAGTAGAATGCGTCGACAAAAGATATTAACGTTATCCTTAACCTTATCCTAATTTGATTTTCTCGCTTTATCTCTCACCAATCTCGAAAATGTTCGGCTACCACTCTTTCAAATACCATATTTATGCGGATGACTGCCAATTCTATTAAAGCACGACTTCTGAGCGAGTACATGAGCTCTTGGTGTCTGCGAATAATTGTCTTCATTAAGTGGAGGATTGGTTGGCAAGTAATCAACTGATTTTGAATAGACGGAAGACTAAAGTGACTGTGTTATGTCCTCCAAGCATAAGAATTCCAACTGAGCCACTACCGCATTTTGATTTTTCTCAGAAAGTGAGGAATCTTGGTATATCATTTGATCGAAACTTCGATTTATCGTGTCACGTTATCAACTTGATTCGTGTTTTAAATTGTGAGTTACGCCGTTTGCGCCCTATCCAACGCTATTTATCAACGGATGCGTGTAAAACTGTGGTGTGCAGTACTATTCTTTCTCGAATTGATTACTGTAATTCAATTCTACGAGTATACAACTGTCCAACTTATCTTCTGGATAAGCTATAGCGTATTCAAAACAATGCGGCGAGGTTAATTGTGCGTATTCCGAAATATGATCATATCGTGTCATCTTTCTGATTTACACTGGCTTCGTATCAGACAACGGATATGTTTTAAAATTTGTGTCACTGTGTACAAGATTCTTCAGGGCTCTTGTCCGTCCTATTTGTCAGATCTCGTATCCGTACATGTTCCCAGGCGATCGTTGCGTTCATCTGATAATGACCGAATTCTGGAGTCCCGCAATTATCGGACTTGCTTCGGAAGAAGATCATTTTCCTATGCTGCACCCGTATTGTGGAATTCCTTACCAAGAGACGTGAGGAACATTGCATCCCTACACTCATTTAAAAAGTCTTTGAAGACATATTTTATTTCTTACAATCGCTGATGTGTTTATGTTATTTTGTGTACATGTAATGTTGTATAATTTTGTTGCGCCATGAGCTCACCAAGTAATGGCGCTCTATAAATATACAGTTATTATTATTTAATGTTGCAATAAAAAGTAAAATTGAAAACATTGCATTAATGTAATTTAACTATGTGATTTAACTGTCTGTCTTAATGCACAAAATATGTACATAAGATGTACATAAGATGTTTCTCAAATAGGGCTAAAAATGTGCTCTTTATGTTTAATTTGAATATAATTATTTTACAACTATTAAGCCAGAAATCAGATGTAAAGATGTAAAATCTATATCAGTGGAAATAAACTTTGCTGACTTTGCATAACAAATCAAATTCTATCAGCTCAATAAACATTTATGAAATCATGTTTGCTGAAGCTCAACAACTCTTGCATAATGCTGCATGCTATACAGTGATTCTAGCACTAATTTCATCTGTCATAATCTGAAAGAAAACATACTATACTCAGGACAGGGGAATCACCGAGCAACTCTTTCGTTGCCCGGGACCTGGAAGGAGGCAGGATTTGGACCATCGACCCGGTGACTCTTTGTTAACTCAGGAATCTATGACCTTAAGCTGTCCATGCCTTAATCATCAGGTTTTGATCAGATTAACAAACTCCGAAAAGTGTAGCTTGCTGAAATAATGAAACGGAAAATGTTGATGGACGATAACATAAAATATATATTTCCTTTTGACAAACTTTCAAATTATTAAAATGCTCATCGATCTTTACAAAGGAAAGATATGTGGCAAGCACTGTTTCGGTGTTATGTCTATAATCTTACCGCAGTCGCTTATGAAATTTATACCATTTCTTAAATTCGCTGCATCAGAATGTTAAACCACCATTCCTAATACAAATTCAGATTAGGCAAGGATGCTGTAGAACTTGTCGACAATCATGTTTCGATTATCCAATTTGTCTGCGAGCAATGTTCCGATTCGGAAATGAAGTTCCAAATGTTCGGTTAATCGGATTATCGCAACTTGAAAAACTAATTCTATGCTTATTTGCATATATTGTCAGTGTTGATGAGATTGAACATGTACTGCGTTTCCTGAGGAAGAAATCATGCGGCCCAGACCTTCTGCCAACCTGCATCTTTCCAGATTTTGCCTCTGCTTATGCTCCGACAATTGCACATTTATTTAACCTCAATGACAAAAACGGCTGTGTTCCATCATCTTTGAAATAATAATCTAAATTGGGAATCATCTGTTTTTATATTTACATATCATCTGATATGAAATTGAACGCTCATGTTGAACACCTTGTTAAGAAAGCTTCAAAAAGACTATACGTGATAATACAACTCAAGGGAAGTCGATGTCCTGAAGAAGATATTTTTAAGGTCTATTGTTCCCTGATTCGACCCATTCTCCTGTATACATATCCAGTGTTTTGTAATGCATATAGATATGTTAAAAGCAAACTACAATGAGTTGAAAACAGAGCACACTGGAACATCGGCGGAGAGTTTCGGAAAGATGAGATGTCCCCTTCTCAGCCGGAGATAAAATCTGTGAGATGTTTGACAGAGTATCAGAAAATGTGACCCATCCACTTCGTCAGTTCTTTCTCCCTCGCCACCGTGTCTCTTCGAGAAACACATGCTGCCTGAAAATCCAAAATCTAAAACTGTAATCAGTGCTTCTTTTGTCCAGTATTGTCCGTCACTCTCATGATGTAACTTTTTTATATTTTAATGTAACTTTTTCATTTCTTCGCTATGTAATGTGTTCACCGCTTTTCTGAAACAATAAAGAATTGATTGATTGATTTAAAATTGAAAACGAATAATTTCTTCCGAAAATTTTCTGTCATTCCTGTCAAGGAATGGCAATGACTGAACTTTGCACGGTGATTTAGTTAAAGAATTGATTATAGGTACCAGTCAATGCTACAGGCCACTGTACATTATGACGTCACGCTGCACTCTTCGCATTTCAGTTGAATCTACAGCGATCACAGAAATAGACAACTATACAATCTCCAGAACGGAAATGTAGCTTCATGCAAGACACAATAGCGGCACAAAATTCACACGCATCTTCAATTAGAAAAACTTGTCAACCACTGTATGATTGGGTTAGAAGCAGTCACACGTGTAATTCTAAGCTATTCATTGGCTCTTCATGTCCTAACTTAGTTCCCCCGGATTTCCCTCGACCTTGAGTCGATTTGCATTCTAATCAACTTCAAGTAAACAGTCCAATTCTATTACAGCGATGAACATTAGAAACAATTGATGAGTACTTGTCCACGGTATTGAAGACGCGAAGGGATCATGTCCTTTTGTATGACCACTGATCAACCTACATGTATTCATGTACACATCTGTCACTAATTCATGATGTACAATAAGTGTAGACATAGCAATGCATCACATGAGCGTCGTGTCACATGAGCATCAAATATGTACTACTTCACTTATTTCATTAATGCACAGCATGCGAAATTTTGACCCTATAATGGTCATAAGGTACATGTCCAGCATTTGGATCACCAAGTGAATTGCGCACGACTGGCATGGAATATCTCGAAACAAGAAGAACATGACTGTTGAAGACTGAAACAAGTAGTAAGACATACCATAGAGATCTGCATAAAACTAAAAATCCAAACTTAATTAGATTGCGGGTCCCTTTTGCACACACAGTGAAGACCTTTCTCTCTTGATGGAAAGAGCCTTTAAGATCATCAGTTCTCTGCTAGATCTCACACGTCTGACGATTCTGAAACCACTACGAAGATCTGCATGCGGATTTGCGTAGCAAGGAGGTGTTTTGTACTGGAAGAGGTACCTGGCTTTCTTTTTCTAAGCACCATTTTGGCACATGCTCTTTTATCCGGTCGCCCGGTCTCCGTTTCGTTCTGCCAATGTAATAGTCACCGTAACTACAACAAAATCTGTATATGACGTTTGAGTTGGCAGATACAGGAGCGGAATCCGTGAACAACTTTGACAGAGTAGGCTTAGTGGAGAACATCACCATAATGTCAGCAGCATTAAATGCATTATTGATAGCCATTTTGATTTTCTTCTTGTGATTTGCTGATTGCTCTCCAAGATAAGGAATTATGATGTATACCTTCCTTTTATCTGGACCTTTTGTGTCCTCGCTATCTTTCATACGTTTATCCATGAATTTTTTAGGATAACCATTTTCAAAAAAGTCCTGAATTGAACTTCTTTGTCGAGCATATCCTTTGCACCGTGAAATAGACACTTAACCAGGTCAATTTTGCACTGAAACTTCGCAATCACATAATACCGCATCCGAGATTGACAACCGCCCTCTCAACAGATGGTCCGGTGGCCTTGTAGTTAGATGGCATGCTTGCACGTCCTCTAGCTCCAACGTCGCTGGTTCAAACCTACCCACGACTGATGAGGCCCAACAGGCCGAAACATGTCTCGTGGTGGTTACATCTGTTGAGATTTGATAAATTTATCAATTGCCAAGTTACTTGTCTTAATATATATATATATATATATATATATATATATATATATATATATATATATATATATATATATATATATATATATATATATATCCAAAATATTGATTTATAAGTAATATTGATAGCAAGCATTTCAGCCTAATTCACTGGCATGATAGCAATAAGGGTTCAGCACTTAGCAAGGTGACCGCCGCATTGACTTGTGCTTGTGCTTCCTGCAGAAGGTCATGTCACCTGATCACATGTTGTATGATAAATTGCCCTCTCTCTCGCGACCTGGCAGGTTTGTGCTCCCTCAAAACCGCACTGTCTGACGCAGCAATTCTTTGTTTTTGTATGCCTGCTCTATGTATAATGATAACACCACACACTAATTACTTATTGACTTATTGTAACTCATATTTTTTAAAACTCTCTTCTATTCTCTGAATAACTTCACCTGTTGTATTGATTTTCATCTGAAAATATAGACGCTTTATTATTAAGGTGGCATACTGCATTTAGCTGGTATGTTATGCAAGCAAGACTACATTATGAAAACAATGTGACAATCAGGGCTTATTGTAATTATAATTACAGGCACTTTGTGATTTATTTGTCAATTATTAACAGTGAATAACTGGGAGGCATGGAAGTGTTCGCGGGATGTGTATGCAGCTAATAAGTAATTGCAAATAATGCATCGGACAAGCCCTACACAAGCGAATAGTTTGCTACTCACTACTTATACTGACGACTATTACAGGCTGGCGTTCTATTTTTCAAACACCACGTCAGGGTGGCGGTCTCTTATAGGTTTTGAGATGATTGATGTGTCAATATCAATTATATGACTTCTATACATTAACGAGATATATTCATCCTTGTGACTGCAATCAACTAAATGCTAGAAGACACTTTCTAACCATAGATAGCTACATAATTTCGGAATTTAATAGCGTTCATGTTCAACTCACCTGCTCCTTCAATCAGCTCACTGAAAATGTCCTCATCTGCCTATATCATTCGAATACCTTTTCGGTAATTTCCTTAATGAGTCGACGGCAAATGATAAGCTCCCAATGGAGCAAAGATGAGAATGAAATTGCACACAGCTGGTTCTACACCGCTCATAGACGAACAGATGCTGAGAGACGACATTACATTGATATTGCGACTGCTTACGTAAAAAACTGCTATACTTTGCCTTTGAATAATTGTGAGAATCATTGCAGCGAAAGTTCAAAGATATTTCCGAGTAGAATGTTAGCAGGCCGTTTGGTACCAGAGATAAAAAGCATTATAATGCAAAAACACCTCTCTTATCTCACAGGAAGTAGGATGCTCATTCTCAGAGGTGTAAGAGGACTTAGTTTGTTAAAAAACTTCAAGTGAATGAATAATTTAGCTCATGTCCATGGCAACTGTTACAGTGCATCATTAAGCAACAACATAGTCACTTCCATTACACAATATCATAAAACATCAATATGCCAAATGCTTAATATTTATCTTTCATAAAACATGCTTTCGGATATCTTTTGAATTTCTTGAAACGCATCCGCAGGGAATTCGTATTTTGTATATGTGATTCTGTAAAGTCAAACCTATTCCAAACACTTGAGAAATTTGAATATCTGAAGAGAATGACGTAATGACGAAGATACGGTTCACGAATGTGTGTAGACAATTAGATTATTAGATAAGCTGAAGCGATTGGGGATTAAAAGGAGCATTTTTACATTTGTAGTAGACATATTTACACATATTGTTATCAGACGATTCTACCAGTCTTGCAAGATCGCTTTTGCTTCTAAAATGTTTCAAAACGGATTTCACGCACTTACTGAAATAAGAACTATGATTGCCAATTTAATTGTAGTCTTTTTTCGAAATTTCGCTTCATGAAATTGTGTGCTTAATTTCTACTATGTGCTAATTGCACACCAAAAATCGTAATTTATGTGTTAACATTACCAATCATTTTTCGAAGAAAGGAGCACTCATGACAGCAACAATAAATTTTGATTCAGTATACAATCCACATTCAATATCTGTTGAAATGTGTCAATGTGCAAGTAAGAAAAAGTGGGTTTACATTTTGATTCGGTTGAGCTCTTAAAAGGTTAATTCACACCGGACGCGGTGCGGCGCGTCCTCACGCGTCAGAATCTTCGTCCAGAACCTTAATAAACCTATGTGACTGTTCACACAGAGTCGTGCGGGACCGCGCCAGCAGTAACCCCATTGCAGGCGCAAGTGCAAAATGTGAAACGATAAGTCATCATGCTGACTCATCTGGCAGGAAGGTGAGGGAGAGAGCCAAGGATGTGTTGGGAGGAATGGGTCCGTGAGGAGGAAACGGGTCCCTACCCCCCCTCTGGCGTGAAGGAAGGAGTGTTCGGGTAAGGGTTGGGCAGGAAGGTGATAGGAATGTGTGAGGGATAGAGTGAGAAAAGGCGGGTTTTTGTGGTTTTGGGATGAGAAAGTCCATGTTTCGGGCAGAAGGAGTGCTCGGATGGGAAAACGGTGGCCAGATTCGGAGTCTACGTGAAATGTTGGGTTAGGAAGGATGTTTCCATCGACATCGGAGAGAAAAAGTTTTGAAGACCCCCCCCCTTCTGCCAAACTTCCAACTTTGGTGTGAGAGATCGTAGAAAGTCGTGCAATAGCTCATTTGAAAGCTAAGAGTGAGAAAAATGCAGTGGAAAGCTCAGTTTGGTTCACTTTTCCTGGGTTTAGGGAGGAAAATGGCAAGAAAACGTCAGAGTTGGAAAAGGCAGGTGTTGGAGGTTTTGGGATGAGAAAGTCCATGTTTCGGGCAGAAGGAGTGCTCGGATGGGAAAATGGAGTGCAGATTCGGAGTCTACGTGAAATTTTGGGTTAGGAAGGATGTTTCCATCGACATCGGAGAGAAAAAGTTTTGAAGACCCCCCCCCCTCCTGCCAAACTTCCAACTTCGGTGTAAGAGATCGTAGAAAGTCGTGCAATAGCTCATTTAAAAGCTGGGAGTGAGACGAATTCAGTGGAAAACATGGCTTGTTCGTATCTGCCTTCGTTTAGAGGTGAGACGTTATTGAAAATTTTGGACCTTGGCGAAAAACGACAGAGTTAGAATGTTTATGAAAATCGCTCTAGCGGGTGAAGCAGAGACCAGATTTGGAATCAGCGTCAAATTCTGCTTCGGCATGGTAAATTTGGAAGCCATCGGAGAGAAAAAAATTTTCTTCATTTTTCCGAAAAACGACTGAGTTAGAATTTTTGCGATGGCTGTGGAGTGTAGAGCCAACACGAAGCATCGGATGGGAAAATGGAGGGCAGATTCGGATTCAGCATCAAATTCTACATGGCAATGGTGAATTTCTAGCTCCATCGGAGCACTAGAACCGGAGATAGACGGGTTTTTAGTGTTTGGATGATGGGTATTACGTCATCAGTTGATCGTCACACACTATATAAGCTGGGAACCGACAGAGACTTTTCATTTAGAGGAGAGCGATTGTCAAAGGTAGGTCGTCTCTCTGAGCTCCGATGATAGCTTCGGACATTCCAAATTCCGGGTTTCTGTAAGAAACCGACTTAGAAAATTTCATTGCTGAAGTCAGCTAAGGCGTCAGACTTAGAGGTTCGCCAGGAGATGGTATCAAACTTTGGGATTTAGGATAAAGCTAGGAATCATACTCTTTAACTTTGGTTGACGATTTTATTCCAACGTTTGCTATCAAATGTTTGATGACTTTGTCTTTCAATGCATATCAGCAAGTAGTATCCTGTAAACACTTGCTATCAAATTTTACTCTATCTTTACAGAATTATCATGACTAAAACTCCGCGCTTTATCATTACTCAATGCTCCTGCGGTAGATTAGCAAGGGGCAGCGAATACCGTAAGCATATTAAAGAGGGGACGCTGGACCAACATGAGAGAGTGCATGTTTTTAAGGTCTGTGTTCATCATAGGGTGGTGTGCGATGAGGATGATGTTGAGGGTTTCCGGAAGGCGCATGAATCTTGCCCATCCGGAAACATTGGAGCGCAGTCGTTTCGTGAGTGGATGAGTGAATTAATTAAGGCGAAGGAGGAGTTGAATGCAGCAGTTAGAAGTATTGAGGGTGCTGTAGCGAAGGATCGGGAGGTAGTGTTGAGTGAAGAGGAAGTAGAGGTAGAAGGAGTGATTGAGCGGGCGAGTGATGAGACTAGGAAGTTGATGGTCTCATTGTTTGGGAGTGAGTTGTCTGATGAGACGGATGGTGAGGTGGCTGAGCCTGTAGCGACATCATCGCCTAGGAAAGAGGCGCATGATACGGAGGCGTTTGTGAGATTGAAGGATCGTATGATGGATATGGAGAGTGTGAATAGAAAAGTTTTGAAGGAGAATGATGAGTTGAAGGCTAAGGTTGAGGGTATAAAGGTGATGAGGGAGCAGTTGGAGGAGATGCGAGTGAAGGAGCAGGAGTGGTTGAAGGAAAGGAGTGGTATGATGAAGCGAGTGAAGGCGCTTGAGGGCTTAGAGTCGGAGTTGATGCGTGAAAAGAATGAGGTGGAGCGGATGCGAGGTGTGGTGAAGGAAGTGGAAGAGACGAAGGTGATCAACACGTGGTTGGGGAGTGAAGTGGAAAAGTTGCGAGAGGTTGAGAGAAGAGTGAAGAGGAAGAGAGTGTATGAGGTCCATCTTCCCCTCTTTGAAAACAACATCTGCGATGTGCCGACCCTCACAGACGACCCCAATTCGACACAGACATGTTATGAAGGCGAAGGTGTGCGATGTCTCCACCTATCCATTAAAATGAATGGCGATTTGGAAGACTTTATCGACCGAAAAGTTGTAAAGAAAAAGCCGAGTAAGTTACTTCAACATGATCATTTCCTTGCCACCTCTAATCTCCTATTCTTTTTCTTTCAGAGTTTTTGCAGAAGTGAGAGTGTCGGTGGACGGAGAACGACCCATGGGCCCTTTTAAGGGCCAACCTTCTAATGCAGCTAAAGCGGTCCCAAGCCCGCCACATATCTTCGGATATGGAATGAAGAGGGGAAGAAAAATGATGAATGGAATGAAGGGAGGACATTCATGCGCCACACGCAACACATCACAGACTTCTCTCTTTGCTAGTGAACAAGCTCTTGTCAGTGTCGTACAAAAGTTTATACTGCAACACAGGTTGATGTATAGTTAGAAAAATTTTATCATGACGTTTATTCATAAGTCTAGTCAGAAAGTATATCATGGTTTGTAAAGGTTTTACTGCCACGCAGGTTGATGTATAGTTAGAAAGTTTTATCATGACGTCTATTCATAAGTCTAGTCAGAAAGTGTATCATTGCTTGTACAAAAGTTTATACTGCAACACAGGTTGATGTATAGTTAGAAAAGTTTGATCATGACGTTTATTCATAAGTCTAGTCAGAAAGTGTATCATGGTTTGTACAAAAGTTTATACTGCAACACAGGTTGATGTATAGTTAGAAAGTTTGATCATGACGTTTATTCATAAGTCTAGTCAGAAAATATATCATGTTGTACAAAAGTTTTACTGCCACACAGGTTGATGTAAAGTTAGAAAGTTTTATCATGACGTTGTATGACTGACCGAACTCATCACAGCACTAGAAAGTTTTAGAAGGTTTTACTGCACAGTGTAGATTGTCTTGTAACTTACTTTCACAGTGTTAGAAAGTTTTATTGGAGACAGTTGCCAAATGTTTCCCTATTAGAAAATTTAAACTCCATGACTGTTAGATTAGCTTCATCAGGTTTACTAAAAGCAGTTTTCTACTGCAGTAAGACTGAGAGTTTAGAATGTTATATGAAAACAGTGTTCACCACAGCGCTAGAAAGTTTTACTGCGCTGTGTAGATTGTTTCACACAAGGTCTTATAGTCAGCGTTGAATGTTTTATAAAACCAGATGTTGTCACAAACGTTGAGTGTGTGAGAGCTAGTTCCATGACATTGAATCGCATGGATTGTAAAGTTCATAATCCAAGGCTAGGCTCCTCTACGGTTGGATTTAGGGTTTTATATTACATGCGTTAACCGTTCGTGTAGAATACGTGAAGAACATGTTTTCTTAAATGCTAATGTTGAAATAAGTTTGTAAGAAGTCTTTGACAGGTTGTTGTGAAACTTAGCGAACGTTGAAGAAATGTTTCTGCAGTCACACTCGTTAGCGTACCAGCTTTACTAAATGTGTTGTTTGCCTTTATCAAATTGAATGCGTGTTTTGTAAATAAAGACAGACAGCGTGTTTGCACTCTGCATCGACAGCATACAAGTATACACATAACAACCTGTAACGTTGTAAGTCGAATGCATATGAGTTAGGAAACACTCAAAACATGTGCTAGATAAAAATCAACCTGCTAGATGAAGTGAAACACAAAAGTGTCACAACTAGTTTACGGGAAATAAAGGAGAACTGTGACAACGTTTACACTCATCATAGACAGATGAACATATAGTCTAACTTTCTGACATTCAAATGAAAGTTGTAAACATGAACCGTGGTGTAAGAAACTTTATGTCAACAACTTCATGTTGGCAAAACTTTCATAGATTGCAGTCACATTGAAAGCTGATATAAAGACCTGTAGAAACGCATAAGTCTTAGCTCAACGACTCGACCCTTGAACTCACACAATGAATACGTCTGTGTAGAAAACTCATTTGTAGGAAACAGCATTTTCTGTTCGAATTCAGACGATGTAAACATGACATTTAACATGGCTTGCAATAGTCAACACGCTGCCATTCAAAATGTTTATCATAAAACCTATCAGTGAAAAAACCCCTCCTGTGCCCACAAAGAATCATAAGTGCACTCTGACGCCTGTTTGTCTCGCTATCCCCTCAGCAGATAGAGTAGAACAGAAAGATGTACGCATTCTCTCTGGCGGCCGTCTGTCACATGAAACAGAGAGCTATCACATCTGTCCCAGGATGTAGGAACGTATCGTTACCTCCCACCTAGCTGATTCCCACACAGCTCATTGCTATCGCGTCGGAGAGATTATCGTAGGCGACTCAAAGGGTTCTCACGTTGACAGTTCGTTACCGTACACTCCGCGCGCGCAAGTCACCATTTGCTGCTAAAGCATGGACACTGCCAATTTGTTCAATTCTTCAATGTCTGGCTAGCCAGTTACAAAAATGTGTGAGAAATATAAGGGAGACGTTCACACTCATTCATCAAATACAAGTCGTTTGAAGCAATGTCGTTCGATATCGCTTTCTTTGACATGAGCCGAACCCTTGAGCTCCGCTGTGGATGCAGGGTGAAGATGGGGAAAGTCTTTCTTCTGTCTGCTTTGCAGGCAGAGAAAGGCGAAGCAATTCGCTGCCCCGTCAACCTTATTCCACATGAGCTTGTGGAGAACCCTTTATTTAGGGACATGGCGCTAGAATATCTGGCGTTGCTGAGAATTCAGCGTCCGGAATACTTCGAGTAATCGAAGTATTCTATCGGTCCTTCCGAGGGCCTGGTCACCAATTCGTTGGAGGCCGCCCTATTAACAAAGAAAAGTCACACACAAACACTAGATTCAAGGATCTCTATCTTTCTTAGAAAATGAAGAAGCTCTTATTAAATTCATCTGATGAGAACTCAACTTCATGACAATTGTTAAACTTGTCCAACACACATCTTCAAAGTTCTAACTGCCATGAAATCATCATGTTTAAAGTTTTAAAGCCCCTATGATTAGTAGCAAGGATCTTTTACATGGTGTGAAATATAAACGTGTGTAGAGAGAGGTTTTGACCTGAAGTCATGAATTTATTTCTTTACTACCCCTCAAATGGAAAGAGTAGGGGTGGTGGAAGAATCATCAGAGCAACATGTTCTATAGTAATGCAGGCAATGGCAGTCACGGTTGGACTTAGAGATTTAGCGTTTTATAGAACATACATCAATGATAACTGTTGTTGTAGAGTGTATACATGCATTTACTAACTTAGCCATTGGTGAATGACATAGCTAAATTGATAAAGTCCATTATCTGAGGGGTAGGGTTACCTACTGTTGGATTTAGGGACTTAGGGATTAGGATAACACAAATGAACGATCTCTTTTAGTGTAGAATACGTGATGCATATGTTCGCTTTATAAAATGACTTTGAAGTCAAGACTTAATTTTCATGGTGAAAAGACAGATTTCATATCGTTGATGAGAGATAGTTACATACTCATTATGTTATACACCTTACATTTGATGTGGTCAGCTGAAAGGTGATTGGTGCATGTTCAATAGAAGCGTTGTATGTAACTTAGTGATTGGAATCATAAGTGTGTAAAGAGTTGATGAGGAAAATATATGTAATAGTCAACGCAGGAAAGTTTCTTGTTATCCTAGCTAGGAATATATGATCCTCAATCATCAGTCAGTGTTGTATTTTAAAAGTCGTATGCTGACAGAGACATAAGTTTACTAAATCATACAGCAAAACTCCTAAATCCATAGGATAGGTTTCCCTGTGTTGAGATTTAAGGATTTAGCGCTTTGAAAGTGTAAGTTACATAGATAAATCACTACGTCCATATCATAGTCAGGCCTATGACAAGACTTAGCGTTTTATATGATCCATGTTAGCAATAGCTGTTTGTGTAGAATGTGACTCAATGCGTTTAGTCAGATAATGTATCATCAATGTCATTCACGTGGTTAGATGATGAAGAAAGTGTGAGATGGAAGTGAAAGCGAACTCATAAAGTCTAGAACACTAAGTAGTAACATTGTAGGAATAAGTAAATGAAAAGTTATGTTGTATGAAATGAGTGATAC
Source organism: Prostheceraeus crozeri (assembly GCA_907163375.1). Lineage (NCBI taxonomy): Eukaryota > Metazoa > Platyhelminthes > Polycladida > Euryleptidae > Prostheceraeus > Prostheceraeus crozeri. Next base: position 42,276 of record CAJQUW010012904.1, on the reverse strand, counting down.
AAGACTAGCTCACATTGAACTGAATTGTTAGTGTAACAAAAAGCTGTGTGGGTTTCAATAACATATCATGTACATACTGTGTCGTTTTCTTTTTACATAAAGTTGGGCTTCAAACAGAGTGGATTGAGTTCGTAATAAAGTTGCAACCATTTTACTGTTTGTAAAGTTGGGAATAATATCAGAATCATTTCAGTGTTTGCAAGATAGGCGTAGTATAAAATAAAGTCGCGGCCATGTCACTCTTTGTAAGTTAGGAATTTTGTCAGAATCATTTCAGTGTTTGTAAGATAGGTAAAGTATAAAATAGTGTTACAAGCATTTCACTGTTTGTAACGTTAGAAATAAAGTTGATGTTTGTAAAGTTTGAAATCATGCTAGAATCCTTTCAGTATGTGTAAGATAGGGGACGTATAAAATCATGTTAGAATCCTTTCAGTGTTCGTAAAGTTAGTTATAATCGGTTTAATAAGTACGTTAGAGAGTTGACTGTACTGAGATATAAGGATTAGGTCACATTAGAATTCAAGTGATTGAATGTCATCTTAATGAAGATAGAAATGTGTTTGTGGCTGCATGTGGTGCAAGAGTGTCCTCCCATTTCATTCCATTCATCATTTTTCTTCCCCTCTGCATTCCATATCCGAAGATATGTGGCGGGCTTGGGACCGCTTTAGCTGCATTAGAAGGAAGTTCTTATAAGAACTCATGATGCATTCACGAGGAAATGTGGTGAAACAGTGTGGTGTATGTGTGCATGATGATTCTATGAACTAAAGAACGCCCATCACTCACTCCATCACTGAAAGAAAACATGAACGAGTTGAGATGACAGCCATTTGTATGAATGTGTAAAACTCTTACTTCATCATCCGATATCACAATGATATCTTCACTTTCCATGTCCTCACTTTCCGAGTCCTCACTCCACATCATCTCCTCTCTTTCGACCGTCTCGCTATCGCTGGTTGCCATCTCGGCCTCGCTCCCCACCGTCTCGGCGTCACTTGCCATCGTCTCGGTCTCACTCGGAGATTCCTGCGGATCCATCATTGGGGAATCGGGTGGAGGTATAACGTTCGATTCATCGAACAAGGAATAGTATTTCATAAATTCAAATACTATATCCTCACACTCATTGGAGAGAAAAGTTTCGCCCATATAAGTAATCCTATAAGGGGTAACTTGAGCAGTTGGCTTCTCGGACATGATTATGATAGTAAAATGCACAAGACTCTGCTTTATGTGAGAATGATAGAGCCATTCAAATGTCTGGTTCGTGCAATCATATTGCTCTAAACTGTGTGGGAATCAGCTAGGTGGGAGGTAACGATACGTTCCTGCATCCTGGGACAGATGTGATAGCTCTCTGTTTCATGTGACAGACGGGCGCCAGAGAGATTGCGTACATCTTTGTGCTCTACTCTATCTGCTGAGGGGCTAGCGCGACAGACACTCGTCAACCGGCTGCGCTGTCATTCATCTTTGTGTTGTACTCTATCTGCTGAGGGGCTAGCGAGACAAACAGGCGTCAGAGTGCACTTATGATTCTTTGTGGGCACAGGAGGGGTTTTTTCACTGATAGGTTTTATGATAAACATTTTGAATGGCAGCGTGTTGACTATTGCAAGCCATGTTAAATGTCATGTTTACATCGTCTGAATTCGAACAGAAAATGCTGTTTCCTACAAATGAGTTTTCTACACAGACGTATTCATTGTGTGAGTTCAAAGGTCGAGTCGTTGAGCTAAGACTTATGCGTTTCTACAGGTCTTTATATCAGCTTTCAATGTGACTGCAATCTATGAAAGTTTTGCCAACATGAAGTTGTTGACATAAAGTTTCTTACACCACGGTTCATGTTTACAACTTTCATTTGAATGTCAGAAAGTTAGACTATATGTTCATCTGTCTATGATGAGTGTAAACGTTGTCACAGTTCTCCTTTATTTCCCGTAAACTAGTTGTGACACTTTTGTGTTTCACTTCATCTAGCAGGTTGATTTTTATCTAGCACATGTTTTGAGTGTTTCCTAACTCATATGCATTCGACTTACAACGCTACAGGTTGTTATGTGTATACTTGTATGCTGTCGATGCAGAGTGCAAACACGCTGTCTGTCTTTATTTACAAAACACGCATTCAATTTGATAAAGGCAAACAACACATTTAGTAAAGCTGGCACGCTAACGAGTGTGACTGCAGAAACATTTCTTCAACGTTCGCTAAGTTTCACAACAACCTGTCAAAGACTTCTTACAAACTTATTTCAACATTAGCATTTAAGAAAACATGTTCTTCACGTATTCTACACGAACAGTTAACGCATGTAATATAAAACCCTAAATCCAACCGTAGAGGAGCCTAGCCTTGGATTATGAACTTTACAATCCATGCGATTCAATGTCATGGAACTAGCTCTCACACACTCAACGTTTGTGACAACATCTGGTTTTATAAAACATTCAACGCTGACTATAAGACCTTGTGTGAAACAATCTACACAGCGCAGTAAAACTTTCTAGCGCTGTGGTGAACACTGTTTTCATATAACATTCTAAACTCTCAGTCTTACTGCAGTAGAAAACTGCTTTTAGTAAACCTGATGAAGCTAATCTAACAGTCATGGAGTTTAAATTTTCTAATAGGGAAACATTTGGCAACTGTCTCCAATAAAACTTTCTAACACTGTGAAAGTAAGTTACAAGACAATCTACACTGTGCAGTAAAACCTTCTAAAACTTTCTAGTGCTGTGATGAGTTCGGTCAGTCATACAACGTCATGATAAAACTTTCTAACTTTACATCAACCTGTGTGGCAGTAAAACTTTTGTACAACATGATATATTTTCTGACTAGACTTATGAATAAACGTCATGATCAAACTTTCTAACTATACATCAACCTGTACTGCAGTATAAACTTTTGCAAACCATGATAAACTTTCTGACTAGACTTATGAATAAACGTCATGATCAAACTTTTCTAACTATACATCAACCTGTGTTGCAGTAAAACTTTTGTACAAACAATGATACACTTTCTGACTAGACTTATGAATAAACGTCATGATCAAACTTTTTTAACTATACATCAACCTGTGTTGCAGTATAAACTTTTGTACAAACCATGATACACTTTCTGACCAGACTTATGAATAAACGTCAGGATCAAACTTTCTAACTATACATCAACCTGTGTTGCAGTATAAACTTTTGTACAAGCAATGATACACTTTCTGACTAGACTTATGAATAGACATCATGATAAAACTTTCTAACTATACATCAACCTGCGTGGCAGTATAAACTTTTGTACAAACGATGATACACTTTCTGACTAGACTTATGAATAGACGTCATGATAAAATTTTCTAACTATACATCAACCTGTGGTGCAGTATAAACTTTTGTACAAACCATGATACACTTTCTGACTAGACTTATGAATAAACGTCATGAACAAACTCTCTAACTATACATCAACCTGTGCTGCAGTAAAAGCTTTGTACGACACTGACAAGAGCTTGTTCACTTGCAAAGAGAGAAGTCTGTGATGTGTTGCGTGTGGCGCATGAATGTCCTCCCTTCATTCCATTCATCATTTTTCTTCCCCTCTTCATTCCATATCCGAAGATATGTGGCGGGCTTGGGACCGCTTTAGCTGCATTAGAAGGTTGGCCCTTAAAAGGGCCCATGGGTCGTTCTCCGTCCACCGACACTCTCACTTCTGCAAAAACTCTGAAAGAAAAAGAATAGGAGATTAGAGGTGGCAAGGAAATGATCATGTTGAAGTAACTTACTCGGCTTTTTCTTTACAACTTTTCGGTCGATAAAGTCTTCCAAATCGCCATTCATTTTAATGGATAGGTGGAGACATCGCACACCTTCGCCTTCATAACATGTCTGTGTCGAATTGGGGTCGTCTGTGAGGGTCGGCACATCGCAGATGTTGTTTTCAAAGAGGGGAAGATGGACCTCATACACTCTCTTCCTCTTCACTCTTCTCTCAACCTCTCGCAACTTTTCCACTTCACTCCCCAACCACGTGTTGATCACCTTCGTCTCTTCCACTTCCTTCACCACACCTCGCATCCGCTCCACCTCATTCTTTTCACGCATCAACTCCGACTCTAAGCCCTCAAGCGCCTTCACTCGCTTCATCATACCACTCCTTTCCTTCAACCACTCCTGCTCCTTCACTCGCATCTCCTCCAACTGCTCCCTCATCACCTTTATACCCTCAACCTTAGCCTTCAACTCATCATTCTCCTTCAAAACTTTTCTATTCACACTCTCCATATCCATCATACGATCCTTCAATCTCACAAACGCCTCCGTATCATGCGCCTCTTTCCTAGGCGATGATGTCGCTACAGGCTCAGCCACCTCACCATCCGTCTCATCAGACAACTCACTCCCAAACAATGAGACCATCAACTTCCTAGTCTCATCACTCGCCCGCTCAATCACTCCTTCTACCTCTACTTCCTCTTCACTCAACACTACCTCCCGATCCTTCGCTACAGCACCCTCAATACTTCTAACTGCTGCATTCAACTCCTCCTTCGCCTTAATTAATTCACTCATCCACTCACGAAACGACTGCGCTCCAATGTTTCCGGATGGGCAAGATTCATGCGCCTTCCGGAAACCCTCAACATCATCCTCATCGCACACCACCCTATGATGAACACAGACCTTAAAAGCATGCACTCTCTCATGTTGGTCCAGCGTCCCCTCTTTAATATGCTTACGGTATTCGCTGCCCCTTGCTAATCTACCGCAGGAGCATTGAGTAATGATAAAGCGCGGAGTTTTAGTCATGATAATTCTGTAAAGATAGAGTAAAATTTGATAGCAAGTGTTTACAGGATACTACTTGCTGATATGCATTGAAAGACAAAGTCATCAAACATTTGATAGCAAACGTTGGAATAAAATCGTCAACCAAAGTTAAAGAGTATGATTCCTAGCTTTATCCTAAATCCCAAAGTTTGATAGCAAACCTTGTCAGAGCACTCACCGTTCGTCTTGCAACTTGAAACAGGAGTGAAGACTAGAAAAAAGTCGCGGTTTATATACCCAGTGAGCACAAAGCCATGATTCAGACCTTCCTTATTTGGACATGCTTTTAACTTGACAACAGCAGTTTTACCATGTATGGGTAATCGGCAGTCACCGTGCTTTCTGTTACCAACTCCCAACACAAAGACGGATTTCCCTATGACGCGAAAAGTTTTGACGTCAATGCTTGCAGTAACCGTCCCATTTTTACCAAGTTACAATGACAAACGATAGACGTTGCCAAGCCTGAGTTACTGAGGCTAGACGAAGAAGGCCTGATAGCAAGCCAGCAACCGTTTGGGTGTTAAGCTCTTGAATCCGTTACAGGCATTACTCAGAGGGGATCTTATCCCATCTCCAAGGCCTCGACCCACAAATCCAACCTCGAGCGGACAGAGCGTGCGTCATGTCACTGTGTTGGTATCCGGGCCCCGATTTTGACATAAAAATCGGTGGAGTTATTTACAAGAGGAAACGACCCAAGTCGTTGCTTCGATCAGCTTGATAGCAAGCCGTAGAGAGCTTGATTCACCAGCGTTTTGCAATGGAGATGTTTAGAGGCCACCCATGACAAGATAGCTAAGACTCAACCGATTGGCGTTCAAAGTGCTACGTTGAGAACTGTGTCAAATGCCCAACATGAGACATGAGTTGCCCCAGCGGTTTCGGTCTAAACTATGACACACTCCCTTGCCACACTTATCACTACGGCATCGTCCGCCGTCCAGAAGGAACACCCTGTCAGTGGAATATTACAGCAAAACTCTCCGTGTCTTGCTCGCTTTCAGTGAAAAGCTACTTATACCATGAGAAGACTGGCTCAGACATCATTAAAAATCCTTTCATTGACTTCAGCAGGGTCGAAAACCCCAGAAAACCTCCAAAACTAGTGAATTTAAACTTTTCAACTTTTTAGCACTACTTATGAAATTTTATAAGTAGTTTATTACTTAGAGCAGGTCAATAGCGACCGAAACTTTTTGAATCAAGTCAAACGGACTTGTAGAAGCAAAGTTACAAGCCTTTAAAGTTTTGGAGTCTTTTATGGCCTGGAGACGAAGGCCATCTCCTGGCGAACCTCTAAGTCTGACGCCTTAGCTGACTTCAGGAATGAAATTTTCTAAGTCGGTTTCTTACAGAAACCCGGAATTTGGAATGTCCGAAGCTATCATCGGAGCTCAGAGAGACGACCTACCTTTGACAATCGCTCTCCTCTAAATGAAAAATCTCTGTCGGTTCCCAGCTTATATAGTGTGTGACGATCAACTGATGACGTAATACCCATCATCCAAACACTAAAAACCCGTCTATCTCCGGTTCTAGTGCTCCGATGGAGCTAGAAATTCACCATTGCCATGTAGAATTTGATGCTGAATCCGAATCTGCCCTCCATTTTCCCATCCGATGCTTCGTGTTGGCTCTACACTCCACAGCCATCGCAAAAATTCTAACTCAGTCGTTTTTCGGAAAAATGAAGAAAATTTTTTTCTCTCCGATGGCTTCCAAATTTACCATGCCGAAGCAGAATTTGACGCTGATTCCAAATCTGGTCTCTGCTTCACCCGCTAGAGCGATTTTCATAAACATTCTAACTCTGTCGTTTTTCGCCAAGGTCCAAAATTTTCAATAACGTCTCACCTCTAAACGAAGGCAGATACGAACAAGCCATGTTTTCCACTGAATTTGTCTCACTCCCAGCTTTTAAATGAGCTATTGCACGACTTTCTACGATCTCTTACACCGAAGTTGGAAGTTTGGCAGGAGGGGGGGGGGGGTCTTCAAAACTTTTTCTCTCCGATGTCGATGGAAACATCCTTCCTAACCCAACATTTCACGTAGGCTCCGAATCTGGCCACCGTTTTCCCATCCGAGCACTCCTTCTGCCCGAAACATGGACTTTCTCATCCCAAAACCACAAAAACCCGCCTTTTCTTACTCTATCCCTCACACATTCCTATCACCTTCCTGCCCAACCCTTACCCGAACACTCCTTCCTTCACGCCAGAGGGGGGGTAGGGACCCGTTTCCTCCTCACGGACCCATTCCTCCCAACACATCCTTGGCTCTCTCCCTCACCTTCCTGCCAGAGGGGGGGCTGAGTCGGCATGATGACTCATCGTTTCACATTTTGCACTTGCGCCTGCAATGGGGTTGCTACTCGCGCCGCGTACGCTGAGAATGGACCTTAACTCGCATGTTGATCAGCTCCTTCGTATGAGACAGATGATGTCCAATTATTGCGTCAAGCATGAGAAAAGTTGACATATCCAAATTTTACATGACGTCATTTTGCATGACTGGTGCTACTATGGAAAACGATATCGCCACATATCCATAGATTTGGAGGAGTGGTGGACTAGACTGCGAAACGAAGGCCGTCATTTCTTGATTGACCTGCTAATCTGCAGGTCAATAATGTATCCGATATTGTCATTGTTCTGACGCCTGTGTTGCTCAAAAGGAGTTTCTACTCGATTTTCCCTTCAAAACACATAATTAAATATTTTGTTTATCTGCTTCGGTTTGCTAGAAGTGTGATTAATACGAAATTGACGGCACATCGCGGAACCTATTAGGTGGGAAAAAAGGAATTCCTAATACCTTACAGAGATAGGAAAAAAAGTCGTGCGTCACTTGCGGATTAATGTGAGTTCCAGTGCAGTGCTTCGATTGCCAAAATTCCTTCAGATTCGAAGAATTCAGATCATTGCCCACAAATTTTCTCCATAATGTTGGTCCTTCCGATCATTATTAAAAAAAGTAGTAGGCGTGCGAAAATTAGTTCACTTGATGATTTCACATCCTCTCCTCGGCATTGCTCACTGTATAGTGCATACATTGAATCGAAGCCACGCATCGATGTGTGTTTTGGTGTGTGCGAAGTGATATCACAGCACGCACGCATCTCTCACTGGCTCTGGTGTCCTCTGCTGACAGCTTATTGTTTGCCATTTCCAATAGCAAGCGATACACGAACTATCCATTCGAGAAGGAGCAAGCTGTCTAATTCTGTGATGTGCCATTTCGATATTAAGGTTGCATACACTTCTTCCTTTCTAGGAAACCGAAGCGCGCGGAAATGAATCTAATTCTGTGCTTCAAAACGTAAAGAGGACGGGATTATTGAATGCTGAGAGATAAGTTGATGATCCTGCTGACTTCAGACAATCAGATCACAAGCAAATATTCGTCGTTCATTTACCTTCGCCCACTTTTGATGGTATTTTCCTAGATCAAGCCGTTGGAGGAACCATTTCAAAACAGGCATTTGACACATTTTGGTCAAAGCAAAATCAATGATGGTGTGCTTATTTATAATCATATATCTTCAGGTTTTAAATAGTATTTTAAAATTCTTGGATATTTTCGCCTTTTTGGCAATGTGATGATGAAGCATGATATCACAGATGTGCACAATATTAAAGAGCATCTGTTCTGTGATTTATGAGAAGAATCAAGCAAAGAGTGCTGAGCGGGGTCAAAGAAGTCAGGAATGATCGATCTCATGGATGTGGAATCGGAATCATAAAAGCTGACAAGACTGCGACTTCGGATAACATTCTCTCGACAATCTATATTTCAGGACTCCTTACAGAAATGCTCACTATTAAGCCTTTTGAGTTGATCATAAATTGCTATCCTTACCTTTCTGTATAAAATTGAAATTGTTAAATTGTAATTAAATTGCAAGTTCTTATAGCAACAAGCATTTTATCAAAAAGTCAATTTTCTGTTCATCACATCACTCAAATTACATTATGCATGCATTCAAACTGAATTATAAGGCTATCAAAGTCCAAAGTGTTGCTTAGCTTTATGTTACATTTTGAGAATTCTACTGTGAGATTTTAATATCTGACTTTTTTATCTGAATTACAAGTCTTAAAATAAACTTGAAATAGCTTCACATTTCACCGATAACACATGTTCAAGACTTCTCCGAAAAATCTCAATATATTTTTCAAATTTGTTAAAAAAGTAAACTTCATATTGTTGAGACGTTTTGGCCACTTCGTCGTTGATGTCCGCCCTTTGGTTATCAGTGCGTCCTGAAATGTATCGTCCATAATGGGCGTGTCTGTACTTGCCCAATGACAAAATGTGATTTTTTATAGTTGAGCTCTTACATTACATTTACGATTTGAAAATCCTTTCCGTACATTTTCGTGTGTATAGATCTCATCGATTGTGATGATTGGTGGATGTACGGTGGTACCACAATACTCTCACACAACACTACTTTACATCGACCGATGGAAAGCTGTAGACGCAGAAGACCCTGTCCGCTTTTCATCTCAACATTTGCTTCTTTTGAGCCAATAAAACTTTTAGTAAAAGCGTTTAATGTTCCGTATTTGAGCAACATTGAAACTTTTTCCTACTTTGATGATATATTTTGTACATGCATATGGAACAGATTGAACACTATTACGGCACATGCAGACAAAGACTTATTTTCTATTGAGTTAGGCCTGCGCTATCTCTCCTACGCTAGAATTCATAACTCTATTTTTACAAACCTATTGCTCTGCGATCCACTGTCAAATGTCAATTGATTTCAAACTTGTCCTTCACAATGCTAATTCTGAGAGGAAAATAACTTTAAACGTAATAAACGAGTTGTAAGATAAATTAGAAGTTATTCACGAGCATGCACTGGAGAAGGCCACGGACCCAGAAAATTTAGCCTGAACGTAGCCGCCGACAGCCTCCATTATTTTTTCTAAAGCCAGTAGCGGTTTTCGCCGACTCAGTTAGGTAGCATGTAGGTACTCTTTTTGAGGAAAGTCAACTGAATTTGCTGACCCTAGTTTTTAAAATATGTTTATGTATTTAATTGCAAACAGAAGTTTGAAGTCTCGGGAGGGAAGTTGTGGGTCCGGACACGCCTTCTTATGTTCTGTCTGGTCTGGGTTCGGAGTTATAGAGTCGTGACAGGACAGACCGACGTCTTTAGCCAGTTTATAAGATAGATCCAATAATCTCAGTAAGGAAATCGATCATCCAATGAGACTCGGTTACAAAGAATCAATGGTTTCATATCATGTTTCAAGCAGGAGCATAAATCAGAGCATCACAATTACAGCCACTGGATGGGACTTGGGATGAATAGCGTATCACTTTTGTAAGCAAGTGTGCAGCCTGCCGAGTGATACCGCGAGACATCTCTGTCAATATCCAAGCGCTGTGATCGGGCGATTTTCCAGTACAGAAATGTTTTCAATATGTACTTGGCCAACAGACCAAATCGGCTAAGAAGGCTCGGCCGCGTACATCTCTAATATGCAATAGGATCAGGTTGAGTAGCTACGTTTACATAGACTATTATGTAGCTATTTCTGAGAAATATGTTCTCATTGTCTTTTAAGTTATTGTCTGTGCAGGCATTCCTATCTGCCTCGATGTTATGGGTGAGCTTATTTTATTATTTCATAATTCGCTAAATTGAAAGATATTTAATGTAAGTTAAAATCTGACACAAAAATTTACAATTTTTCAATACAAACCATATTAAATACCCATGTGACTCTCACACCTGTCTCTTGACTGATTGAAACTGCTCGAACCCCGTATATAAAAATAGGATATTTCAAACCCCGGTAAGTGACAAAAATCGCAACGCTACATCTTTTGTTTATTTTGTGCCAACAATATGCGCATTTACATTAAATGGATTTCCATTTTGTTACATCAGTTGCCGGCTGCTTACAAATATACATATATAAATTATATATATATTATGCCTATATATTTTATATATTACAAATTATGCCTTCAAATTCTGACTTATAAACCTTTATTTTTCAAATGAATCAAGCATTTCATTCTGGATTGGAGAAATGAATCGCTAATCTACAAAGATTAATTCTGAGAGATTTCATCAGTAACCCTTTCCATGTTTTCGCTCGGCCATTTAGACATCGCTTTATCGTACAATAATTCGACCCTTCTATTATAGTCCGATTTGCATAACTGTTCATTCAGCTCCACTTGGATGTTTGATGCTGAAAATTTTTATACAAATGATTTTTTTTGTGAATTAATTTTTGTACTTATTGTTACCAATATTCATCAATAAAAATTTGTCACAATTTTCGCGCAACCATTTGATCGGCCAATTTTGTACGCCGAGGGGCCTCTCTCGGCCCAATGTGTGTGTATGAGGTACAACCTGATGTACAAAAAAGTGTGAATGTGAAAAAAATTGATATTGAAAATACGAATGAATTTGCACCTAAGCAGCTCAATGAGTTTATATGGCAAGAGAGACACATACGGCTATTCTCTAGGACTACAATTGCTTATGAGATGAGTCGCTTGAATAATTTCTTGTACATTTTTCACAAACTCCAAATTTTTGTCTAGCAGTTACGTGTCTGTATATGCCCTACTATTAATTCTTGCAGCATTTCATGGTAGCATGAAGTTGATCAACATTTTTCTATTAAGCGTAATATGTAAACTTTTTCCTCGGTACGCTGGTGTTTGCTTTGCTTTCAGTGTGGCTGAGGCCTAAGAACTGTACTGTAGACATAGAAATTGACAACAATAAACAACTTCAGATAAACAATCTATTTCTATGACTGTAGAGGTGTGACAGCAGCATAGAAATTGACAACAATAAAACCTCTAGAATGGAAATTAAGCTTCATGTAATGCACAATAACGGCACATAAATCGCACGCATTTTCACTTAGATGCACCTGCCAACGGGTGTATCATTGGGTTAGAATCAGTCACATGTGTAAATCGAAGCTTTTAATTGGTGGTTCATGCCACAACTTAGTTCCCCCGGATGTGCCGCGACCTTGAGTCAATTTCCATTCTAGTCAACTTCAGATAAACAATCTATTTCTATGGACAGCAGTAACGAGGAATATTGTCAGATGTTCACAGTCACGTAACCCGGATCAGCGTTCTAATTTTAGTGTTGTCACTCGTGCACGATCAATCATCATGTTGTCAGTGTTAGAGGCTCTGTACATCAGGTTCTACAAGCCAATCATTTGAACAGTGTAGTGATCAAGTGGCATGGCTGTCTCATGCGGTGTCGGACCTGTGACGAGAGAAATAGAAGATGGGCTGAGTCCTCTTTGGCTTCTAGAAGGCTTTTGACTGAATGTAGCGGGATGGGCTTCCTTGGAAGGTAGTAGAAGCGAAGGCGCATCCCTTAAATGTCATACATTACTGTCTTCAAAAATCTATGCTAATAGTGCACTGCTGAGCCAACCATAGTCACTTCAGGACATATCATCTTGTATTTTCATTTGGAATGTGTCTAAACTCCTTTCAATTAGCCTACCGGTTTTGTTTTGGACTGAACATAACACTCTGAATCTCAAGATAATCAATATAAAATAATCTATACAAGTCACTGATGAAGTCCTAGAACAAAATGTTTTGCCATGAGAAGGAGAGTCCCTTCGACAAAACTTTAAATTGCGGTATCTTATCTGGATGCTGGATTGAGTAATATCTGCTAGTATTTGAAACGTAAAATTATTTGAAAGCTTCTTTCGAGCATCTACACAGCTGAAACACTGTGCATCAAATCAACCAGTGCCCACCTAATTAATGAGAACTGTTCATCAATTCCGCTGCACATGTTCTAATTTTAGCTTTTTTCCAACTGTTTTAAGTGAGTTGTGTTGTGACCATGCAGTTTGTATATAACCCTTTGTTTCCTCTGATTGTATTGTCCTGAAGATGAGTTTTTAATAAACTCGAAATCGATTGACAACATGGTCGTCTTTTCCTGCACAAAAAGTTTGGGCTCCTTATCTTATCTACATATATATTTGTAATTGCATTTCATAATTTATGAAAAGAAAACAGTTACATGCATTTGACTTTTCAATGAACATAAACAGTGGCCTACAATGGAATGACTAGTTATGTGTCAAAATTCGCTGATCAAGGTCGAACGCAATAGTCGAACCCAATTGTCCGTTTTGTGTAAAACTTTCAATTTTGATATTCTCAATAGAGGAAAACAGCTTCTTCCTGTTAAGTAAAATACTTTTGTCTCCTTCATCCAGGCGATCATCATAATGTTCTTTAATAGAATCATAAAGAACATTACAGTCCTACAACATTCAAAAGTGTTTTGTAAGTATACAATACAATTATTGAAAAGATCATTGCTGTGCAAATATAATCATCATGACATAATCACTGGCGACGATGATTTCTCTTGCGAATGTAAAATCTCCCACGATAATAAAAAGTATACCGGGACCACCGCTTTGATTTTTTCATGTCCGGAATGATGGTAGACTCGGATTGATTGAAAGCATTGTCTGGAGATTGAATGTCTGACGAATTGGATTCGTTTGTAGAATCGATCCCATGAGTTGGCATCATTTTCATTTCACAGAGCAGTGTTATATATATTATTGACACGAATAGCAGAGCGAGTTCCTGTTTGACAGTCATCTGAAAAATCAAAGAGTGCATGTAGGCTATATAAAGCGAATGTTCGTCTATATATGTTGTCGGATAATAAATCGAACTTTTGCAATTAACTATATACATTACATTAAACTGAGTCCAAAAGCCGGCAATATTCGCTTAAACCTAAGATCTCTTGCTGCTCAATAATCCCAGTAAATAAATTACTAAGTACTTAGAATATGAAGCTCGCAGATTTTGAAGCCCTTGTGAAGCAATGTGGAGCTCGCATCCTGTGAAACTCGCAGGTTGAAAGTTCCCAACATATGCATCTTTCTATGAATATAAGCGAGTTGTCCGGCACTGTGGTCTTATGGTAGACATTTTGGTCGGCCTCCAAGAGACCTGGGCTCAAGCCTTGTACAGTTCAAACCTAAGCCCTTTAGAATAAGTACACTCATTCAAAACTGCCTATCATTGCTGAACTCCTAGCAGTGCCGTAGCTCTTCATCGTCTGACGATAGAGCGCGATTATTCGAATAATCGCGCAGTTCCAAATAACCCAACTTCGAATAATTGATTAATTACCCCTTTGAAATCGCAGCATATAAACTAGCAATCCATCTCGCTTTAATGTTCAAAGCAGAGGTCTGAGCTCGTGAAACGAATATGATCGTGTCTCGTGTTGCATTGAGCCAGCTCACTCATGTCCTGTTTGCTTTTCGTGTTGGTGTAATTCGCTGTGAATATTTAGTTATATAGATCATGTGATAAATGAACAAGTTCTAGCATTCGATGCTAGCTAACGAAAAGCTATCTATAATCTATTTCTTCTTCGACGATGAAGATAACATTCTCTCATTGCACTTCCTCTGGTAGATCAACTAAGGATATGGCACAGTTGAATATATGAAATTGTTCAAAAAATATTATCTTCATTCATATGAAAATGAATGGTAAAATATGAAAATATGAAAAAATCTGATTTTCACTCAATTCAAAATGCGGAAGATGCACTCACCAGGGTTGGGCTATACCGGCGTCTGTGCAATATACTAGTTAAGGTTGACAGCCGGTCAACTTAGACCGACATACGTCATTCGATTTCTTGATTCCTATAAAGCATACGGGATCGAGGCGTACCGGTCGTTGATCTATCTATAGAATACTGTCGTTGATTCTATAGATAAGAGTGTTCTCATTACAAAGATTAAAGTCATTAAAAATTTCACCTTTACTTATTCATTTTTCAGAAATATGTTTTGGGTGCATGATTAAACTGACTCGGAGCAATGAAACTTGTTCGGAACAGCTCAAAACTATTTAATGAGAGAACTTGAGAGACTTTTAATGAGCAATGAAATTGCACGTAATTGGGGTTTTGGTTTAATTCGATTGAGGGTGGATTTCGCAAGTGTTAGTGGTTTCTTTGTAGCTAACAAGCTAAATAGTCTATATATTTATGATTTGCAAAGTTTTGCAATAAACTGACCGCATAAACAACATGTACGCACATTATACATATACATGCTAGTAATGTAGCTGAATAATTATCGCTGGTAACTTCACATCACTCAGTATTAGAAAATAATGATCTTAAGAGCAGATCTGCTCTTATATTCAAGCTAGCCATCAAACTTCTTGCTCATTGAAAAAAGTGCATGAATATAATTGCTCTTAATTATTTGATGCGAAATGTTTGGACTATTACCAAGTAAAGAAAGACTATAGTGCATGAACTAATCAAATTATGAAACATCACGCCAATAATTTTATGAAGGTGCCTAAGACCTAAAAACAAAATAACAATTCTGGTTTTCAAAAGTTTGCAATTGTCTGTTTTATCGGCGTCCAAGATGATACAACATCAGGACTAATTTAGTTTATTATTATGCATTTAGTCATCCAAGACTTGAGTTTTTGATGAAAAATTCCAAAATATTAAAACCGGTTAGCATTAAAAATAACTGTTTAACCCCTTCACTGCGGCATGGCTCGCAGAACGAGCCACGAAAACTTTCTCTGTGTTGCGGCGATGATATTTCTTAAAATTCTGTCCTATGCGGCAGTATTGAGGGGCTGACGACAGAGGCGTTCTTATCTCCTTATCTCCTTCGGTCCTAATCACATATCGCCTGATCGGCGGCTCAGACACCGATAAGCCACGTCGTACACCAGGTTCCCGCTAATGAATTTACCTGTTTTCTGATGTTTGCCGATTGTAATATCAAAGTAACAAATGAGTGATCAAAACGTTAGAATGTATGAATGAAGGATAAACGTGGTCGATGACAACAACATTATCGCTTTCAAGGATTATTTTATAATCAAGGAAGAAGTCAACTGCGAGGACGGCCGAAAATATATTATACCAATATGCTCAGAAATAAAATGTACAGAGTGCTCAAAAAAAGTCACCATACTGTAAAGTGAGAATATACGTAGGGCTGTATAGGCTCAAATTAAAATATTCGCTAAGAGGATTCATTGCATAGACATTTTTATAATAAGAATAAATTCCAGTGGCGTGGCGGGTATAGTATTCACAGCATTCCCTGAATATCTATTTATTTTCTGTGTTGAGTTGTGAATTGATTCCATCGATTTTTAATGATGATTAGCAAACTGTTTTACGGCTTAGTGATTCGGTTTGATTCCAAAGTAGTTATTGTAATAAGCAACGATATCAATCAGCGTTAATTTTGATTCCACTTCTTGTTTCTTAGACGTCTCTTCTAGCATTTAGCAACAATAACACTTATATTAGGTGTCTTATCGCAAGACTCCTTCATTATCGGCACCGTGTCGACGCTTATATTATCAGCTTCAATGCTACAAGCATAAGGCTACTATTCAACCTGGCGGACTGAATAACACTGTCAGGATAGAGAATGCGGGGCAATTGGGCAGCAGCTGTTTTTACCATCATTCGTGTAATCATGGAATCATACGCAGTTATACAGAGACAAATGCAGAACCGCTGAGGATGCTTTATCATATCCACTGTTCAACCAAGGAATTTGAATAGTGTTGCTGAAATAGGGCAACTTTCAATTGATTCAGATACACTTTGACAACTTTTGGTGTGAAATCTCAGATCGTTTGGAGTACTTGAAAACAAACAAGAAATTGATATGAAATGTTATTTGGAAGTAATTGAAAAAATATGTTTTTCGAACTTTCATCAAAACAATATTCCTATGATTTTGATGAATTTTGTAGAGTAAAGAAGCGTTGTCGTGATCTACGTTTGTATGTGTTCAATGTTTGGATTATAATTATGGAATTCTTCACAAGCAAGCTATCATTTAATTTTTTCAATTTGTTGATGTGTAGTGTTTTTGATATGTGCAACTGTGCATGCATATAGCGGGCCTACATCAATGCAGGGGTCATCAAAAAATTGATTGCAATTAAATTGCTCAGTCCGATCAATTAATTGTCATTGATATTTTTACCAATCAATTAATTTTAATTGAAAGTTTGACTAATCAATTAATTGGCATTGGACTCCTAGGCAATCAATTAATTGGTAATTGGAATTACAGACAATCAATTAATTGATATTGAAATGTACCCAATCAATTAATTGATAATAGAATTTGTTAATTAACTGATCGATAATTATTAATTAGTCAATGGAAAAACATGTAGGCCTATATTTCATAAAATAGAGTTAGCCTAGAATAATTGTATTCATATTGGAACTCGATTCAATCAGTTAAAATGCCGGTATTAATATTGTATGATCATTTTGCATCCCCATAGTTTTGATGTTCACTGATTTTATCAATTCAGATTTCAATAATTATCATCGTTTCATGAACTCTCAGCTTTGACCCTCCCCCTATATTATCTAGTTGTTCATGGATAATGACTTTCGAAGCTTGACAAGTAAGGGCAATCATGTTGAAGAATATGCAGTAGATCAGAGAGTTGAGAGGTGTCAGATTGAGTCAGCAGAATGAATTTTGTACAGAGGATGCGCAGGAAGAAGCGAAAATCTTAGGTGAATTGTAATGCTATATATTACAATGGAGTGAAACTTGATAAAATAATTGAACCAATTAATTGATTATGAATCAATCAATCAATTGATATTGGGACATGCAGCAATCAATTGATTGATAATTGGAAATGAAAACAATCAATTAATTGATATTGAGTTGAATACAATAAATTAATTGATAAATGAAATTCAGCGCAATCAATTAATTGACATCAATTAATTGAGGTTCAATTAATTTTTGAAGACCCCTTCATCAATGCAAAATGTATGCGGAGCATAGTTTGATTTAAGGCGAAGTTTTGCACATATCCGTGTACAGTAGTAATTACTTGTCTTGCATGTAAGCGCTTGCATATGAATAGATCGAAATAATGTATGTGGATCACCCTATATTCAGATTTTCCTCGAATTCCTTTTTCAAAACGGCACCCTACGTCGCTGATAAATTCAAATTGTAATTGCAATATTTTTATTCAGGGCATTGGAGTGTAGGCCTCCGCTAGTTCACTGTTTGTCATTTAGATAGAATAACTCCGATATTTTAAGATCGAACGATGCATTTCAGCACCTTTCCTGCTCAGTTATAGAAAATCGGAGTTTTTCTTTTTAAATACCATACATTGAAGGTCTACCCTCCAATCCCCAAATGAGAATATTCGTGCAACCGAAAGCTTCTTTAAATACATAATTTTAATATATGATCCACATATTTGACTTTTACTATCTTCAAGATTGATCATGCAATAACGAAGAAAGCTAATGGATGGATGCAATATGGAGTGGTAATTACCAAAACATGGAGTAATGCAAAGTCCCGGTTTTCCTGGACAGGCATCACAAAATACGGTAGTTTTTTAAATCCTACCAAGTGAATAACACACACGGCATCTTTTAGTCGGATGAATGTTATTTCCTCTCCAAGTTATTTCTCAATATATCTATATTCATGTCTTGAATGTATATATATATATTCTTGAATTTTCCGAGTGGGCGGTCAGCTATAGTTGACTAATAATTTTGATGTGGCTGAATATATCTGAACTACGAAAGTTGATTATGATTATAATTGAATGATAATGTTTCATTTATTAAATTATTGCATGTAATCCACTGCGAATATGCAAGTAGTCAACATACGTACTTAATTTTAAAACTAAACATAAAAAACAAGGCGGACAGAGATACAAGAAATTTCTGAATTTTTCATTTTCGTCATTGGGTTTAATTCATTAAATAATTTTTGAACATAGATAGTTATCTGGATTGAGCTTCAGAAGTTTATTATTTGGTTATTATATTTGTATGAATAAAGAAATTTCATTATGTCTCAGTACTCTTAGTACATGTTTATCGTATTTCCAAAACCATCGAAATCGTATAATGAATTGAACGTTATATCACATTGATTACAAATTTTACAAGTACGCTTAGACTCTAAATTTAATCATTCGCCTAATACTCTAAATTTAATCAAATAGGGCTACATTCAAGTCATGATGGAGCACGCGTTATTCTTGAGCTTCTATGTATCGTCTGAATGGTTGACATGTCGTCATTCACATGATTAAATATTCCAATAAACCCCATAAAAGTAAAAATGCGAAGTGAAAAGAAATTTATTTTGAGTGGTAATTACCAAAACATGGAGTAATGCAAAGTCCCGGTTTTCCTGGACAGGCATCACAAAATACGGTAGTTTTTTTAATCCTACCAAGTGAATAACACACACGGCATCTTTTAGTCGGATGAATGTTATTTCCTCTTGGTTGAAACTTAGATGGAAAATGCGAGTTTGAAGCACACGACGCATTTCGAGGTATAAGAGGTTGCCTCCCTATCCCTGTTTCACACAGAAAGAGACGAACACATGACATTAAGAAATTTTGAAAATTTTCCTGGCCCCCGTAAATGGAATAAACAATGTGGGCATTGAGGCACATTCGTTGAATAAGATGTATGCACACTTTATGGAACCAGCGGTATGATTTTCGAGTTGCGTCATAAGTATGTAAAATTTGATCAGCACGATCAACTCCTCCTATAAATTTGTTATACTCCGACATGGTAGTACTCTTTCTAAAAATTATTCTCTTTCCACCTTTTATAACACGCTGATAATCGGAAAGAGCAACTTTGTTTTTGTATCAATCATAAAAACAATTTTCTGTCCAGACGACTTTCTATCACAAAATTTAGATAGAAGCAAGTCGTCCGAACGCAAAAACTTTGTCTCTCTTACATTTACCACGGCCTCCTGAAGCATGGGCGGGACACCACGGTTCGGACGAATAGTGCCGACTAAAAGCGTTCTTCTTGATAATAAATAATTGGCCAACCTGACACTGTTGAACCAATTATCACACCAAACAGTGTATCCTAAATCCAATAGTTCATCACAAAGATGAACAACGATTCGCTCCGAAACACTGAGACTGGAACAAGCGGAGGCAAACTGATCATGATCTGCTTTTACAGTGTGAAATGAAAAGTTCAATGTAAAACCAGAGTCACTTTCGCATAAAAAATAAATTTTGATTCCGAAGCGCCTTCTCTTCGCCGGTATGTATTGTTTAAAATACAGCCGACCTTTATATAAAAGTAAAGACTCGTCCACAGTCACATTCTGAGATGGCCTATACACATCCTTACAAATCGAACGAATCAAGTTAACAAATGGCTGAATCTTACGAAGACAATTCTGTTCGCCACCGAAATTTTCATAATTTGCGAATCGAATGAAATGTAAAATCAAGAGAAAACGATCTCGTGTAAGAGAAAATTCGGAGTGAAGGAAGGGAGTACAAACTAAATCATCAGTACTCCAGTAGTCAGTGAGTTGAGGCTTCCTCACGACGCCCGGTCAGCAGCACGATACCGATAATTTCTTCCTTTCGGCGAAAGAGCAATTAGTCCAATTTCTAAAGTGAGAATGGGGCTTTAGAGTTTCTGTTTGAAGATAGATCGAAGCACGAATATTTGTAAATTGCACAAGTGTTTCGATTAACTCATCCGTAATAAAAAAACTGAGAGCACTTCTGCAAATGTCAACATCACTTGTGTTTGACAGCATTGTTTCTTCGTATGTTGTTCGAAGACCTGCGGCACCGAGAAAGGGTGGGAGCTCCGAGCGACTATCGTTCACCTCTTCGACAAATTTCCACGGACTAGCAATTTGAGCAGAAGTCGTGCGAGAAACAGCAGCAGAGCCGGAAGCGGAGGACACGAAAGAATCCTTGAGAATAGGTGGAGAATCAGCTTTGGCGAATGACGTAAAATTAACAGGTGATGGATCGGGCGGCAACATAGTCAACTGCGGTAGGACGGAGTCATCAAGATCAGAAAACTGATCTGAATCATCAGAGTCGCTTTCACTAACATTATCCATTTCGTCGTCACTGTTTAGGCAGATCAATTCTACAGTACGATCCAGTGAATATCGTTTGCGGTACATAATAGTTAGTGTTCACAATCTCAGTTGGAAAAAAATCAGTTCTGAAGAAATCAGGTTTATTACCAAATATTAACAAATGCACTGTTTGAGATAAAAGGGTTTCCGCGTCAACGTTTGGATGACAATGACATGTTTTGCGATAAGAGATACCGATACGCCCCCAAGTAAAAAAATGTTCTCCAAAGTTATCAACATTTCGTCCATTATCTTATCACTTTAACACGTGTTTTCCCGCTGAATTTTATGGCTCGTAGAGCAGGCCATGCCGCACTGAGAGGAAAACTTCTTATGACTCGCACAGCGAGCCATCCGCATGTGAAAGAATAATTTTTCAATACATTAGCCGCTGTGAAAGGGTTAACCGCGCCTATCTCAGACTCACTAGCAATGACTGTGGTGCCTGAGGAATCCATTGCCAATTACAAGGGTGTCTCTTCTCCAGGAAATGTAAAGAGTAAATACGAAGCTGTTGATAGTTGTGTCACGACTGTTTGTTAAGACCTTTTAATTTTTGTTATCGCTTTTGAAGCTTCTTAAGGGTAAAGTCTATATGGATTGAGGACATAATTTCAGATAGAATCTCAAACCCTGATTAAGCGACATGGAAAATATCAGCAGAATAAGTTATTCCACACAATTCAGAAGCTCTTAAAGTGCATTAAAAATAAGTGCGGTAGTGAATTTCATTGCAAAAGTACCAATCACAGTGTATTTGACTTTTGCAGATTTATAATATAAGAACGTCCAATTCAAATTTTAATTGGACGCTGATATAAAACCAAAAAGAACGATGGCTTGACGGAATGTTAACTGCTTTCTTTCAGAGAGCTAATTCGTAGCAAGTGGTCATGACAATCAAATAAACGTGGAATTCTGCAACATATACCGGTAGTTTCGGACAACCATCATCCGATTATAAAAGATAGATAGCTATGACATAGCATAGGGCAACTTGATATAGCGTATTGGCTGAGTGGCCATCCTATGCCATGTCCAGACCGGTTAATGATCGCCCGAAACGCTCGAGTGCTATGCATCAATAGTTATCAAACAGCTATGAATGTGCTATGATGTAGGTACTATGACTGTGCTTGATGTAGAATGAATCGTCTAAGTAAATGCACTTAAATCATTATAGAAGATCTGATATTGAGAGATATTTGCAGATTAAAAGATAAGAAATATTTCATATTAAAGCTCTAAATTAGAAAAGTTCACTCATAGAACAAGGTTGAGATTTTTACTGTAAAGTCTTCCTTTATCTAAATGATGCTGCTCATTCAACTGATGAAAAATGTTCTATTGTCTCTATTAGGAAATAGTCTCATATCTCACCTCTTTCTTTTCGTTAGAGAAAGCGACGAATGTGCATTTCAGGAAAGTGCATTAGCTAAACATGTCGAAAATGTCAACGTGTGACATTTTCTGGGACCGAATTAAAACTCTTATGATAATTGAACAACTTATGCAATGGAAAATGATATGAAGTAAAAGTTCTTTTGTGCACAACAGAATTCAGTTGCACAGTGAACTTTATGAACATTTTGCCATCGAATATTGGGCAACATGTCATTTTAAGCATAGATTGCTCAAGGATTACAATAGGATTTCTACGAAATTCGGAGTTACAGCCATGGATATCCGACACTGTGTAATAAGAATGTAACGGATATGCACAATAATAGTTATTTATGCATATGTCTATGATTATCAAGAGTATTGGAATAGAAATTTAGCCTGCTCTATCGTAAAATATCTATTCATAGATCGCGTCTATGCTAAAGCCATAGAAATTAACAATACCATAGAAAGTCCTAGAATGGAAATTGCATGAAAATTATGGCACACGTCGGGAGAACTTAGTTGGGGCAAAATGCAAACTGTACCAGCTGGTTTCCAAGTTTTCTGATTGGCATTTATATTTATCAAACCAATTTGTGATCTGGATTGTTGCCCCTTGTCCAAAGATCATGTGCACAAAAGCAATAATGAATTTATTAAATACGGCGGCGACAGAATGAGAAAGAAGGAAATCCTTTAAAACGGTCTGTACGTTCATCATTTTGAAATATCGCTCATATAATCTATCAAGAGTATAATCAGACACATATGCAACTTGTGATGTCGATTTACAGAAAATGCATTACTCCAGCTTGAAATCAAAGGCCAAGATCTTCGGGTATTCATTTTACTTTAAAGGGATCCTGTTCACTATATTTGAACAATTTTCAAAATCTCTACATGCATTCGAATATCAGCTGCCAAAATATCATCAAACTATATCACATAAGTCATTCATTGATTAATTGAAGATTTCCAGCGACATTTTATTTATCTGAGAAATGATTGTAGGTAAGGAAGATTTTAAGTGTGCTTATTCTAGAAAAACACTAGGTTTCTTAACCGCTTGACCGAGAAATTATCCAATAATTAGAAATTTTATCTGTGAATTCTTGAGATATTCTTCCAACCAGTACAGCGACCACTTTCAATTACGACTCCGTGAACCAAATTTTAATTCGTAATCCAGTGTTGAAAATTTGTATAATAGTTGTCAATGACAGGCACAAATAGACACAGTATGTTAATCCATGGAATAGTAGGCTATTTCACACGATACAATGCCACCATCTCACTTGCAATTCTCTACATGAAGATCCTGTGATTTGCTGTCAACAATTTCGACAATCAACTTGACAAATAGTTTGACTATGATGCAATGTTTTAGATCGAATCTGATCTACAAGCCATAGATTTTTCCATGTGCCATCATTGTATATAGGCAAGATATCAAACTTCCATTCTAGTGTACTATTATCTACTTCTATGGCTAAAGCATGACAAGAGCACTCATAATAGACATAGATTACGCTCCTTCCAGTGCATTGGAGTAATATCTCCCTCGCGGGCAATAATTTGCTTTACAGGTCAAATAAAGCTGCGGGATATCTACAATACATGCGCGGAGACGAATAAAGATTACATAGGATTGAACCTATAAGGTCGACTTTTGTCATTATTTTAAGATTAATGATGATAATTGGGAAGCATCCAAGTGACCATTGCGTCACCATGCTGCTTCAAAGAATTATTGCCGAAAAGAATACATAACCAAACCACTACTTCATCAATCAATAGACATTATCGCTTCAATGCGAAATGAAATACTGATGAAAGTATTACTGTACAACACAGCTTTATTTCCATATTATTTGAAATTGATATCAGCCTCCATCAATGACAATAACTAATGCGGTAGCTTGTGATGTTGATGAATAACAACAATCAGCAATGCCCGGTTCTCTATGTTTCCAAGCTAGCATTACAAATGGAACTGCAATGAATGCAATACTCTCATGATGAGCATGTCATTAGAGTCGGCCCATAAATTTACGCAAGCAAACATGTTCGTAACAGGAGAAGAAGTAAAATGACCCAAAATAGGAGAGAGTAAGAAAATGTCGTCAGCGTATTTGATAGTCAGTGTATCATCGGAACACTAGTATCATCAAGCACTAGTAATAACATCTAATGCGTTGTAGCTTTAGTGCATGCATTATACGATTAATTTTTGCTTTGTATACAGTACAACATAGTAAAGCAAACTTATTTGTGACAATTAATATTGGGACTTGATCCTAAATTTTCAACTAAATCTCATGCGAAATGTGCACTTTAAGTCTAAAATTTGAGTCCACCTAGTATTCGGCCCAACTTTTGCTGGAACTGGAATGAAACTCAGTCACATTGATTTCACTGCTGTTTATTCTATGAGAATTCTTGGTAATTTATTCATACAGTCGAAGCTCGTTAATTCGGATACGGATAATTAAGACTTCGGTTAATTGGCATTTTTTGCATATTTGGCATATATAAGTTGCTGTTTAATTAAGAATTTCGATAATTAAGACATTGAAAGCCTTAATTACCGAGCTGTGACTGTATATAGTATTTTAGTTCCCTCTTCTGGTCAACTTCATATCTGTCAATGTTTGGAGAATATTGTGTCATCTAGATTATCTTGTGGTCTGTCGTGCCATAATAGCGGCATCATTTTTATCCTGTCTGTGGTCATGCTCTCTCTATTTGTTGCATAAAGTTGAACACTTCTCGAAGATGTTTCATAAAGCTGATCTATGATTGATTGCAGAGCGTCTCAAAGAAGCCTGACTGAAGTTTCTCATGTGATTTATTAAAATTCCCTTTCCTTGTCGTCTTCCTAAAGCTCATCTCTTTTGTGTTTCTGCGTGTAAATGCGCTTGTATTTTTTCAGCAATCTAATGAGCATTTCGAGCAATCTGATGACATTTTTTAAAAGCCAAAACCGCTGTTTTTCTGAAGAATTTGAAAAACGCCGAGCATTAATATTTTTGCTATGTACTTGGATGATGACTATATTCACATGAGTTTTAACAAAATTAGACAGGTCACATGGTTTGACTGTTGAGTTTGTAGTTTTTTACAAAAATCTAGACTTTTCATGAAAATTCTTGTCCTTTAGTTCACGAGTCCTGAATGAGGCCTTCTTCATCGTTTTCTTTTCCAGTAGTTTGATTACTCCAGGGACGCTTTTCAGCCGAAGCAAGTACTGCAAAGGAAAACGCACCAAACCCTGTAATGGCCGCCCCAGCATAAAAGACAATATCCCATTGCTGAGGAGTTCCATTTGAAGTCAATGCATCACTTACAAAAGGAGTCAGAATACCTGCCGCGGAACTTACAAAGTTAGTGAGACCTGACATAGTTCCACTATACTCTGGGGCGATTTCTAAACAGTTTGGAATTATGCCACCTGCAAATAAACTAAGTCCAGCTCCTGCTAGTACCAATAACGTAATTGCAGCAGTTGCATTGCATGATACAAATATGATGCCAATCAATGATGCTCCAGCAACAATGAATCCTGTACAAGTAAACACTTTTCTGATAACAACAACAGGCGCGATCTGCCTACGTACTGCAACGTCTGATAGATAGGCAGTAAATAAGCTGATAAATATATTGCACACTGAAGGTAGTGATGCCAGCAGGCTATCTGAAAGGATCCCCAAATGAAGAACGTCTGATAAAAACTGTGGAACACATGTTAGCATTGCAAAGAAGATAGCTGATGCACAGAACGATCCTATTATTTGAGCCCATACTGCACGATCAGTCAGGATCTGAAACCATGGTATTCCTTGAAGATTTGCTGATAACTGACTGCTTCTACCTAAACTTTCTTCTAGGAACTGAAGCTCCTCTTCGGAAATTCGTGGATGTGATTCAGGTGAATCATGCACCAGAGGAAGCCAAATAAAGCACCACAAAATGCCAGCACCACCGATGACGTAAAATGCAGATGGCCACCCCAAGCTTGACTCAGAGAGGGGTCCAACGATCATTTGTCCAATAATAGAGCCAACACTGGCACCCTGCAAAGAAAAGGTTCAAATTTGGTCCAACTTTATCAATAGTGATGTAAACGACACAATAAGTGACGCCAACATAACAAGGTGTCAAGCAAGCAAGGTAGAATAGTTAAAAAGGGTCAAAATGGAACATTTCAAAGATTTAAATAGAGGGTGATAAAGTATTTTTTGAAACGTGAAATATCTGATTACATATTGTGTTTTAGGTGAAGCACTATGTACCATAAGAATTGTTACTAAATATGACAGTCAGCTTTTCAAATGAGCATACTATAAGTAGTATGCAGTATAGTTAGTAGTAACCTGAGTATTTTTCCCAAAAATATCAAGAAAAATAAGCTGAAATTAGTCCAAAAGTCGTCTGTATTCTGCGAATCGGACACGACCATCATTATGTGTCATTTAAATGACAACTTTTCAGCTGTTCAGTGTGACAAACAGTGCTCGGACGATTCACACGTGCTAAAGTCTTGATTGCACGGATGCTCTTTGTGGAGCTCTCGAGTGTCGACCGAAACGGGTACGAAACCGTTGACTAATATCCACAAAACTCTTACATTCCTCGCGCCAGATGACAGTCTATACATGCTGTTCAATCGTGTGCGATATTCTCAATGATTCTTCGAACCACTTTTCATCATTCAAACCCGGTATGTGGAAATTCAGACAATAGAAATCGAACAATATACATATGACGATTCAAATCGAGGAGATCTAGCATTTTTCCTCAATCGTATAGATTTCCGTTAAAATGGCAAGGCAAGAAGTTGAATTTCAGAACCGAAAGATGTGAAAGTGATATGATTGTTATATATTATATAAAACCGCAAGATCTGATATGTTAGAAAATGTATTCACCTGCCCTATTGATTGCTCACATGCAATGTACCAGAAGAATTATAAAAGTGCTTTTTTTAATCACCTGCACAATGAAATTTTAGATAGACTGCATAAAGGATTCGCATGCGCATTTTGACGCACACAGTAAAAAATTGAATTTTTTTTCAGCATTTATGTTTGGGACATGATATAACGAATAGATATTCGTATCCGCAAATTACTACATAGGTCATAAGATCGCTATATTAGGCCTACAGGAGTCTGACTTTGCCAAGCTTATTTGTAAAATAATCAGATGTTATCTTCGTAAATCAGATGACAAAAGTCAGCTTGCATCTTCATTATTTTGATGACCAGTAGGAACGATTGAGCTTCATCCTGCCCATGTTTCCATTTATTCCGCGATCTCTGCTGTATAAGTGGAAATACATTGCTAAATAAAAGAATAACAGCAGCAAGAACAGTCTTCTTGGTTTTTCCCAGTCATCAAGATAATGGCCAATCAAAGCTTCGTCGCATTTTCAATATGTTTGTAAAACTTCTAGATTTTGTATGGATTCAATTGTAACGCACATTTGCTCTATCCTCTTTGGCCAATCAAAACATGTTGTTTATCAAAGTATGTGATAATTATGAGGAAGGGTTTCAGAAGAATTTGCGAGAATAAACCATGCCAAATTTAACTTGTACTTGATGAAACCACATCTTCTTACTATTTTCTACACGACGATTTCGACTGAAGGAGATTTAGCCAAGTGGAATGCAGATATACATGTAATACGAAAGCACTGTTTGAAGTTTAGCCCACAATGCAAAAAATGCGATTTTGATTCTCAATGTTCCCTAGGTTGAGGTTTAGCTTTTCAATTGACATGGAACACTGATGAGCGGCGTATGCAATTGGTCAATTCAGGTAAACCGTGGGTAAAGTCAAGTCATGGAATTCGCGAAACCCTTCCATTCTGCGCTTACGGAACATCTATAAATTGTGGTAAGAAAAACTGAATCAGAAGTCTGAATCGCATCCTCGTGGCAATCACAGAGAAACGCGAATCTACATCGATTTGACTTATTTTGACTTGATAGTCAGCATTTGCCACCAAAAAGATGAACAAAAAAAGATTAAAGTGTACAGTGTTGTTCGATGAAACTGAATCACTCCATTAAAATTGAGGTACATTCCTGATAACTTCTTTTCTTTGCTACATAGCATATTAATTGCTAAATTAGGCTTCACCAATCATTTAGTTAGTTCACATTGGTTATGTTCTGAAACTTTATGATGACAAAAGTTAACCTGCAACAAGTTTTCCGTCCAAGACAGACCTTACTAGGACAACTAAGCTTCGGCAGATTTTACTGATATTTGGAGTAAAAGTAAAGTGGTTGAAAAATTCGCGCAAGTACTTCTTGCAGTCTGTACTTTTCTCAGAAATTTGCGTGACATGTCAGCTTTCAATAAATTAATTCAGTAGCTCCAGAGAATTCCGATAAATAGGACACTGGGTCAACACTCAATTGCTTACTAGGCCTATCGTCTATACCAGGTCCAGCACACTATCATCAATGTTTATCGGCTTTGTCACAACGCTAATCAAATTATCCACGCTACAACTGTTGTTATGGCTCATACTCGATCAGAAGAACATTTTGGAATCAAACTACTGAATTCTATTCATGACTGGAGCCACTGGATGGCGATACCAAGTGTCTCATCAAACAAAACATCGAATTATTAACAGGAGAATTTGCTTTTTCCAAGTAAAGTGGCTGAAAAATTCGCGCAAGTACTTTTTACAGTCTGTATTTTTCACAGAATTTTATGTGATATGTCAGCTTTCAATAAAATCATTCCGTAACTCTAGGAAGTTCATAAACTGAACAACTGGTGATCACTTGATTGCTTAGGCTACTGGGCCTTGACTATCGCCCATACCCGGTCCAGCGCAAAATCATCGCTGTCTATTGCTTCTGTGTCAACGCTAATCAAATCATCCACAGCGCAGCTGTTGGGATGACTCACACTCGATCAGAAGACCTTCATGCAATCAATCTATTGAATTCTATTCATGACTGGCGCCGCTGAATTGCGTAGTGAAGTAGCGAGTGTCTTATAAAGCAGCAGATCACAGCATTGATAAGACAATTCATTTGTTTGGATACGAAACTGGGGTATCGTAATTGGGGGCCAATGGGTGATATAGACAACGAAACCAGAGCCCAGGTCGTTGCACTACATGAGCATGCTGGTCTTTCAACACATGAGATTGCAGGCCCTGTCGGTGTGAGCCAATCATCCACAAGTCGCATCATTAGTCGGTACCGAAGCACAAATTCATACGAAAATTACCGATTTCTCTGCGGATCTGAAAGAAAAACCGATAAAAGGGGCGATAGAGTTCTGCTGAAGCTATCCAGAGAAAATCCCCGTGCAACATCGAGCGACCTCTCTCATAAACTGAAAGATGATTATCACATTGACATCAGCCCATCAACTTTAAGAAAACGCTTAACAGAAAACGACAGACCAGCATATCGTCCATTGAAATGCCAGGTTCTGACCGAAGACATGAAAAAAGAAGACTTGCATGGTATCGTGAATACAAGGACTGGACGCTGGATGATTGGCACAAAGTTATATTCAGCGACGAGACCTCGGTAGAAATACAGCCGGCAGCGTCGCAGTTCATGAGGAGAAATTCCGGTGAAACTCCGACAAGAATGTACTTCAAGCCATCCTTCAGACACCCAGTGAAGTTAATGATTTGGTCCTGCATCTCATTCCATGGAACTGGTCGTATTCACTTGGTTGAAGGTTCAATGAACTCTGATCAGTATGCACGTGTCATCTCTGGAAGATTTCTTCCACAGATAAATGAGTGGTATTCGTCGTCTGAAAATTGGTTTCAGCAAGATTTAGCGCCATGCCACACATCACGAAAAACGATGCAACTCTTGAATGAATCCGGCGTCAGAGTTCTCAAATGGCCTGGGAACTCTCCAGATCTATCACCGATTGAGAACATCTGGGCCATCCTCAAGCGCAAAATTAGAAAAGAAACGTTGACAACAAAACAAGAACTGATCAACGCATTGCTGCGAGAATGGGCAAGAGATGACGATCTGAAGAAAATGTGTCCCAACTTGATTGACTCAATGCCTTCCAGAATCAGGGAATGCATGAGAGTAAGAGGTGGTCCAATTCACTATTGATCATCTGAGATACTTGTTTGACATGTATTTTGTCAATCTTTCCCTTCTCTTATGTTTTTGTTAATGGTCAAATGCTAATCAACAGAATTGAATCGAACAATAGTTGTTTTTGATCATTTTTTCGGAAAATTTAGAGGTGATTCAGTTTTATCGAACAACACTGTATGTCTCTCATCTGAGTTCTGTTAGAATATTGTCAAAATGCGATATTATTTATTGTCGGAATATGCTTTTAGTTATCTTGATGGTCCCGTTCGTCACGAGATATATTTTCATGACATAAACTTTCATAGATATCAAACAGCTTTCTTTCATAAATTTTTGAGAACACATTAAAATAAAATTAAGAATCAAAGCTGCAGTTTTGTCTATTGTTTCGTGGTCTTGGTACTTCAACGTGTAATATGAATTGTAACGTGCAGTGATGTGATGATTTAATGCTTCTTATTACCTGGTAAACCACTGACAAGAGGAATCCTTCTTCTCCATGTGCACTCCATCTTCCCATCATTGCTCCCATAACAGGAAAAAGGGGACTCTGAGCAACTCCTTCCAAAACCCTTACGGCAATAAAATACCACTGACCTGCTCGAGCAGCAAGCGGACACAACATTGTAAAAACAGATGACGTCAGAACTGATATCGCCATAGGCCATTTCCCTCCAAACCGTTGGGCTAGACCTCCTGATGGAATCTGTGGGAGAATATAGCCCCAGAAGAATGCGCTCAAAATGAGGCCTTGGATCTCACGAGGCCATGGCAGAAGATCAAAATGAGACATGGATTTGTTCTGAGGTTCGGCAGTATTCATGAGACAGACAAACGATGGCGGTGTGCTTTGATTTTTTGCAACAGAAGTTGAATTCACCATCGCCACGATAAGGACACTCATGCTGCTTCTCATGGCATAGCAAATCCCAATGCCAGAGCTCGCCAACAAGGCCAGAAGATGCCTCTGACCAAATCTGCCTGACATCATTCGATGACTTGCGAATTCTGATATCAAGCAGCTAGCTTTAACAGTGTGACTTCGTAATGAGCAGTAGGCTGCTCGCAGTGTCAAGTGCTATGCGCGATATGCGCTGTTAGGTAATATGACCTGAATAAGTGATATTCGAACTGTAGCGTAAATGGGTCGTTTTTGATTATGATGTGAAGTGTCTAACAGGCGGATTAAAAAATTTACCTAAAGCTAAAGTACGCGGTTTTTCATATGAAATGTCTAACAAAGCAATGAGCGACGATTCTCGTTATTCTTATATCATGTAGTTGATCGATGTCATGCAGGTGGAAATATGAATGTGTATATTTCCAGAGTTGCCGTGAGACGTGATTAACACTCAAAAAGTTGTCCCACACCACAAAAATCTCAATGGGAATCCTATAAGAATTCATAGACACCACTGGAAAACTTCTTTTAATACAATATTCAGCATGCTCTCACAGCACATGATTTGTACAAATCACACATGTTGTCAAGCAACGACGCTCTTGTGATATCATATCTCCGTATAGAGCGATATAGATGTGTTGACAATCAATGCCTGATTGACATCTGATATGTACAATGTACAATATTATTTTTAGTAATCCGTTAACAATTGCAGTCACATGTAAGCTATACTACAAAGATATGCGTCAATATTTTGTAAACGCTACTAGTTTAATAGCTTCAAATGATTGATACTCTGCTTATTATTGAAGCGACAGAAGAAGCGATAGCTGCCTACAGATATAGGATGTCCAGATTAGGACGGCGGCTTTAATTCAATTGCCATATCCACAATACTGTTGATCTGTTATTGATTTATTACCTAGAATATCTTTAAAGGCGAGCCAATTCTTTTTGCAGCGTCGGTTTACAAGGAAATTGATCACAAAACAAATTTTCATCCACGTTTGTTATTCACTTTTGAAAAACAGCATGCTTTAAATAAGCCCCTCTTATTAAAAGGGTGGCTTATTTATTGGCATGCTCTTATTCTGTGAAGGAAATGTTGACAGCTTGACGTGATTCCTCCAATGCCCCCTCGAATCTCATGCTTCAATTGAGCAATCGTGTTGGATTTGTTTAAATATACCCGTGATTTCACATGGCCCCAAAGAAAGAAATCACATGATCGTGGTGGCCATCAATAATCACCATTGCTCATAGAAATTGATAACAATAAACTTCTAGAATGGAAGTAAAGCTTCATGCAATACATAATAGTGGCACAAAAATCGCACGCATGTTCGCTTAGATACACTTGTCAACGGCTAAACGATTGGGCTAGAAGAAGTCACATGTGCAATTCCTAGCTTTTCATTGGTGGTTCATGCCCCAACTTAGTTACCCCGGTGTGCCACGACCTTGTATCAATTTCCATTCCAGTCAACTGTAGACAAACAATCTATTTCTATGCTATTTCTGGAGAAACGGCGGGTAAGAAAATTTCTCTCTGAGCAACGGATTCGCGTGCAGTATGGCAAGTTGCACCATCTTGTTGTAACCATAAGTCTTGTTCATTTAAGGTCTCGAGCTGAGATGAAATCTCTAGTTGCTTTGACCGATGACGTAAAGACGTTGTGGGATTTCCCTCCACGCTCTCCCTTGCAACATTGAAATCACACTGGGATCGCGCAGGTCCACGACGCAATACAGATTTAATATCCAACACAGAGCTGGTCTCCCCAATCTTCTTAATCAATCGTCGACTCGCTCGGGGCTTTTGTTCGCCCAAAAATCTTTTGAGTTTACGAGTTGCTTAGTTGCTTCTTCGTAATATTCCCATGCTTGTAATGTAATTTTTCAATCTATATTATTAGTTCTTCACAGTATGAATTCATGGTGACTCAATGAAACATCTATAACACAAATGGCAAGTGATATGAATGTGCCAGGTGTTATATTACCATTATAAGTGGAACCCACCCAGTGCAACTTTCTGCATCAAATTCGTGACAAATTGAAATTGTGCACCTTTGGAGATATTCTAGGCATTTAATTAATAACATATCAACATTTTTGTGAATATGGCAATTGAATTAAATCCGGCGTCCCAATGAGATATGACTGAGAAATACCAAAGAATCAAAATTGAGAAGTAAAGCACCTTTTCCGCAAACAACGGTATGCACCGATATTTATTGAAAACACATCAATAGATACATATTTCATAGTGATACATCACGTTTTCATACTTAAACTTATCATTAATTATTTTTGATTTATAGATGATGTGCTGATGTATAGCCAAAGATTACATTTAAATGTTTCCTGTGGACATGCTGAAGCACTATTGATGCATTTGATATATGATTCACAGACTATCCAAAGTAGTCCAAAATGTAAAAATTCTGTTCCCACACCACAACATGATGGAAATTCCCTCCCATTCCCGCGCCAACTCTGTTTATTCTAAATTCTTCAATATTAATTCACCAAAGTTAATGGGTACATCCAATATTGAAAACTTTTATCGTCATTCGGTATGCATTGAAATTCGTGACTTAGATTACCAGTATTATTTAAACATAGTGCGAATTCAAGAAATTTAATCTAATATAGCATAATTTAAATTCAAAATTTAAAAAACCAAAAGGTAACGGAATCACTTTTGTTGTCCCTTAAGGTTGGACTCTTCGGGTTGATAACAACAAAAAAACAGGCCCCCACTTGCACAATAGAGTAGCAATATCCAAAAGTTGCTTTACCAAGAATTTCATGTTTAATTCTGCAACTCTGTCTCTTCAAGAGAACAATAAAAATGATTTAAATGCCTACCGGCCAATTTGCCGAAGGTAGTGCGCCTGCAAAAATTAACAGAAATTTATGAATTATTGCAGGCGTGCTAACTTAGGCGATTTGTCAGTATTCAGTTTAAAGTGATATTTAATAAATCCCCGTCGAAATTTTACTAACTTGCTAATTGCAAATCTCAAATCACGGGGAAATTGGAATTTATCAAAAATCTAAAGTATTAAGGATATTAGAATCTTTCATGGTTATTCTAATCACTTGAATAGTGCTGAAAATCTATCTTATTGCACCCTTTAAATGTTATTTATTATAACATGTCATTAGAAAATCATACACCTGAAAAACTTGAAATGATGGGTGAAAACTAAAGTTATAATTAGTATCAGCGACATCAAACAAAGAAAAAAGTATCACTTGATTCGCGTTTAAATTTTTTTGTCACACTGTGTGATTTTCCATGCACTAAAGATAAATGCGTACTCGTGAGATTTTTCTTTTATGGATCAGAATGAAGTGATTGTCTCTTATAGTTCATACTGTGTGATTACGAAATTTCCATTGAATACATACATCCATACAGCAATGTGCTCATCTCAAGAGGTTGACATGAAACTCATGAAATGACGTCAGTTTGTCAGAAAACTGCTGACAAGTCGATTGCGCCACAACGATTATACAATAAACATTTCTTTCATTGTTATTGAAGAACCTGTTGAAGTCCATACTATTAGACTGTTTAAAAGTAGCGTCTGACTGATGAATATTCTAATTGATGGCTTTTTTACACAAGGTCGCCGATTCAAATAGGATGACAAAATTTCAAACGGCCGAGGACAATAGGATAAGGAGAATATGCGGTTTTCGGAAGATCGAAGGGAGAAGATCATTCACCGAAGAAGACGTGATCCAACTGAGAAGTCTACAAAACTTAATAGCATCAGACAGTAGCCTGTACTTAGAGTTCTTCTCTTTATAAACATTGTTTCAGCATCACCGCAGGATGATAGATTGAAACAAAAATTTATTATTGCTTCTGGAATTTGCGGTTCGCCCCAGGCTTTTAGTTCTCAATGTACATGGGGGACAACGGTGTAGCGGAAATCAGCCAAGTTCCGCCCTGATGATCTGGAATCGGCTCCTGAACTAATCAATTGACTTTTCAAATCTGACTCAATACCGCAAGAACGTACATGTATCATGCAATCGCAAGAGGAACGCAGTCACAGTTTGAAACATGCAGCATTTTGTCAGTATGCACGCAGTATTCAGTTAAGTGATTGAAGTATACAATTAAAAGGAATTTTTAATTGATCTCAATTATTTTAAAAATGAATCAATCTAAGGTGTACATTTTTTCAGGTTCTAAAATGCCGGCATATCGACTCTAGACCCTGATTTCCTGATTAGTTCAAAAAATTTCGTATTTCCAACTCTGGGATGCTTGGAAACTTTGGAGCTAGATCAGGAAATCACGATCTTCAAGTAAGAACTGGAAGCTATCGAAATAAAGAAATATGGGAAGATCGAACATGCAGACAATGTGACACTGGCTATGTAGAAACCATGTTTCATTTCTTTGTTGAATGGCCAGTATGTTATGACGTGAAAACAACTACGGTATGTCACCTTTCCTATCAAATCTGACAAAATTCGATTTCTATGCTAAAATGGAATGCATCAATATCTATCTATGAACTGAATGTATGATAAAATTTCAAAATGAAGCCAATTGTTTTAAGAATAAGAGCAATAGTTGAAACATTTGCCTTATCTCTATCTAACTTGATAATGCAACGAATGTAGTGCAAAATCGATATGAAGTAATTAATGCTCACGAAGTCTAATAAAATACATTGCAATGATAGTGTCGGCCCATTTGATTGTCTGTGACGCTTGATGATACAAAAAACTTTCGGAGAGCCGGTCAATTACTGCAGTCATACGATTTCACTTAATTTGTTTTATCAATTTGATTTCAGGTGACCCTCTTGCTGTCTACTCATATTTACAACTGTAATGTACCGGTCTATATTGCTTCCTTGCATATCTGGGTGATCTTCATACAATATTGACCGGCTCTCCACATAAGCTTATTATTGGTGTGATTGTTGAGTGGACTTAAAGAATCGATGATAAAACACCTGATATTAATTAGATGTTCCTGAGATCGTTCCTGTTGTATAAATTATATTTCGAGGCTTTCACTGGAGCAGTTTTATGAATGTCATCTCGATGACATTTCGACTTGACATTCCTTGTCGTAATCCCATTTCGATCACGTGATCAAGTGGTGTATGAAATGGACCAGTAATCAATTAAGAGTTCAAATGTTGCCACAAACGAAACAGTATTTGAGAAAAAGTTTCCGAAGCACTATGCTATCAATTATTGTATATCTCTGATGTGCCTGCACCGGTTTGTGTCCATCCTCCTACTTTTGAATGGCTCTTTGATTTGGGTGAATATGGTTCATAAGGTGTTTGATACCACAAAGCAAAGCATATTCGTAACAGACAGAAGTCACACAAAGAGAAATATATATTTTACATCAAATCGATAGTTTCTCAGACTTGAAAAGGAAGGCAAGTGTACATTGCAGATTAGAAAAGATGCAGTCGTCAAATGTTTCTTATGGCACGTCTAAGTGCACTGTGCGGCAGATGCGGGCTCTTACTTACGTACATTGTGCTTTTGACTTAGCATCTCACCGTGTAAAATCAAACACTGATAAAAGTTGAGTATTTGAAGTATAGAAATTTACAATGTGGCATCCAAAAAGGAAAGAGTGAAATGACGAAAGATGATTTCCATGGAGTCGTCTCCCTTAACCCCAAGCTTGATTGATTCTTTGCAATTCTATCTCCTTTGCTTGTCTCGCACCATCTGTCATCTCTTTATCCATCGTCTTTTCAATGTTTTTCTTAAGAATCCTTGTCTGTTGTTTGTAGACGATCAAGAGCGCAATATCAATGAAGAGTTCGACGACCTCGAAGATTGTTAAAACGGAGAGACCCAGCCAGAGTCCTACTTGTCCTCCCATATCAGCCAACAAATCCTGGATCTGAAGA
The DNA here is from genome assembly GCA_907163375.1 of Prostheceraeus crozeri. Classification (NCBI taxonomy): domain Eukaryota; kingdom Metazoa; phylum Platyhelminthes; order Polycladida; family Euryleptidae; genus Prostheceraeus; species Prostheceraeus crozeri. Next base: position 5,087 of record CAJQUW010012904.1, on the reverse strand, counting down.
AGAACATGAGCATTACTATATTGACAAACTTGTTGGTATGAATAGGAATCCCAAGGAAATCTTGGTTATTTTTTATCGTAATGGGACGGGAATTTCCGCCAATCAAGAAGTATGTTTGTTGATTACATGCTGCACAATTTAGACAGACTCAAAGAGATCAAACAGCAGCACTACCGTTGAAATTGTTTTTTATTTTCAATCAATTAATTGCTTTCAGAAGTCAGCCTCGCTACGAAATAGTTTAATGTACTTAATAATAATAACTTCATCACGCGTCAAGGAAACAACTGTATAAAAAATTATGACAATAAAGCTAGTAGATAAATAATGAACGCGCAGGTTCCGTGAAACAAAATGTCGTTCACAGGCTATCGACGATGCCACTCTCAGTTTGGGGTCCAAAAGCTATTCTGTCGTCAATCTGGCCTGTCGCCACATTTGAAAGGGTTTTAATTGACCTTGCACACATGATTGAACTGTTTGAAAGGGTGGAGTTGATCACATAAATGTCGAGTTCTTTCAGAAGACCTTGTTTTAGACGGTGGTCATCAGCATTAAAGAACTGAGAACTGCTTTAAGATCTGCTCGCCTGGCAAATGTCAAGGGAGATGATATATTTGCTACGAAGTGGAGCAGTAGTACGTCCATCTACATGTACGTGTCTGCGTGGTGCGCTGACGTCGCTCCGATTTTCATCTGTCGATATTAATCTCTGTGATCAAATCCTGTGTCTTTTGGCATTTTTTGGAATTATTTACACAATCCTGCTCAGCCAGCTCTCCTCGTGTCATTCTCTCAATCATTTGTGTCTCTGGTGGACCATTATCGTTGATTACATCCCTTCTCATATAGTTCATTGGTTTGGACGTTTGGTGAGCCTTATTCCACTTACATCGGTTGGCGTGGTGACATTTTTTGTCATCGAGACGTGACGCAACGCGTTACACGTATTTTCTGAATCACTTGGAGACACACGATCGAGGCGATAAGTGTGCAGTGGTCTAGCGCGTAAAGTATTGTCTGAAGAACCTCTGGGATCCAGGATCGAGTCTGAGCGGTTCATTTTCGTGATTTTTCCTGAACAGGAGTCCGTTCAATAATGCCTTCCGCAAAAACAAGATCTAATTCTGCTGTTGGCTACAATGATCAATTTCCTACTTTGAGTGAAATAAATATCATCATAAAGAGTCTTAAAGAAGATCTGCTGAAATCGATAAGGGAGGACTTCCTACGCCTGGAAAACCGAATTCTATCTATTGACTCGCGAATTGCTACGATAGAGAATTCTTTAAATGACATTCAAATGGTTCAGCGACATCATCAATCAGAAATAAATGCACTGAAGCTGTCATTCTTGCAGTTAGATGAATTCAAACTGAGCATAGTTGAAGAGACAGGAGAGACAGCAGTGTTATTTTTGGTCTGGAGGAATCGAACGTTGGCTCTCTACCAAATCGTCAACAAAATGTCATTTCAAGCGTGGGTCAAATCTTTGAAGTTTTGGGCTTTAAGGATGCTTAAATAGATAACCACAGCTTGGATAAAATATTTCGTGGAAAAATGACCAATTCACAATTCTAAACGGTCTTCATACATAACGACAAAGCGTCAACGACAAATGTGGCTCCCACTTCGTCGTGAGCATGAGAGGAGAAAAGCTGAGGGGGAAGACGTTGTAATTTATCAGAGTAAAGTATGGTCACGTGATTCCCTCAAACATTTTCGCCAGTTATTTTATGTAATGTCAAGTATCCACCATTATGACTGTTGGATGCTCGATCGATATGGAGCAAAATGGATGAGTTGCGTATTTTGGTCGGTGTCAAGAAACCATCCTACATAGCTGTGACTGAAAATTGGCTCTCGGAAGATATTCCCGACGACACTTTTATTATTGAGGACTATACCGCAATGGCAAAATTTCATATTGTTGAACAAAACTGCATTAATTGTTTTAAAAATGAATACACAAGTGAACAGCTGATTCACAGCAATGCAGGCAGAAAAACGCTTTTAAGATTTAGAGAAGCACTTCTAACTGATCCAATTTCATTCAAAAGTTTAGTTCCAAAATCATTCAAACTCATTTCTCACTTGCATTAGAATTGACATTATTCCTATTACCCCGCTATAGTCAACATGTATTTCAGGGAATTTTCCAGAAGAAATCGATTATTTCAATGCTTTGCTTACACAAGATCTTAGAACCTAAGTGAAGTACATGACTTTAATTGATATAATGAATGCAATGTTGACTATAAAAATAGAAAATATTGCTGTAAATAGAACAATTAACTATTGAATTGCATCCTCAGTTGAAAAATGGGAACAGACCTGACTAGCTGCCATTTCATCCAATATCAGGAATCATCAGCAGGCCTAGTTCACATCTTTCAACATCGACACTTCTCCCTATTTAAAGTTGCAGCCATACCCGTATCAATTTGAGATTTGAAATTAGTAAGTTAGTGAAATTTCGGGAATTCATTAAATATCACTTAAGACACACTACTGGCAAATCACTTATATTGTTAAGCCTGTAATAATTAATAAATACTGCTTTTTGAAAACACAATGTAGTAGAATAATTAAATCGATGTTAAAGGATGTGAACTAGGCCTGCTGATGATTCCTGATATTGGATGAAATGGCAGCTATTCAGGTCTGTTCCCACTTTTCAACTGAGGATGCAACTCAATATTTAATTGTTCTATTTACATTGTGTCAGCAAATATATTAATTATTGTAAGCGGACTAACTTAGGCGATTTGCCAGCAGTGTGTTAAAAGTGATATTTAACGAATGCTCGTCGAAATTTCACTAACTTGCTACTTGCAAATCTAAAAATATTGCCCCTGATGCGATTGGCAGACGAGCTAGCGTGATTTAGGAACTTTACTGATCGGAAGGATTATCCAAACTATGACATCAATTTTCCAACTGAAAATTGTTTTTTCTCGCCCACGTTTTGGTCTGGGGTCCTAATCCTATCCCCCTACTGACTTGCTGGTCCATGTCATTGACCTTTGAGCAATGATTTCAAACACTGAAATAGTGCACATATACATAATTATAGGGGAAAATCTCAAAAGCATAATGCGCATGCACCAGCTTACCTCGTAGCCAGGTGACATTGTCATTGTATGGTAGTTCAAATCTTCAAAATAAATTTCGACCCTGACGAAATTGTCTCTGAAAGAAGAATAGATACCACACGTTCACGTTTTGTAAACCAAACAATTTTCAGATGGGTATCATGAGAGATTGCGCTTTGGGAAAATATTTTAAGAAAAGTGTGTAATGAAGGCTTTACATAAAGGAACATACAGGGTGCTCGTGATACACTTGCGTATTTTTACACACTTATGACGCAACATAACGTAGTTTTTTACAATCTTTAAAGAACGAAAAGTCGAAGTCAACTGAATACCTTTACTTCAAAACAACAGACCGAGGACTTCTATCACAGAGTATGCAAAGCTCACCGCGCATGAAAAAGTGTTTTTAAGCACGATAATTAATTAACCTCTTCTTTACTCAATCTCTGTTTATGTTGTCCAATAAATAATGTTAGTCCTCCTCTCAATTCATGCAAATATTTTGGGTTCGGTGTATATTAAACACCTTTTCGCATCTGGCTCCCTACCAAGAAGTCCAACAGTGGATAAACGTCTAGGCTTTTTGGAGTTGGCTTATCCTGACCAATCCAACGATTATTCAATTTTCATGTCAACGTGCTAGGGTTCAAGAGCCCTACGTGCTTATCTCTGTCCCATCCTATTAGCACATCCGTGTTCGATTTCGTAGCTGTGTCTTGACTGGAAGTACTTTGTTCAACAAAATGCCCTTGTGCCGTTCTACATTGACTGCTTCCTCCATTACCTGGCAACTTATCCAATCGAAAGGTGAGATGAGACCACAGAACAACAAATTGTCAAAGGTGATTGCGTCGGTTTCGCGTCAATCAAGTGAGAGTTCGTGAGGTTGAAATTTTTGAGGTCCCAATGAAAATGTTGTGTGATCAATGAAAATTAATATTGAAGATGAAATATAGGATCCAAACTTTCAATCATCAAAGCATAAAATTGTCGTTGATGGAATAACTTAAGGTTTCAAATATCTCACTGTAAAACTGTATGCTTTAAATGTTTGATAACTTTCCTTGAGTACATTGCATTCAGGAAACATTGAAAATTCAACTTCTTGTTCAATCAACCGCTCTTTGCAATTTGATGGAATCATCTTCTAAAGCTACAACAATATTTACTTCTTGACATCAGAAAGTCTCCGCGCCTTGTGATCATCCACACATTTTCTCGGAGCCTTGGATGGAGTTTCCATAATCAGCCTTTCCAAAGAATCGATACTCTTGCTAAAGCGGTTAGCTGTCTGTCGATGTCGGGATTTTCACTACGTCTGATCTTCTTATCACAAAAGTGGCAACTGAAGCAATCCCAATCTCCTCTAGGAAGAGACCAGATAGCAAAAGTTATAAACAGTTAGAAAAGCATGGTTAACGTCCAGCAAAGCAGCCAATGTGCTCCATTCCACATGATTGATTTTGTATCTAATGAAATAAAACTCAAACGTATTAATTGATAGTGCACCTTGTCGTCGAGCGCAGGCCTACTTGTATATAGTTCATTTATATCCAACAACTTTGTTCAATGCGCAGTGGTATTCACCGTAATATGACTAACAAAAATCCGCAAGAAGATTGCGATCACCCCGTATAACAATGCACAAGATGCAATGTAGTACTGCAGCATTACACTATTCGCAATTGAATTTTTAACCGCCGCGCTTAGAAGCTACTAATAAGCACTTGATTAAAGGTTTATATAATTTGAGAACATTCGACTCGCAGTTTTCTGAACCCAAAAAAGTGGTAAGATGGAAGAGAAGATCAGCGCCATTCAAATGGTAGCACTGCCAACCGGGCACGATACCTACCTAGAATACACTTAAATTTCGCGGGAAAAACTTCTACTTTTGAAAATGTCTCTCGTAATGGGTTCATCATGAAAGTGATTGACAATGTTTTTTTGAATTGACGAAAAACTATTTCTATGAACAAGTGCGACAAT
>CAJQUW010012903.1:0-283157 GCA_907163375.1 Prostheceraeus crozeri | reverse complement strand
TTGAAGCATATAATGCTAATATGACACAAAATCGAACGGAAAGTTCCAGGGCTTCACCCGATTCTGAAAATTATAATTCTGAAAAAAGTGCACCTGGAAAAAGTTCAGCTGAACAAAGTAAAGAAAAATATTTATTTGAACAAAAACCATTATGTTGGGGAATGTACATTCATTCAAATTATCCTGAATTATTTAAATCAGAATATTTTCAATACTATGGTGAAGATAGTTCAGAAATGTTTACAAAGAAAGTAGAAGAATTACAAGGACGTTTTTCACAATTGCTTGAAACAAATATTCCAATGATGCCATTAACAGAAAAAGAAAAATTAAATTTTATTAATGAAACAAAATGTTATTACTGTGGAAGAGAATTTACAAAAAATTATAAAAATGGCAAAGGTAGATATCTTGACAAGCGAAGCGACGGCTCTGCCGTCAAGGTAAAAGATCATGATCATCTAAATGGATTATATAGAGGTGCAGCAAATAATTCTTGTAATCTTAATGCTAATATATTTAAATATAACTTTGTTCCTCTATATTTCTACAATGGTTCTAAATATGATTTCCATCTAGTAATGAAAGATTTATTTTCATCTGAAAAATTACAACAACAACAAATAAATGTACTATGTAAAACAGAAGAAGAATATTTTTCAATGCAATTAGGTTGCATTAGAATTTTAGATGCATTTAGATTTTTTACTCCTTATTCATTAGATGTTATGGGAAAAACTTTGAAATCTGAACAATGTAAAATATTAAATAAATATAATTTAAAACCTTTAAAAGGAATATTTCCGTATGAGTATATAGCCTGCGGCTCACAGTCGAAGACTGATATAACTGGAGATAAAACCTGTGGTTCACAGTCGAAGACTGATTTTAATTCTGTGAATAAAATTATGGAAGAAAAACAACTTCCTCCAATAAATAAATTTAAATCAACATTAAAACAATCAAAATTATCTGACGAAGACTATGCAGAAGCTGAAAAAAATTGGAGAGAGTTAAATTGTAAAACAATGTATGATTATACAATGAAATATCTACAGATAGATGTATTAATACTAGCTGATCTTTTTGAAAACTTTCGTGATATGTGTTTAGAATATTACGGAATAGATCCATGTTATTGTTATTCTACACCAGGTTTAACATGGCTAGCAGGATTAAAACATACTGGTTTTCAAGCCGATGGCTCTAGGACAAAGTCCGTTAAACTTAAACATTATAAAGAAAATACATATGATAAATTATTATTTCTTGAATCTGGAATTAGAGGTGGAGTTTCATCAGTTTTAGGTAATAGATATGTTAAATGTTATAATAAGAAAGTAAATCCACAAGAATATGGAATAATGAAACCTTTATCTCCAGAAGAAAAAGAAAAAATATTAGAAATTTTTCGAACGAAACGAGAAGGAGTAGAACGTGAAAAAGCAATTGATGAATTCATGAGAGAAAACTATTTGTTATATTATGATTTTAATAGCTTATATTCTTCTTGCATGATACAAGAATTACCAACAGGTGAAATGTCATGGTGTAATATTCGTACGACATCAGAGATGTCTACTAGGGCTTCGCCCGTTCTAGATTATCAAAGAACATATGATGGTGAAAATAATTTTGGTTATGTATATGAAGTTGATTTAGTATACCCTGATTATATAAAAGATAAAACAAAATATTTTCCTTTCTGTCCCGAAAACAAAATTCCTAATATAGAAGATTTTTCAGATTATCAAAAATCTTTAATTCCTAAAAAATACAGACCAACAAAAAAACTTATGTTAACACAAAGCAATAAAGGAAAGTATGTTGTTGAAGGAAGAATGCTAGATTGGTATTTAGATCATGGAATGATTCTCACCAAAATACATCGAAAACTATTTTATCAAAAATCTAGGTGGTTAAAAAATTATATAGAGTTCAATATTGAAAAACGCAAAATAGCTAAAAGAAATAAAGATGATTTTGGAAACGTGTTCTTCAAATTAATGAATAATGCATTTTATGGTAAGACTTTAGAAAATGTGCGTAATAGACAAAATATTGAAATAGTTTATGATAAAGATAGGTTTCAAAATTTAACAAGGAAACCTACATATAAAAGAACTACTAGATTTAGTGATGAACTATGTGCTGTACATTTACGTCGAATTAGCGTAAAACATGATAAGTTTAATTTTATTGGTTTCACTGTATTAGAATTAGCTAAACTATTTATGTATAGATTTATATATGATTATTTAGCACCTGCTTATGGCAAAAACTATAAATTACACTTTACAGATACCGATTCTGTTTTCTTAGAATTAACAATACCGTATAATTCTACACTTGATGAAGAAATAGATAAAATAAAAGATATCATTCATCCTTCTGATTTATGTAAAGTAAAAGATGAATTAGAAGGAAATGAAGATTTCATAACAGAAGCTATATTTTTAAAATCTAAATGTTACTGTTATGATACAACTAATAATATTAAAACACATAAAACATTAAAAGGAATTTCAAAGGCATCAGTGGCTAATCAAATAACATTTCAAGATTATAAAAATGTATTATTTAATAATGAAATAAAAACAGCATGTAATTATAGACTTAATTCAAAAAAACATAACATGTATTTAAAAGAAGAACATAAATTAGCATTAGATCCATTTGATGATAAAAGAAAAATTTTACCTGATGGAATAACTACTGAACCTTTTTAATTTTCTAATTTCTAAGATAGACAAATTTGATATATATATAAAATAAAAAAAAATATAACACTATATTTGTATATTTTTATCACTCCGCGAAAATAGTTTCGATAACTCTTTCATGAATTTTTTTATCAATATTAATTGTAATGAAGCCATAATCTTTTGACCAAGCATTATTACACGATTGTTTAAATTCATCTTTATTTCTTACGCATAAATCTCTTAACAAATCACTTAAGTTTCTTGCATTTATTTCAAATAGTATAAATATATTTGCATTCTTTCTAATAACACTTCCGTCTAATGAATACATACTTTGTGTTAAATAAAATACACTACAGTTATTATGTCTACCTCTTGTGAAATAATTTCTCTGAACTGACTGATTTCTATCATTAACACAATCATCAAAAATTACACAATGTTTCATTGTTTTATCTAGTTTACTAGGATCTTGCATATTACCACTATCATCTATTAATTGTATCTTTATATGGTTATTTTTATTAGATTCTACTAACTGATCAGTTTTTGCTGCTTCTTCACACCACGAACTTATTTCTTCTTCATCTTCAGATTTTTCATATTCTTTGAATAATGAAGCAATTGCTGTTTTTTTAAGATTATTTTCAAATCCATATTTTAAAAATTGATAGACGGGTTGTTCTGCCGTTGTTGTATAAATTATAAGATTGTTATAATCCAAAAAATTTGGAGTCGTTAAAATTTTAAATAATAGATATGTTTTTCCACATCCTGATCTTCCGCAAATAACTGACAAAACTTTATTAGATAAATTTGGATGATGATTAAATTTAAGTTTTTTTTTATTTAATGGAGGTAGTTCACTCATTTTTTAATAAAAAAAATTATTTTTATTTTTTGTTTCTAAATAAGAAGAAAATTAAACTTCTCTAGCTTCGCGTGGGAGTTTATACCTCTCGAACGGGAGTTTATACCTCCCGAACGGGAGGTTATACCTCTCGATCCAAAAGATCTATCATAATCTCTTCACCTCCAGAATTTATTTCTTGTCCTTTTTCATCAGTGATTCTAATGCCAATGTTGTTAATAGTTTTTCTTGTAATAGGAAAATATATTAATGTTTGTGGAATTACATTTAATCTATAACCAATGGGTACAGTAAAAGCTGGAAAACTGAATATTAAATTTGATAATTTACCATTTATATATCCTCCTTCAATAATGTCACAATGTACAACAATTGAATTTATTTCAGTTATTTTTGGAATCTTCTCACCTAAATGATAACCTTGACTATAGGTTTGTTTATTAAATCCTAATAGCTTTGACAATGATCTATCATGATTAAAATCAACTTGATGATTTTCGTCTAAAGTAAGAGAAAATTTATTAACTGCCGGTTCAACTGCAAAATGTAATTGTTTCTTATCTTTAAATGATATACCTAAATGTCTCTTAATTTCATTTGATATTGTTTCAACTTCGTAAGAACCAGGAAGAAAAGTTAGTATTTTCCATGTTTTGCCTTTATCAGTAGAATATCTAAATTGATCATTCACATCTTTGATAACGTTTTGAATAGTGTTAAATGTGGAGAAACTAGTCAATGCAATTTGATAATTTTTATTTTGTTCCAAATGTAGAATGGGTTCTAAATTACAAGTGTGTGATGAAGTAGTTGTTATAATTTTTAACGTCGTACTAAATTTTGATGAACCCAAAATCTCTATCAAATTTTCTAAATGATTATTAATTTTGTCTAAATCTGCTGAACACATTTTTTAGTTAAAATTTTAAATAAATATTATAGATAAAAATCGTAGATAAAAATCATAGATAAAAATCATAGATAAAAATCATAGATAAAAATCATAGATAAAAATTAGAAACAACATATTTCAGCTACATTTTTATAATCCTCTTCATTTAGAATCTTCTTTTCTAACAGTCTTTTCAATATAGCATGAATTTCATTGAAACTAGAATTATGTCCTTCTTTTATTGCAGATATTAAAATATTTAATCTATTTAGTAATTCTTGTGGATCATCTGGTAAAAATACAGTTGTTTCAGTTTTCTGTTTTTCAGATAAACCTTTCCCTACTTTAACTCCCGTTGATAATAAATTTTCTAATTGTTTATAACGTCTAAGAGATTTTACTGCACCAACTCTGTCTAACATAGCTTTATATTTTATGAGATCTTCTACAGCATAATTATTTAAATCTGCTCCTCTTAAAAGATTAACAAAATTTCTATCTAAATTAAAAGGAGATTTATCTGGTGAAAAAATTAAACCTCGAAAAGGTTGTGGAAATATTTCTTTTTGTCCGAGATAAAATCTAGGTATTGTTTTTCCATCTAGAAATGAAATAGAATGTTCAAATTGCATAGATTTTGGTAATTTCTTATTAATGTTTGATTCTAGTAATCCATAGTCATCTAATATAGTTTTGTGCTCTGGATCTGTTATATCAATTTGTTTATCATTATTTGTAAGTTCCTTTTCAAGAGTTTTAAATGGTTTCATAGTTTTTTCAAAATCAGTTTTTACTTGCTCGGTTTGCTGCATTTTTTCAAACATATCAGATTGAATACCAGCTTTTATCATTCTATGTTGAAGATGATTTTCTTTCATAATATTTCTTTGTTTTATTAACTCTTCTAATTGTTTTATTCTTTTAAAATTATCAGCTTTAATTTTATCCATTTTTAAAATATAATATTTGAATTTTGTGGTAACATTGGAATACAGCAAAAACATTTTACTGAACAAATTATTTTTTTATTGCTTTGTTGTTTGACATCTTTTCGTTTAAAGTTTTCTCGTTTTAAGTTTTGTTTAATAAAGTTTTGCTTAAATTTTCGCTTAAAGTTTTTAGCTCTTCTAAAAAAATTTTGTCATTTTCTTCATTAGAAATTTTACCATCACTAGAAATTTTGCCATCCTGTCTATTCTTATCATCAACTTTTTCGGACTGTAATTGAAAGGTTTGATTTACTTCATTAGCTATTAGATCAAATTTTTCAATCTCATCTAACGTAATAACATTATCATCACATACTCTTTGAAAGTAGTAATGTAGTTTATCATAGACTTCTTTAATATGTAAATGCTTAGTTTTTAATGATTTTCGTTTCTTAGTTATTAAAGATTTATCTAACATTGTAACAAGTGAAGTTGCAAAAACACCCGTACCTGTTAAAGCTGTAGCAACTACTGGAATTACTAAAACACCTGAAGATATAACAATTGTTAACGTACCTAAACTTATTGTTAAGAATATACCAATTCCTTGTGTTACATTCTTAACTTTAGACCATCTCTTTCTTAACTTTTTATAATGTTATATTTTAAATAATAATTGAGATTCCTTATCTTTCATATACCTAACTCTATCTTTGTGTTTTTCTTTATTAATTTTTTTCAATGTTAATCTTTTCAATGTCCATTAAAGTAGAACTACGTTCATATGATATTGAAGGATATATTCTTGCGGCTTCTTCCATTTTTAAAGAAATATTTTGAATAAATATTTTGAATACAATCTTCTGAATTTTGATTTAAATAGAAATACGCAGTTGTTTGTTTGCCGTATATTTCTAAGAACACAGTCAGACCAAAAGCTCTGGGAGAGGATGGGACGAAGAGGGAGAGAGAACAAAGGAATTGTTTGCCAGTATGAATCGTAGATTAGCAATTGAATTTTTTGTTTACTCCAGTATAGCTCTACTGCCCAATACCGATGCAATCGTACATGTTATGAGGATAAAAAACTACTCTTCATTCCACGAAAAATATCCTTTTTTGGGAAGAAATGCATCTTAATGCACATTTTAATTAGTTTTTGCAGAAGAAGTCGCTAATCTTAGTTTTGTTTCGCTTGACTTGGTTTGACGTTGAACATTGAAGTGGTGACAGCTGCGGCGGCTTGTGGCAGACAATAGCGCCAATGCGGGTATGATTTAGTCGCTTCGTTGGGGCAAAGGTCATAAAGATTCTCTCTCTCTCAGAAACAGCTGCTGCCATTATTCCAAGTATTACAATTTTAGTCTTACTGCGTGCTCTAATTACTGCGTGCATTCATTCTGTGAGCGTTCTACGAGACTGTTGACTGTTTACAATTTATCCGAGACCCAAAATATCGAAGCTGTGTCAAAAATGAGTGCTTCTATTCATCGCGAATTCCTCAAATTTTGTGATCAAGTACTTCCACTCATCAAAGATGAGAAGATAGATTTTTTCAAAACTCTTATTGTAAATCATGAATTCTATTTTCAAAAGAAGATAAAACCAGAAAAAGAGGACAAGAAAAATGAGATTTGTTCTGAAATAAGAAACTCATTTTCATCAGGACAACTAATCCAACGACAGCTCGACGTGAGTGCACAGGCGACATGCACTATCCAAAACTGCGTTACAACTCTACATTCTCTAATTTATCAAGAAAAAGTACACAATAATTCTTCCTTATCAATTGCTATTTGCCAAGGATTTGTGATATCTAAATTAAAATCAATGGAACATTTGTCAATGGTAGCCTTTACTCAAAAGTTGGAGAGTGAATATAACATTAAATTCTCAAGAAGGTATGTAACGTTTTTGATAAAATTATATCGCCTTTCTCAAGCTAACACAAAGCTTCAAACATGTACTTTAAGTATATTCTTTGTTTTCAAAAACTTTAAGTATTTTGAAGATTATTTTGAATTTGAAAAAGAGGAACAGTTGCTTCAAATTAGCTCAGGGATATTTTCTTCCCAAGAATCCAATCAAACATCTGATATGACAACTGGACTAACGCAGCAATTAGAGACACAACATATACAGGAGCGCCAAACACAAAATGAGTAGTATGTATTGTCAATCATTTTATGTAACAGAATAGAAAAATGGGAATGAGCATTCGCAGCTTATAAATGAAACAGTGGTTGCTTTTTCTAATATTGTAAGACTTTGCTATATTATGTGAGTAGCATGCATTAACATTTTATTTTGTGAGACGGAATAAGAGAATGGGAATGAGCATTCGCAGCTTATAAATGAAACATTCTTTATTTTTTCTTATACTGTGTGTCCTCTAGCATATTATTTGACGTACTGGTGTGTATTGTCAATCATTTTATGTAACAATAGAAAAATGGGAATGCCATTCCCAGTTTATGAATGTAACATTTTTCTAGATGTCATATATTTACTTTGTAATCTAAACTACTTGCACATATATGTGAATAAAATATTTCAAAAAGAAAAAAGAATGTGTTTTCATTTTGCATTAACCGCTACCTGTTAAAGAAATATTATTAATCACATGATATATTTTAAAAACCTGAAAAACGTCTAAACTCATGAATTTGAAATTCTCAACTTTTATGATTTTTGGTGTCCTTGAACGGTCATGATTTAAGCAATGAAAATCGAACCGAAGGTTCTAGGGCTTCGCCCGATTGTAATTCTCAAATTTTGAGATTCTTAACTTTTATGATTTTTTCGGTGTCCTGGAACGGTCATGATTTTGGGGGTGAAAATCGAACCGAAGGTTCTATGGCTTCGCCCGATTGTAATTCTCAAATTTGAGATTTTGAAAAATTTGAAAATTGGGTATTTTAAAAAACGCCCAAATTCTTGAATTTAGGTCTTCATAACCTGAAAAAGGGTTCAAATTCATGAATTTATGTCGTTTTTAAAAATGTCATTTTTTGAAAAAATGGTACTTTTTGAATGGACTAAATTCATGTATTTAGGTCTTAAAAACCTGAAAAAAGGACTAAATTCATGAATTTATGTCGTTTTTAAAGATACTATTTTTTTGAATTTTATGGTGTCCTGGAACGGTCTTTTACCCATTACTGCTGTATATGTTCAAAAATATATAGTTTCATAAAGTTCCAGATGATTTGTTTTGTATGTGTCATCTAGTAGTGGCCATAAAATTTGTCTACAAAGATCATAAACATTCTGAAGATTATCTGATGAACTTAAAATGTCAGAAACACAAACGACCTACAAGTAGGTATATTTTAGTCGCAACCTTCCAGACATTCTCCAGAGTTATAGTTTGCATTTCTCAACAAGTGAATGGTACAAGACTATTGTCAATTCATTGGACTATTATGCAACGGTAAAAATTCCACCTCCCTGGTCTTTTAAATGATGAGTTTTTTATCCTAAGCTTCATGTGCTTGTCAAAATCATAGTTTCATTGCATAAATTAGTAGCTCTGACCACAATATATGAGTATATAAATCAAGGGTGCGGAGTCGGAGTCCCGGAGTCCTATCAAATGATAGGACTCCGGCCTATAACTAGACCGGAAATATGATACAAACAAATTATTTATCCTTGTACATAGCTGTCACTGTCTTGATGTCAACTTTCTCTGTCAAACAAAAGTACTGAGACAGCAGTGCATGCAAAGCTTGTAATAGTTGACGGAATGAATCGTGATAGTGAAAAAGGGATTGTCTTTTCACTCGGTGATTTAGTAGAGAAGACAAGCCTTCCTAGCCTCGATCACAGCTGCGCACCAAAGATCACATTAGAGACAAAAATGAAATACTAGTTTGCTTTAGAACATTACCTCTTACCCTCACGTTAATCGTGTGTGATGTCTCCTCTAAAGCGCATATTAAAATCGAAAGTGTTGTCATATTTTTTGAAGAAGGATGGTGTGATTTTCCTGTCTGATAGAGACTGGAGAAAACCGTGTGAAGCACACAGCAACAAGATGGGAAGAGCCGAGTCGTATGCATCCAACTTAAAGCGACATTTGATAAACTTTCATCGAAAAATGATTGATAATTGATACAGAAATGATCACTAAGGATAGGTTCAGGTAAGCCTATAATGATCTATGATCTAGGTTACCAGATTTTTTAAAAAAACTGGGCTATATGTACTTGCCACCCGGAGTCGGAGTCAAAATGATAGGACTCCGCATCCCTGGCATAAATTGGGGTGGAAAATGTTTCACAATATCAATCTCAATGGCTTGCTTCAAAAAATTGTATAAATTTTGGCGCAGTGGTACAAGAGAAAGAGCTATTGAAAAAAAGCAAATTTCATGAAAATTTTGACAAACTTTAACTTTTTTTGTTATCATTCAACTTGATCTATTAAAAAATGAGATAAAGCTATTATAATTTCAAACACATTTTCTGAATCGTTAGATCATTATCTTTCAAATGTTGTAAACTGTTACACATTTTAGCAATTTTATAAACAAGAAACAGAAGAGCTGTAGACTGAAATGAATAGAAAAGTACCTACATGTACACCAGACCTACATGTAGGTACTTGATCAAATTATCGTTAAAAATTTCGAGATGACTTTTTACTCCAGATAGAGGTGTCATTGTAACAGTTTCAGAGGTTTACATGGAATTTTATAGGATTTAAGATTTAGATGGAGCAAGTATCGAAAGTTGACAACATGTAATAACTTACTGAGCTTTCCTCAAAGAAACAGGCCTCCTTTTCTCTCATTCGCCTTATTATTTGACGAAGAACTGTCCAAATAATGGAGGCTGAAAAATGTTACAATAAGAATTAGAAAGCGAAAGCGAAATATTGAGTAGTCACGCATGGAACTTACTTCGATTCATCGGGAAAATTTCGCCCGGCTTTCACAGACAGGCAGCTGCCCGATATAGACCCTCCTCCAGGCGCTCAACCCATTCATGACAAGAAGGGGTTACAAAAGTAATAGTCTGTCTGACTGTTTGATGCGTAGAACTGCACGATCATTCCAGCTTAATGCAAGAGCTGCAAAATAGTGGAGAGTAAAGTAACAGCTAGTCGCGTCACAAACAAATCAAATTTCAAAATCTTAACATGAAAGTCGATCTAATACGTATACTAATTTTAAACGTCAGCATCCATCATTACTAAATAGACCTATCAACAGGGCTGCCGTGGGAATGGGGATTAAATGGGGATCCCCATCCCTATGCGGATAGGATGGGGATTGATATTTTCCCTATGGGGATCCGCACATATCTGGAATTCTGAGCTTATCACTGTGTTGATAAAATTACTTCAATAATTAAGTAAATGTACATACTGTACTACATACATTCTGTCGTCAGCGTCCAGAAATAGTGTCTCGAGCGCTCAGCTAACTTCAAATGAACCTTGAATTAGAATTAACTATCCATCAGCCACTCATGCGACTTTCGAAGACTCGTGAAAACTAGGGATAACGAATAGCTGAGATTCCTGACTTCCCTACAGTACATGAAACTTTATCAGAATATGTTAGTTTATTGCTTCGACAATATAATAAGAGTTGTAAGTAAGTTTTTATATTAAGAGTTGTAAGAGTTTTGGTCTTAAGTTTCATGATATTCTGAATTATCATATGGAAAGTAGATGCGCAATGCATAATCTTTCATAAGCAGATATACTGATCATGATATACTATGTACGGTTGAAATTTATCAAATTATTTTTTTGTTCAGAAATGAAACTATGTCCTATTGAAGCCAAAGATAGCTAGATAACCAAGAAATACCAAGTAATCACTAGGAATAATCATATAGGAATAATTCAACTATGCACAAAATACTGAACATTCCAATGGATGCAATCACACTGGGGACATGGAAGGCCCTTCATTAACTTTTATAATACTATATGTAGTACTATATAGCCTTATTCCTATTTTCATTAATAAGTTTCGAATACTTATCCAAGGTAATAAGTAGCCTAAATACATTTTATTTTCAACATGTAGAACATCGTAATCGTAGGCATATCTTTTGTCCATATGTAGGAACATGATAACAACTCGTGTGGGGATATGGGGATCCACACACGAATTCCAAGCGGATAGGGGTGGGGATAGGAAATCCATCCTCACGGCAGCCCTGCCTACCAATTATATTACTAATAAAGCTTTTGACCGTTGTACGGCTAAGTGATTTGATATTTTTATGTTATTGGTTTCCAACGTCTTCAGTGGAACTCGACGTCATCGAACAAGGATTGACAGACAAATGGCTTACCACTACACCTTTTCCATTTCTATTTCAGACATTTCCAGATGGATTTCAGATTTCTCCGATTGAATTTCAGATATCTTCAAAGTTGAGTCTGTGGTAGAGTTCTGAAAATCAATTGGAGAAATCTGAAATCCATCTGGAAATGTCTGAAATTCATTTGGAAAGATCTGAAATAGACATGGAGAAGGTGTAGATCATTTCAGTAGGTATTGTAAATCAAATATCCTTATTGCTCTAACTCTTATCCATTTTCTTAGAGCTGCCTCCCACAGACTAAAGTTAATAAAATAAAAATCTAAAACTTTATGCTAGGATGAACGAAAGTTTACGCATCCGGTATGTGTGTTATGATGAGACATGATACGAGGAGACTAATGTTATTCAATACAGTGCGCTATCCACGAGTATCAGATGACTTATTAGAGTCCTGGAGAGCGATAAATCCCAGTTTTCTATACACGAATCAACCTGAAAACAATTTAAGAATGAATTGTGAGCATATTGAGCTTGTAATATATCATATTCTAAGAACACTGGAAATTTCTAAATGACAGAATCATTTTTAAAATATATACAGTATACATGTATTGGCATACAACAGAGCAATTGAATATTATTGAAATTATCTTGAATTACCTCTAGTGATTTTTGAAAAGTGAACGACAGATTGAACCTTTTTTCTGTTGTGGAAACGCATTTTTCGGATCTGTAAAGAGATATAATCAGATCATCCATCAATTCATACATATATATTTAACTATCGGCAATTTACATATTTACAGGTACGTGTACAGTACACCTATCTGTAGCTATTGATTGTTAAAAATGAAGGATGTTCGAACATGTATATAAGGAGTAATGCTAACTCAATAGAGCGAAACTAAATCGCATTAGATCATCATTCTATTATACATGGAGTATAATCCATGTCTCGTCACGACCAACTTCACAGTCAGGGCACTTTTTATAATTATACTCATGACTGTTTTTGCATTAAGGTAGAGTTGTTTTGTTTGTCTCAGTATAGAGGAGTATAATAAATAATCTTAAATATTAATTACTGAGTGCTTTTAAGAACATACGTAAAAATAACCTGGCCTAGGATCATATGTAAAAACAGATACAGTGCTCCTTTAATAGAAGGTGTGCACAAATAGTCATAAGCAATAGGATTGTTATTTTCCTGCAAATATACGTGAAATTAACCAAACTATAGGTGAAAAACTATTTCCACTTAACTACACGTGAAAATAATCACTCCAACGATTCTTAAAACCATATTCAGGTGTATTTATATCGAATGCGCACGGTAGCACGCAACATAATACTCGAGGAAGGATAAAGCGGCTATGATTTTCAGGTACTGACGTCATCGAGCTGACTGGCTCCCAGACTGGAGAGAGAAAGCGCCTGGCTTAGAATGATGCTGAGTGAGATATTCATTTGCTTTATCAACCGGGTCACGTGTCACAGGGTCACCTGTCGCTGTCTGTACTTTCATTTTATTCCCAGTGTCTGAATCCATTCTCAATAGTCATACATCTCACTAAAGACGCGTTTGATGGATTCGTGTACGGTGTAGGTAAAGTGTCTTTCTTCAGAAAATAATTCCTCGATGTTCCAGGAAACTCAGATTTTGAATCTCTCACACAAGAATCTTCAGTGAAGTGTAATGAGCATATTACTGTCGTTTTGGAGACTAGTACCTTAAAACATTTCTCCAGCAAGAACCGTATACAAAGAGACATTATAAGCTCTCTTGAAAATCATTCAAAGTACATGCCCACTTGACACATGAGGCATCGTTGAAAGAAATGATCTCGCCATAATTTGCAAAATAGTCGAACTCAGCATCGCTTCAAGACACATGCTTTCTCTTCTGTTTGGCAGCTAATCAACTCGATGACGTCAGCAGCTGAAAAAAATAGTCGTTTTCCCTTCCACGAGGAGTTGCGTTGGGTACTATCACGCGCACTACTACCTACTAAACACAACTGAAGATTGGTCTAGGATCATATAGTGGTCCTTTAATTTCTCATGTAAAATCCAAGATTAGCTGCAGATTGGATGCGGATTTCTACTACTTTTTTGGTAACATGTGCCTTAGGCATATGATATATCCACATGTAAATAAGATAGAGAACATTCCTTCACTAAAATTTTCATTAAAATCACTATTTTGAGACATTTTTAGCTTATAGAAAGAATGTATTAGTTAATTACTACCCACAACTTGAACTTGCGACGATGAACTTACGTCAACGTTAACGTAGTAGCACATATAATGCAAAGTTGAGACTCTGTATATATGGCAGCTCGTGTGTTCTGACATGGGTTCAGAAATGGTAGCTAAAAACAAAACCACCAAAATCTTGTCATAAAGAAAAAAATTTAGGCAAATAGTCCATCAGTGCACAGTTGATGATTTTATTTACTAATGATATACTCAATGATTGCATGATAAATATTTTGTGGTCATTGTATATCTACAAATACGTACAGTACAGATATCAATTTTATTGTCTTACCATCTCTGATTCTCTAAATGTTGAGCCGTGTGTAACATGAATTTATATCTGCTACTCAGCTTAACTTGACAAACGCAGCAAGTCAACATGGATGAAAATATTGAAATTGATTTAGAGCTTAAGAATTAAAACAAAAAATTAATATTGAGGCTCAATCGCTGCATGAATGCGTAAAATCAAATTGCTTGATGAGAAACCAGTTTGGGTAGGCAAGATTTCATGTTTTACACCATGAGCAATTTTTCATGTAATCAACTTTTATTATTTCGTTATATTACGGCATTTTCATTTTGGCACCTAAATGCGACCTAAGTGCAAATATTCTTGCTTAGGTGCAAAAATAGCAATTGGCACCCATACTTGCAGCTAATTCGCACGTACAGGATTACAGTGTAGCAGTGAACGACGAACCTTACGTTTTAGAATACTCCATACATTTTCTATGGTTTTCAGATCAGGAGAACGAGCTGGCCAAGATAATGTCCTAAGCCCTAATTGAGATATGCATAAGTTGACTCTACTACTTCTGTGACACGTAGCATTATCATCCATAAATAACCAAGTCGATGGATCATCAAGTTGATCTGTCATTTGGCCAATGTTCATTCGTAAAACATTCACATAGCGTTCAGAATTCATGGTTCCTTGCTGTATGTGAAGTTCAGAGCGGCCATTGGTCCAAATGCCAGCCCAAATCAGTAGAGTCGCACCACCTTGTATCCGGGGACGATGTAACTGTCTCGGAATTTCCTGATCAGATTTTATCCATAATCTCAATCGACCATCGCTATCCTTCAGACGGACTGATGCCTCATCAGACCAGACAACCCGATTCCATTGATTTCGCCAGTGACAA
The DNA here is from genome assembly GCA_907163375.1 of Prostheceraeus crozeri. Lineage (NCBI taxonomy): Eukaryota > Metazoa > Platyhelminthes > Polycladida > Euryleptidae > Prostheceraeus > Prostheceraeus crozeri. The sequence continues at coordinate 268,062 of CAJQUW010012903.1, read as the reverse complement.
TGACTCATTGCCCATCTGAGACGTCTCTTTGTATGCTGATCTGATAATTCGATCTGAGAGGGCCTCTTACAGCTCTTGAAATTCGACTCAATAAGTCTTCTACGAATAGTAGACTTAGAAATAGACGAGACTAGTGTAGCCATCTCAGTTAACGAGAGACTTGGATCAACTTTGATAAATCTCAAAATTAGGTGGTCTCTACGTTTGGATGTTTTGCGTGGACGGCCAGAGCCCTCTTTACGACAGAGTCGAAAATCATCATTATGCCATCGATGCACATTTGTCTAAGGGACATTTAGTCGCTTGCTTGTAACTCGCAAAGAAAACCCTAGTTCTAGCAAGGCTGACACTTTGTCTTTTGTGAATGCGATCTCCTTATTGTTCATTTGTGCTTTGTATTGTTTTCAACCGGTAAGAGATAGATTTCTAGCTGAAAGCAATCAGGAGTGCTGCCAACACCACCGCAACGAAGTCAGGAAGCTATGGAACATGAAGTCCAGTTAATCACATGTAGCAGTTACATTATTGTTGATGAATAATGGTGCTATACTGGCTCTGATTGACCGATTTTCTTTATTTTTGTTTTGCTTGATAGCTTTTGGTTTGTAAAACAACATATTACACAACAAAGGAAACAAATGTAATTTTATAAGAGTGAGGTATGATTTTGTGTAACATTGCTAAATGAAGATCAAATTATCTACTACTTTTTATCTATAACAGGAAAACAACTCAATATTCATGCTTGAAATTTCCAACAGTGATATTAGTAAGCACAACTGACATATCTTCCAAATTTCAGAGAAATTCGCTCAAGTTTGGCGGAGTTAGACAAAGTTGAAGTTAAGGCGATGTTTAAGGGTGATCCATTTTTTATGAAGCAATCTGTATTATAGTTTCGAAATGAGTGAAGAATCACAACACTTGGTCAATTAATCAGAAATTATTTTGCCTTTCTACCAAAAGTACCAGCTCTGGGTATATTTTACGAAAACAGCAAGGCAATTCAATCTAACGAGATTTATTCTCAAAAATCTCGATCATGTTGCTACTTCAGGTACTAAAAGAAAGTCCTGACTTAGGTAGGCCCCTATTTGCAACCTTATCTATCATTGCATCATTCGCAAATTTCTGCTCAAAGAAAGTACTGAATTTCTATGAAATACAAAGTCCACTGAAAAGAATGAAGGCAAGCATGAAGAATGGAATACTGCTTTGCGTAGTTAAAGGACAGAATCAAAAGCATGATCCCTGTAGCGGTCATTTTGAAGCTCCCTCGGAAAGGAACGCTTTTGCACTTGGATGAAAAATACCTCTAATAATTCTTTAAAATTTTCAGGGATTTGAAGACCCAACGGTTCCACTGATTCATATTACGATCGAACTTTGTCTCGATAGCTGACCATATCTCCGACTGAAGTAATCAGTAAAGACAACATTTATTGATCATTACTGGCGCACTAACTCAGGCGATATGTCAGTAGAGTATTTAAGTTAGTGCTTAGTGAACACCCGTCGGAAATTCACTCAAATCCTAATCGCGCATCTCAAACTTGTACGGGTATGGCTGCAACATTAACCGTTTCACTGCGGCCAGTATCTGCGACCAAAATGTCAATTTTTATTAATGCTGCACAACGGCAGTGCCTCTGATTTAACACAGTCAGTAAATATGAGGTCTTGCCGATGTTAAGAGGTGTAAACTAAGCCTGCTAATGATTCCTGTTATTGGATAAAATGGCAGCTATTCAGGCTTGTTTCCGTTTCTTGTTGAGGATGCAACTATTTATATAAAATTACTCTATTTGCATTGTTTTTGAGTTTAAGCCCGATAACTACAGAGCGATTGCACTTCTCTCTACACCCGGTAAGGTTTTCTGTCGCATCCAGCTAGACAGAATGAAGGACAAAACTGGAAAAGCAGTTCATAAAAGCCAGTTTGGCTTCAGAACTGACCGAGGAACTATCGATGCCATCTTCATCAAGCACCAGATAATCGAATATGCCAAAGAACACATTAAGCCCTCCACTTCAATTTCATTGATTTCAAGGCAGCGTTCGACACAGTGTGGAGCAAAGCGCTTCGGAAAATGATGCGAGCTATTGGAGTTGATCCGAAAATACTCAGAATAATAGAATCCATGTACAAGGAAACCGAATGTGCCGTAGTGTTATAGATGGACATTTGACACATTGGTTCAAAGTTGATGTAGGAGTCAGACAAGGCTGTCTGCTCTCTCCTACCCTATTCAATGTTTTCTTAGATTTTGTGATGACAGGAGAAAGATCCCTAGACTCCTCCCTCAGCCTAGACAGCGCATTTTCTTTTAACATGCGATACGCCGGTGATACTACTCTAATCTCAGCAATCTTCGACAAATTAAAGCTGCCCACAGCAGAATTAGAAAATTCATGGAAAAAGTGGGGGAAGATCAACGTCGGCAAATGCAAAGTTATGTCACCCAGCAATGATCGCCAGTTAAAAGCGTGGACGAATTAACCTTTCTGGGCAGCGTTGTCCCTGATTCGTCGTCTGACATCATAAATTGGACAGCTCTAACTTCCCAAGCCTTTGGCCGTCTACGAGAATCAATCTGGAACGAGCGTCGTATCAGCCGTACTCTTAAGATACGACTGTACAAAGCTCTCATAATACCTATAGCCATCTATGCATGCGAGACATGGTCGCTGAAAAGTGAAGAGAAAAGAAAACCGGAGGTCTTCAATATGAGGTGTCTAGGTGGCGTCTATGGAACCAGCATCCGAGACCGTATTCCGAACAAACCATCAGATGGATCCTCCACATGAACACCATCGCAGATTTTATTCTGAAGGGAAGGCTGAGCTGGTTTGGCCACGTAGTGAGAAGACTGTCAGATCACTATGTTTCAAAGGCATTCAGGCAGGACTTCTCCAACCCAAGACCGCGCGGAAGACCAGCGAAAAGATGGAGGGACCATATACGAACGGACACGGGCCTGACATTCAACATCTACGAACACCAAGCCCAGAAGTGGGGAAGTTGGAGCCGTTGGAGTAGACTGATGGGAGCAAGGGCCGATCGTAGCCTGAACAATTAAGTCAAGTAAGTCAAGTTATTATTGTGTTTGCAAAGATCAGCATTTATAAATTATTGCAGGCGCACTAATTTATGGGACATGCCAGTAGTCCGTTAAAGACAGAATTTAATGAATGCACTTCGAAATTTCAATTAATATGTTAAGTGCGTGACTCAAATTTGCCCGAGTATGACGGCAAATTTAAGTACGGAGCTGTGTAATTGTTGATAGATGTCGATTCCTGATTTTGGTTGAAGCGGCAGCTATATAGGTTTGTTTCAATTTTCAAATGAGGAAGCAATATTAGAATATTCTGCTTGCATCTACGAGTACTAGCAGTGAATCAAATTAGCAATCAATTTCGCAAGACAATCATCTCATTTGGTAGATATTCTGCACCTTCGCTGACCACAATTCTCCTTACCTACTACACAAAGCCAGACCCTACCGAGTTCATAAGGTTACAAATTCATTTTTGACGTTCTCACACTGTAAATCGCTGGATACGAAAGTTACATACAAACATATACCAAATTCACATGCAATTTGAAACTAACATTTGATACGATATTATTACGAGATATACGAGATATCTACAGAGAGCCGGTATGTTTTTAATACGAAATCTCACTTACTTTCGCGTGGGAATGGCTATTCTATCCAACTATTCTATCTGTAATTGGCTGTTTTGTAATGAAATGTGAGTTGTTGGTATGTTTTATATATGCGAGACCCGATGCAAATTCGTCCTCATTCGTGCGTCTCTCGTATGTGGAGCTTTAAGTCACATATCAAATATAAATATATATTACATACTACTGTCAAATAACTTTTTCGGTAATACCAGTCTTGAATGCTTCTTTTTGATAGTGTGGTATTTAACAAGATTAGATTCATTGTGAACTTTATGCTCTGCGAGTATGTCGTCGTCGTAACATAACTATTTTTGCGTTCATGAATTACAATGTGTTTTTATAACGGATTGATAATGGGCTTAATTTCAAAATTTCATAATGCATAATTGCTGATGCTTGAATGTTGATTATTTATGGAATGATCATGCATTATGAAAACGATTGGCTTTTCTATTGAATGATCTTCATTATCCAATAGGAAAACCAATCGCTTATTGTAGTGTATGAGCACGAACAATAGCGGTTTCGTACATTTAGTTGTTCTCGTGTTTACATCGGTTTCGTAGTCAAAATTAGCCAGCTTTCGTACTCTACAGTGTACAGTGTAGAAAACTCCCATTTTGTAAAAAATGGCATTCGTACTCGCAACTGACCAAGCTCAGGAATACTCCACGTTTAGCAATGAGTCATTTTGAACATGATACCCTCGAAGAATAAAAATGTGTGGTCTCTATTTGTAAAATTTTTTATTCTTGTAATATGAGCGGGCATATGATATGGCAGTCGTGAACAAAATCACTTACAGGCCATGAGTATAGAGGAATGCCAAGTAAACTTTCATTAGTATAATTTATTTCCAATTACATGTACATGTAGATGCAATTTCTGTATCTTCACGAAGCTGGTCATGGGAATTTAAATATTTAGTATGAATATCTTAGTTATCTTACCATTGAGAAACAAATCCTACATGAAATTCAAGTACAAAATGATTACTTGAGAAAGGATAATGGAAATCAGAGGAATAGAAATTCTTTCAGGTAGTTTTGACATTTCATATCTGAAATTGATGTTTGGCCGCTGTTGTTAGATACCGGTAACTATTACCTCACGAAGGCCGAGATTGGCTTCATCGATGTTGACCCGATGATATTGATATCAAACTTATTATCATAATGTCATTGTTTGAGCACTGAATTGCATGTCTGTAAACCGATGTTTGTTTATTTTTCGTGTGCTCTTTGATGCGTGTGTGCAGTAGTCGTACTGTGCAAGTACATATATAGTATCATATACATGTAAGTTTAGATACTATCATTTTGCGATGGAATGATTTTTTTGTTTTTGAGTAGACAGACATTCTGTTATTTTACATTGTCGTTGAAGATGATTTCTCAATGGTCTGGCTTCATGTGATATTCGTATATTTGATAATCGTACATTTGATCCTTCCTGTTTGAATGTGTTATGATTTCTATAATCTTTTCTCTAATAATCATTTTGCATTTGAATTTTATAAGAGATTTGTTTGCTGATGATAAAATAAATAAGATCCTCAACACCATAGAAATCAGATACTATACTATATAAAGGCTAGAAGGGTCATCGTGTTGAAACCGCCTATCCCGACTTGGGCACGAATTGTTCGGGACTCCGAGAAGCTTTAATTCATTTTTAAAATGATAACCAACGAATTTTACAGCTGTTCGCAGATGGTTGCGCCCGTTAAAATTACAGCGGTAAATGGGTTAGCGACCGTAAATTCCATGAGTTAGCGTTCTATTTTGTCATTGAACCGTAGAAGTGAAAACATAATTAATTTTTATAAGCAACTAGACTTGTTTTATGCTGAAATAGACACACACCGGTTTGTATTTCGCCGCATCTGAGTGTTACATGAATGAGTGCTACAATGACTACTAACTCAAGCCGCCTAGAAGAAAGTATGTGATGTGACATTTACAATTATCAATAATAATTGTAGCAGGAGCACCGCTATTCAAATATTTTCAGCGATAGTTTGACTTTAATTCACCCATTTATGTTCTGAAATAATAATTAGCGGAAGGTGTTAATGGATATGACAGGTTGCAAAAGTCAGGTTGATTATCTCTACTTAGACATCTATAGGCATCCAAAAATTCAACTTGATGATCTTAATTTAGCCTAGACTTGAAGCAATTTGTGAATTTTTAATAGATCAATTAGACACGCGTTAATCTTAAATATATCTCAGCCCGGTCAATAGCATGAATTGAACAACCTTGTTGGTTAGACTGAGACTTTGTAAGAGCCACCAATACCAATAGAATTGGTTACGGTCTTTCTGTTATAATATCCAATGCTGTCGATTTTATGTGGAAAGTGACAAAATATATAATGTTAAATGAATGTTTAGGAACTAAGGTTTTGATACTTTATTATTTTTGGTTTGCGCAAAACCTATATTGTATCTAATGCAACCTAGCAACTGATGAAACCAGATTACCAGATGAAACAGTTGATTTGTAACACATGTTCTGTGTAGTCAACATTGATAATAAAGATGTTTACGCGAATTAATTAGGGACAGATTTTGATTGCAAAGATACTTTCGTGAATCAATGTGGTACAGATTTTGATGACAATTAGACACCCGCATGCTGTTGTTGCCTACCACCAATAAAAATGTCTAGATGCACTTTAATGAGAAGTAACTAAATAAATGAAAGAAACAATTTTAGGGGAATTGCTTTACGTAGATAATCCAATTTTTGTTTGCAATCCGAACTAATCACGAGTGTTCTATGTTTCTACTACCGTGCACTTCCATATACCGATCAAAGGAGGTCCATTCCTGAGAAGCACAAGTCTAATTCTAACATGTTCAATACCAAAAGACACACATATGAAAAACCTCCAATTTAATGATTGTCAAGATATGTCATCTTTTCAAAAGGCAAGGGTGGGAATCCATTTAAATTGCTGATGCCAGTACATCACCAACACAGACCGATGTTTTTCAGTGTTTACTCCGTTCGTCATTGGAATCAACTTACAGCATACGAAGGGTCAGCGGGTTAGGTTATCAAACTTAAGTCAAGACAAGGGTTAACATTTCAGGCGCTTGGACCTATGGTAAACATGAACACCTTTATCCATTCTTAGTAAACTGTTCTTTGAAGTTTCATTCATTAGCCTGTCATGGGTTTGACATTTGTCAGTTTCTACTTGTTGTGACTACAATTTTCATGCACTTGGTTCTTGACAAATATTATTATTAGTCGACAAAAATGATATGTAGTCGCATAAAACCAAATTTGCACATGCATATATGCTCACATACCCAGACTTGCGTTGTAATTGTTGTGTTGTAGTTGTTCAAGTTTGAAAGTTCGTTTATACACCATGACAGAATTTACATTCATATTGATGAAAATGCCGATGATGATTTTGTAATTAGCTATTTCCAATAACGGAAAGGTGCGAATTGTTGATTGTAACAACAGCGTCGACTTTTTCATGTTCAATGAATAAGTCCAGTGAATACATGTAATTCAAATTAATGTAGCGCGATGAAGAATTGCATTGATTGAGTACACAGAAAGTTGAGTATCAAAACATGAAGTTGAGGTCTAAAGAATATATTTTCCTGGAAGAAGAGTGAGTTTTGTTGTCTATTAACGGGATAGGGCAACACTTATGAACAATATTAAGCTTTCCGCAATGTGATAGCCGCATGTTCCTGTACTATCTGCTACCGGGTATGTAATTGTCTCACCAATTTCCCAAAACGATGAGGTTAGTTTGACATCTGTTTAAGCTTCGGAATGTGATTCCGATGTAGAGTGTGAATATCATACCAGAATGAGTGGCATTTTGAGATAGCTACATGCTTTTGTAGCTTTCAAATTCCGGATTCATGTAGGTGCAACGACTCCAAACCTCCCTTCCAGAACACCTACGGATTTCAAACGCTTTTGACATATTGACGATGAAAGAATGGTCGCTGCTTTTTCGAACAGTTAAGCAATAATATATATTTACCAACAAGGACAAAACAGTGTAAAAATGCTTGCAAAAAACTAAAGGTAGTTATGCCCTTTTCTGCATTACCAACACAGATTCCCTCTGCATGGTTGACATCTGCAAAGTGATCTGGAGAAATGCATCGTCAATGAGGCCATCGAGCGAGGTTTTCACCACGATTAGTTGAAAAAGAAAAAGGATTAGCTATATGGGAAAACGTGAACGAGTTTGATTTCTCTCCTGATGAGGCTGTGGAACCAGCTCTGGTGGCTGATTCATGCAGTCCTTTTCGAGAGCGAATATCTCTACATGTTACGTTCCACATCAAACACTGACTCAATCTGGCCGCTTCCCATCGACATTGTCCATTCCAGACTAGTTCGATAATTGGCGAAAATCCGCATTTTTCCACTGCTCTGAGAATAGTTTCATTCATGGCCGAGTGTCCGGCACTATATCGACAAGATAGTGTGTGCAGTCCATATTTGACATTTACGTCACCGCAATTGCAGGGGAATTTTCATTAAACTGCTGCACCTATGAGAAGTGTCACCGCTATTCGAGTAGTGTCACTATCTATTATTGTTGACAGTACTTGAAACTGGAGTCACATGAAGCTATGACCCACTCCACACAGATTGTGCTGCTGAAAGCGACCTAGAATTTTATTCCAGGCATGTTGAAATCGTCAATATCATCATGTTATAATCTATAAACGCGCCACAAAAAGCGACTTGTGTCGAAAACAACTTTACTATTTGGCGGTATCTGCAAGAGAATCAAACCTATTTACAGATTCACATTGAAAACATTTTACAATTCCAATTTGCTTACCAAACTTATTATGGAGGCGACAAGAAGCAAACTACTTCGAAGAGCAATAACTAGACATTTGAAATTTAGACATAAGCACTAGGATGAGTCATAGAGAAATAAGCAAAAATATAGGAATTAGCATTACAGTGCAACTAAAATACAAGTCATAAGAAGTCAAGCAAACATAGAAATATTACTGCAAGGAGGCAAGCAAGCTGGCAAGTCGAATGCGCCCCCCCACAATCTCCACAAAGCTCAATCCATCGTTGGTTGAAATGTGAAATACAGTCAGACAAAATTTCAGTGAATGTTGCACAACAGGCGGTTATAAGGCCGTTTCGTAGAACATTATGGTACCACTCAGTTTGGTTTCAGACCAAACTCATCAACACAGTGTGCCCTGATATCTCTAAATGATCATATTACCAAGTATATTGATGATCCGGCCACATCTGGTGTAATGATAATGTCTTACGATTATGCAAAAGCTTTCGATAAGCTGCGGACTGACCTGATTATCAGAAGACTCATTGACGGAATAGGGAGTGTATTTCAATATTGTCAGTAGGAGGACACTCCATATTTGATGGAAATATCAGAAAGTAAAAACACTTTATCGCAAGCGCTTTCGACCGACACCGCCAGTCATTATCAAGCGACTGTTCGTTTATTGTTGGATCAATCAGATATAAACAGTTATGATAGGGAACATTCTAGACCAGATTCATTTACATTAAGACACATTACGAAATCCTAAACTAACAACAAAAATACGCCAATGAGCATGTTACTCTTAAAATACTGCAAGTAATGCACATCAAGGTAAAAACAAGGATAAAGCCGTTAGCTAAAGAATAGAGTCATAAAAAGACCCCAGATCTATCTTGATTCGGTTGTTGGAACGGAAATGTTTAGTCCAAAGAGATTCCTTCACCATTCTCCTCTTCCAGGAGCGTTCCCTGTCCACCACAGTCATGGAATCAATGTCGATCCTATGACCACTGTCCATCACATGCTTTGCTAGCTCGGATCGGTCGACGTCAAGCTCACGTATCATCCGCAAGTGTTCGGATTTTCTCTTGTCGATAGGCCTGGAAGATTCACCGACGTAGGAAAATCCACAATCGCGGTGTCCACACTCAATGCGATACACCGAGCCCAAACACAGGGAAGGAGAAGGTCGCTTGCGGATAAGGAGGCTACTGAGAGTCGAGGCAGGCTTGAGGGCGATGTTAATACCGAAACCAATCAACTTAGACTTGATGGCGTTACTGATCCCCGGAATAAAGGGAATGGAACCAGAAACGTTTGTTGGCTCATCACGTCTAGCTCGACCTATCGTCAAGGAAGAAAGGATCCCGTTCACCTCCGATTCTCCATACCCATTCGAGGCCAGGGCACTTTTGACATTGACCAACTCTCCATCAAGTGTGGAATCCGAACAAACACGAGCAGCACGTAGACCCAAAGACCTGATTACTCCTGGGAAAACAGATCTTGGATGGCATGAAGAACGGTGGAGATATAGGTTGGAATGTGTGGCTTTCCTATAAACAGAGAAAATAGGTCGTTCACCATTCCGACTTACGAGAACATCTAAGAACGGAATTTTACCATCTTCCTCAATCTCCATTGTGAAATTAATAGAATCCTCTTGACCATTCAGGAACTCAAGGAAAGCAGGAAGTTGATTAACAGGATGCGTCCAACATGCGAAAACATCATCAACGTATCTGTACCAAATGAAAGGTGTGGCAATATCCAGTTCCGACGCTAAAGAAAACGTCTTGAATTCATAAAAATTCATGAAAATATTAGCAGACGCTGGTCCGAGGCTGCTTCCCATACTGACTCCGTCCGTTTGTATAAAGAAACGGTTGTCAAACTCAAAGTAACAGTTCCGCAACAGGAACTCCGTCAGCCAAAGAAGTTCATCAACGGTGAACACACATTCGTTCGAGAAGTCATCATTCTTTTCAATATACCATTTGAGCGCATCCAGGACACCATCAATTGGGACATTAGTAAAAAGCGACTCAACGTCGAAACTCACAAATACACTAGTGTTGACAACTGGGATAGAGAGAAGCTTGGATTTCAGATCATCCGAATTCTTGATGTAAGACGGGCTATCACAAGCAAAACATTTCACCAAATCAGCGATGAATTTAGACAAGCCCGAAAACACTGAATCAACCTGACTGACAACAGGTCTTAGAGGACAGTTTTCTTTATGGATCTTGGGTAAACCAAAAAGAAAGGGAGTCTGGAAGAACGTAGGACACCATTCCAAGGCCTGTTGGCGACTTATACGACCATCCAACTCAATCTGTCGAATCTTACCATGTAGCGTACGGCGTACGCCGGCACCCGGGTTCTTGGTGGACACTTTATAAGGCCCATCTTCAATGATAGACCGTAATTTGTCAACATAGTCCCGTCTGTTCATGACAACCACACGACTTCCTTTATCCGACGGAAGAATAATAATATCTTTGTTGGCTTGTAGAGAAGAAATAGCCTCTTTCTCCAAACAAGAAATATTGGAACGGGGTCGATATTTCCTCTTAAGGATTCCGGAAATTTCATTCCTGATACAAGTCTTGTAATCCGAACCCAAGGCTGAAATAGCCTGCTCAACCCCAGCGATAATCTCCTTCTTGGGAATAGATGAGGGAGTAACGGCAAAATTAAGGCCTTTGCTCAGGACAGAGTGTTGCCCACTCGTCAGCTTCAGCGTACTCAAATTGATAACCGGGTCAATCACCTTATCGAGGATCGGTTCATCATTCCTGCCATGTAAAACGCGAAGACGATGTAAACGCTTAGTAATCTTCTCCAGAGACGAGTGTCTGTAGGAACCAACAGAAGAATCAACAAAATCCACAATCCTTGACAGTAAATGTACAACTTTCACCATGTCGAAAAGACATTCCCGACGAATGCGGATACCTTCTTCCAGTTTAATAGTGGATTGACGAATATCACGAATCTCAAAATATAACATTTTCCTACCAACCATCCATTTCAAACCTTCCTTATGATCAAACTTTCCAGGCAACCGAAACCACAAAGAACGAGGTAACAATTTCTCACTAACACAATCACTAAGAAAAGACAATCTATGCTCTTGATCCACCAGTCTCTTTGCATCTTTTGCCCATGTACGAAGAATAACCTCACACCTTCCTCCACTAGTGCGATTCAATTGACGGAATAGGGAGTGTATTTCAATATTGTCAGTAGGAGGACACTCCATATTTGATGGAAATATCAGAAAGTAAAAACACTTTATCGCAAGCGCTTTCGACCGACACCGCCAGTCATTATCAAGCGACTGTTCGTTTATTGTTGGATCAATCAGATATAAACAGTTATGATAGGGAACATTCTAGACCAGATTCATTTACATTAAGACACATTACGAAATCCTAAACTAACAACAAAAATACGCCAATGAGCATGTTACTCTTAAAATACTGCAAGTAATGCACATCAAGGTAAAAACAAGGATAAAGCCGTTAGCTAAAGAATAGAGTCATAAAAAGACCCCAGATCTATCTTGATTCGGTTGTTGGAACGGAAATGTTTAGTCCAAAGAGATTCCTTCACTATTCTCCTCTTCCAGGAGCGTTCCCTGTCCACCACAGTCATGGAATCAAAGTCGATCCTATGACCACTGTCTATCACATGCTTTGCTAGCTCGGATCGGTCGACGTCAAGCTCACGTATCATCCGCAAGTGTTCGGATTTTCTCTTGTCGATAGGCCTGGAAGATTCACCGACGTAGGAAAATCCACAATCGCGGTGTCCACACTCAATGCGATACACCGAGCCCAAACACAGGGAAGGAGAAGGTCGCTTGCGGATAAGGAGGCTACTGAGAGTCGAGGCAGGCTTGAGGGCGATGTTAATACCGAAACCAATCAACTTAGACTTGATGGCGTTACTGATCCCCGGAATAAAGGGAATGGAACCAGAAACGTTTGTTGGCTCATCACGTCTAGCTCGACCTATCGTCAAGGAAGAAAGGATCCCGTTCACCTCCGATTCTCCATACCCATTCGAGGCCAGGGCACTTTTGACATTGACCAACTCTCCATCAAGTGTGGAATCCGAACAAACACGAGCAGCACGTAGACCCAAAGACCTGATTACTCCTGGGAAAACAGATCTTGGATGGCATGAAGAACGGTGGAGATATAGGTTGGAATGTGTGGCTTTCCTATAAACAGAGAAAATAGGTCGTTCACCATTCCGACTTACGAGAACATCTAAGAACGGAATTTTACCATCTTCCTCAATCTCCATTGTGAAATTAATAGAATCCTCTTGACCATTCAGGAACTCAAGGAAAGCAGGAAGTTGATTAACAGGATGCGTCCAACATGCGAAAACATCATCAACGTATCTGTACCAAATGAAAGGTGTGGCAATATCCAGTTCCGACGCTAAAGAAAACGTCTTGAATTCATAAAAATTCATGAAAATATTAGCAGACGCCGGTCCGCGGCTGCTTCCCATACTGACTCCGTCCGTTAGTATAAAGAAACGGTTGTCAAACTCAAAGTAACAGTTCCGCAACAGGAACTCCGTCAGCCAAAGAAGTTCATCAACGGTGAACACACATTCGTTCGAGAAGTCATCATTCTTTTCAATATACCATTTGAGCGCATCCAGGACACCATCAATTGGGACATTAGTAAAAAGCGACTCAACGTCGAAACTCACAAATACACTAGAGTTGACAACTGGGATAGAGAGAAGCTTGGATTTCAGATCATCCGAATTCTTGATGTAAGACGGGCTATCACAAGCAAAACATTTCACCAAATCAGCAATGAATTTAGACAAGCCCGAAAACACTGAATCAACCTGACTGACAACAGGTCTTAGAGGACAGTTTTCTTTATGGATCTTGGGTAAACCAAAAAGAAAGGGAGTCTGGAAGAACGTAGGACACCATTCCAAGGCCTGTTGTCGACTTATACGACCATCCAACTCAATCTGTCGAATCTTACCATGTAGCGTACGGCGTACGCCGGCACCCGGGTTCTTGGTGGACACTTTATAAGGCCCATCTTCAATGATAGACCGTAATTTGTCAACATAGTCCCGTCTGTTCATGACAACCACACGACTTCCTTTATCCGACGGAAGAATAATAATATCTTTGTTGGCTTGTAGAGAAGAAATAGCCTCTTTCTCCAAACAAGAAATATTGGAACGGGGTCGATATTTCCTCTTAAGGATTCCGGAAATTTCATTCCTGATACAAGTCTTGAGTAGTATATAGTGTGACATCCCGCGCGACGCTTCGCTTTGCTTTGCTTCGCTTCGCTTGCGCCGGATGTCACACTTTTGCGGGTTTTTTTCAAAAAAATCAAAATTTCAAAAATTTAGGTAGACTTCAAATTTCACGTGGCCGAAGGCCGAAGGGGCGAAAATTTAGGTAGTGACAAATTTTCAAAAAAATCAAAATTTCAAAAATTTAGCCGGTCTCAAGATATCACGTAATCGAAAATTTAGGCGGACTCAAAATATCACGTGGTCGAAAAATATCACGTAATCTAAAAAATATCACGTGGTCGAAAAATATCACGTAATCTAAAAAATATCACGTGGACGAAAAATATCATGTAATCGAAAATTTAAGTTGTCTCAAAATATCACGTAGGCTCAATATACCAGAAGATTGTATTAAAAATATTTGTTCAAAATATTCATTTAAAAATGGAAGAAGCAAAAGTGGATGTAACAAAAGTGGAAGAAACCGCAAGAATATATCCTTCGTTATCATATGAAATGAATAAAGAAAAACACAAAGATAGAGTACGTTATATGAAAGATAAGGAATCTCAATTATTATTAAGATTAGAGCATTATAAAAAATTAAGAAAGAGATGGACTAATGTTAAGAATGTAACACAAGGAATTGGCATATTCTTAACAATAAGTTTAGGTGCTTTAACAATTGTCATTGTCTGGCGTTCTTACAATTCCTGTTGCTGCTACAGCTTTGTGATACAATTAGATTTTAGTTGTACGTTAGGCAAGTTGTTTTAATTCTTACCAGCACGTCAGCACAACCGCATGACGTCAAAGCATCTGGTAGTTGTTTTCATTTCTCTCTCTTCTGTCATTGTTCCGTGTGCGCTAGAAGCAAAGTTCTCATTTGCAATGTCTTCCGTCAGCAAAATAGAGAGAGAATTTTGTTGCTTCGTGGATCAAGTTGTGCCTCTTATTTCACCAAACCATCTGGATTTCTTCAAAACGATATCAACAAAATTTATTCTTGAATCACTAAGAAAGAAACAGAAGACGAGTGGAAACGAAGAAGATAAAAAGAGAGAAGTGTTTGAAATAATCCGAGATTCATTCAAGGATGTTGACAGCAGCAATTTACCGGTATTTCTCGAGAAAAAGGATATTATAAGTACATCATCGTGCATCTCTTCATTGAATAAACTCATTGGTTTTGAGAAAATTACACATCGGAATCTTCTACGCTGCTATGTTTTACAAGGAGAAGTGCTTCAGCGACTAAAGTTATTGTCTAATATGAATTATACAAAATTCGTGAAAGAGTTAAATGAGACCCACAAAATAAAGTTTTCACGTTC
Source organism: Prostheceraeus crozeri (assembly GCA_907163375.1). NCBI lineage: Eukaryota > Metazoa > Platyhelminthes > Polycladida > Euryleptidae > Prostheceraeus > Prostheceraeus crozeri. Next base: position 252,921 of record CAJQUW010012903.1, on the reverse strand, counting down.
ATATGTGACATTACTGATCAAATTATTCAAATTATCAAAGAACTATCCAAACTTAGCCAATTCTTCTCTATCAATTTACTTTGTGATGAAGCATTTTACATATCTTGAAGATTTCATTGATCATGAGAAAGCAGAAGAAAAGAGAAGATTAGCAGAGTCCATATTTGATTCACCCAATGTGCAACAAACTGAACAACAACCTGCACAACATACTGGGCTCACGCAGGAATTAGAGGACTTGTAAATGTTGGACTCTACTTCATAAGCAACAAGTAGTAACATTTATTGCAACTTATTTGCGTGGAGACTGGAAAGTGACAATGACATTTGCAATTTAGATTTCTGTTTTCATATAAATGTTGGACTCTACTTCATAAGCAACAAGTAGTAACATTTATTGCAACTAATTTGCGTGGAGACTGAAAAGTGACAATGACATTTGCAATTTGGATTTCTGTTTTCATATAAATGTTGGACTCTACTTCATAAGCAACAAGTAGTAACATTTATTGCAACTTATTTGCGTGGAGACTGAAAAGTGACAATTGCATTATCAATTTGGACTTTTGTTTCATTTAAAATGACTGACCTGATCGAGTTTTTTAAATTATATGGAACGCAAACCACGACAAATTTCGACCTAAAGAAAATCGTTAATCGATTAGGAATAAAGAATTTTCATGTCCTAATGAGAGACAAATTGCAATTGATCAAAAATAAGCCAACTGTAAATTTCATAACGAATCTTCACACTTCAGACCAAAAAGGCGTACATTGGTCAGCAGGTATCTTTAGTAAAAACGGAGATAATTACTATTTCGACTCTTATGGATTGCCTCCAACAAATGAAGTAAAAGAATTACTTGGAACGGGAACATACAATACGTTTCAAATTCAAACACCAGGCACTACCTATTGTGGACAATATGTTTATACGTTTTGTACAAATTACAAAAAGGAGTACCATTTCTAGATATAATGTTAGAATTGAACGAACCGTAGGTTCAATGGCTACGCCTAACAAGGGAATTTCATTCCCGAAACGTTAGTTCCAATAATAATAATAATGATAATTAAAAATCAGTTCGTTGTAATTCATTTTGATAAAAACGGCCTCTGATATTTTCATCATCTAAATCTTTGCCTTCGTAAGTAATCGGATAAGTTTGGTTTATTTTACAAACTTAAAATATCTCTTTTGTCCAGTATCCGGGAAGCCTTTTTCAAATTTATTCTTATTTTTAAATATTCTAACTCTATCTCCAATTTTAAATTTCGGTTTAAGTTTCTGCAAATTCGGATTACTCTCATTCGAATAATTATTTTCGAATATTTTCTTTCGTATTAAATCAGGGTCGTCAGAAGCATTCTTTGGGGTTTCTTCAATACCAGAATGAACTTTATTATTGTACTCTTCTACAATTCCTGGTAATATCGTCAACCATTTCTGATTTCTTTGCTCAGTAAATTTCTTGAATAATTTATTTTTTAACGTCCGATTGAATCTTTCTATCACTACGGCCTTCCCTGCATTTTCAGTTGAATAAACAGTTTCAAATAGTGGCTGAACGTTTCGGTTATAAAATTCCGACCCTTTATCAACAAACAATTTTTTTGGCTTTCTCTTACTTTCTTTAAAGATTTCTTCAAACGCATATTTAACTGATAGACCACTTTTGTTTTTTAAAGGCTTCACCCAAGCGTATCGTGTATATAAATCTATAACGGTCAATGCGTATTTATAATCAGAATCATTCGGCATATGAATAAGATCAGCACTCCAAATATCATCTTTATTAAATACAATTACTTTCAATAAATATTTAGGCCTTCTATATTCTTTGTGGATTTCGGAGGCATAAGTTCGAGCGTTGCTCTCAGACAGCTTTGCTGTCGTTTCATTTAAACCCTGACCGAATAATATTTTAGCTTGTAAAGCTTTCTTAACAAACATTCTTTCAATTTTTTCTCTAAATGTAGGATTCTGAATACTATCTAATTCTTGAATCATCTTCTTATCAGCTGCATGTCGAGAACGTAGGTCATGTTTTCGATAAGCTAAATCATGTCTATAAGCGGCGGCGTCTACTCTATTTATTGGTTCTTCACCTGGTTTTGGATTATTATTCTCACCTAGTCTTATATCTAATCGAGTTCCTGGACCGGTATATGAATGACCAGGAAGATGTTTTTCTTTCGAATATTTACTCCAAATAAAGCCAGGAAAGTTTTCTTATGTTTTTTGTATGTCACCTCCAATATGCTGACAATTTGAGTTTTTATTTTTGTTTAATAGATAACTCAATAAATCTAAATTAGAAATTTTTAATTTAATTAAATTTTCGGAATTTGTAGAATTCATTTTAAAAGATAAAATAAATGTTTTACCTTATGGACCAAAGGTCCTCAGGTTACTACCTTATCATACTAGGACTTAGATATATTCCAGAACCATCTTTTGTTTCTTTAATTTCAATTAAATCATCAACATTGTGGAGAATATTTTTAAGAACTCGTTTTCCTTCATCAACTAAATTTAATTTACTAATAAAATTATCTACTATTCCGTCACCCCTAGCAACTTTCTCTAACTCTCTATTATGACGTTTTTGTTCTTCTAATGCTGCATTCTCTGATTTATTTTTATTTACTGCTTGGACAATACCAGCTGTCCCACCTGCAACACTTCCTGCAGCTGCTATGCCACCTATTATTAGTGGAATTAATGGGAGAATCCCACCATTCTTTTCTTCTTGTAATTGAATATTCTTTATCATTGGTTTACTTATGTAATACTTTTTTTTGTTAATCGTAATAGTTTTAGGGGTATTTTTGTCAACAATATTACGTAATTTTAATTCAACAATTTTATTATTATTATTACTTTTTGCTTGCGACATTTTTAATAAAAAAATTTTAAGTTACGAAAAATTTTAATCTATTCTAGTTATGAATAAATTTTAATCTAAGAATTTTTTTAATCTATTCTATTTATGAAAAATTTAAGTTAAGAATTTTTAATCGATTCTAGTTATGAAAAAATTTTAAGTTATCAAAAATTTTTAATCTATTCTAGTTGACAAAATTTTAAGTTATCAAAATAAATTAATTAATCCACGAAGTCTTGGGCTTTAGCCTATCGGACCAAAGGTCCTCAGGTTATTAACCGATCCTTGCCATCTTTCCATTAAGAATTTCAATAGAATATTTTACATCTTCTAACAATAAACCATAAGCCATCAATGAAGTTGTGGAATCTTTTTTTTCAATATTAATTGTTACATCACAACCAGTCTTGATAATATCTTCAGATTGTGCACTTAAATCGAAACAGAAAATTGGATATAAATGTCTCCAATCTCCAGGAGTTAATTGTGGTTCAACTCCAAATTCTATACAAAGATTTCGATAAGAATCATATCCTTCCATAAATTGATTATTGGTATCATCGAATCTTAATGGATCGATTGGATATCGGGTTTGATTTAATGAAACTTGTAAACTTCGAATTGTATTAATATGAAAAAGATTGTTGCTCTTATCAAAACTTGGAGAATTATTTCTTTGAAAAGTTAGTAATAAATATCTTGGAGTATTCGCAGTTCTAGTAAAATGCCAGTTAAATCTTTGTTCGGAAAAAGTTACTGAACTAGCAGTACGCTTTAGAAAATTTACTGGAATTGGTTTGTTAGTATTTAATCTTTTTGCAATAGCTGTTTCAATCTCTAAACTAGGAGAAATATGCTTGATCCACCATTCAAGTCTATCAATTTTTAAATATGCTTTTTTTCCAGTCTTACCAAAAAAGATTAATTCATTATTTGCTGTGCGATGAATTATTAATTTAAATTTTAATTGATATGATATTTTATCATATCTAAATATCCGAATAATGGAGACAATGACCAATTAACTGTCTGTTTACTTTTCTTGTTAAACTCACGTCTTTCTTTATATGCATCATTATTTGTTTTATTTAAATGTTTTGCAATATTTTCTACATCTTTCGCAATTCCTGCTGCATCTGTTCCAGCGTGAGTTAAATCATCAACAATTATACCATCATTAGTATCAGGAAACCAACCTTCGATTTCATACTTTTTATTATTTTCACCAATTGTTACAAATCTAAGCATTGTATCAATTACACCTGGAGAATCACTTATTGTTTCTATATTTTGAGTTGCAACATCTAAACGCATTTGTGTAAATAATCTTGGAAAGAAATTATTCTGTAATGCAATATTATCGGTTTCTGGTAATGGTGTTGTAAAATTAGCATCACTATATAAAGAATATTCACAGTGTAAAAATGAATCAGGTAAATATAAATAACTCTGCTGATTATCAACTTCAAAAATTAAATCACCTCCGGTATTCACTCTACTGGAAGATCCAGGATTCATAGCAATTCTTATATAGTGATTCTTTTTTTGATTATAACTGACGAACGGAGGATCGTCTAATCTAAATTTATTTTCGATAAGCGAAGACATTTTTATAAAAAATAATTTGACTTTTTGATTTTTCTCACACGTAGAAAAAATTTTACTAAAATAATTTTACTACAAAATTCTACTAAAATAATTTTACTAAAAAAATTTACTAAAAAAATTCTACTAAAAAATATATTTTAGAATTTTGCTAGACCATTGCCTCTTATTTCTTCAATTGAACGTTTTATGGCTACGCCTGATTTCTGCTTATGTTTACTATCAGACGGAGCTCCGCTCCTCAAGATTTCCCCAACAGCTATGTTAGCAATTTTATTTTTTGTTTCCTCTGAAAGTTTTTTTAAATTTTTTAGTTCTTCAGAATCATTCTTAAGTTTACGAATAGCTTCTAGTTGTTTTAATTCGTTTTGAGACTTAACAGCATTTGATATTGCACTAGCTGTACTACCTATAGCAGCTGCTCCTTTTGCAGCAGATGTAATCAAATCTTTATTATTTTTAATTAAGTTAACGATACTTCCAATACCAGAAAAGATGCCAGCCCCTTCTTTTTGGACGGCACCTGCGATGCCTAGGAACTTTTGTGTTCCGACTGTTTCTACACTGTCATAATGGTAAACAGATTTCATAGATGGTTCATGAGCAATTTTTTGATTTGAAACAAAATGTTTAAGATTGTGTTTATGAATTAAAGGCATTTTTTAAGATTAAATTTGACTATTGGGAAAAATATTTACGATTGGTTAGTAACCTGAGGACCTTTTGGTCCGATCGGCTAAAGCCTCTAGGAGCTTCGGTCCGATTAAGATTTACGTGTGTGAATGTCCAACAACTTCGTGATAACTTTATTAATTTTCCGTTGCATTTTATCTATTGCGTAAAGTAGCGTGTGATGTACTTTAATTTCTTTTCTATTAACTTGCATTTTCTCCTGATTCATCTTCAACGCCTTTTAAGAGCATTTAACTTAATTTTAAGAACATCTAATTGTCTTTTAACAGCATCTAACTGTTCTTTATTTTCTTTAGAGTTTTCTTGTAAATTTTTCTTTGATTCATTTTCTAAATTGATTTCAAGAGTTTTCATTTTATCAACTTTTTGATTAAGTGATTTTACTTCATTGATTATTCTATTCATCTTTTTCATTTGATGAGTAACTTTAGAACTTAATTCATCAACACTTTTTTGGAATGTAGTTTGTAACTGCTTTAAATTTTTTTTAATTCTTTCAGGTAAGTAGTTTATAGTGTGACATCCGGCGCGACGCTTCGCTTCGCTTTGCTTCGCTTCGCTTGCGCCGGATGTCACACTTTTGCGGGTTTTTTCAAAAAAATCAAAATTTCAAAAAATTTCAAAAATTTAGGTAGACTTCAAATTTCACGTGGCTGAAGGCCGAAGGGCGAAAATTTAAGCGTTTTTAAAAATACCCAATTTTTCAAATTTTTCAAAATCTCAAAATTTGAGAATTACAATCGGGCGAAGGCCTAGAACCTTCGGTTCGATTTTCACCCTCGCTTAAATCATGACCGTTCCAGGACACCGAAAAAATCATAAAAGTTGAGAATCTCAAATTTGTGATTATGACATTTTTCATTGCTTAAATCATGACCGTTCCAGGTCATGTAAAACCGGGCACCGAAAATCATAAAAGTTGAGAATTTCAAATTCATGAATTTTATCCATTTTTCAGGTTTTTAAAATATATCATGTGACTTGCGAACCGAAGGTTCAGGGCTTCGCCCGTTAAAAATATTTCTTTAAAAATGGAAGAAACAAAAGTGGATGAAACAAAAGTGGAAGAAACCGCAAGAATATATCCTTCGTTATCATATGAACGTAGTTCTACTTTAATGGACATTGAAAAGATTAACATTGAAAAAATGAACAAAGAAAAACACAAAGATAGAGTTAGGTATATGAAAGATAAGGAATCTCAATTATTATTAAGATTAGAGCATTATAAAAAATTAAGAAAGAGATGGACTCAAGTTAAGAATGTAACACAAGGAATTGGCATATTCTTAACAATAAGTCTAGGTGCTTTAACAATTGTTATATCTTCAGGTGTTTTAGTAATTCCAGTAGTTGCTACTGCTTTAACAGGTACGGGTGTTTTTGCAACTTCACTTGTTACAATGTTAGATAAATCTTTAATAACTAAGAAACGAAAATCATTAAAAACTAAGCATTTACATATTAAAGAAGTCTATGATAAACTACATTACTACTTTCAAAGAGTATGTGATGATAATGTTATTACGTTAGATGAGATTGAAAAATTTGATCAAATAGCTAATGAAGTAAATCAAACCTTTCAATTACAGTCCGAAAAAGTTGATGATAAGAATAGACAGGATGGCAAAATTTCTAGTGATGCTAAAATTTCTAATGAAGAAAATGACAAATTTTTTTTAGAAGAGCTAAAAACTTTAAGCGAAAATTTAAGCAAAACTTTATTGAACAAAACTTTATTAAACAAAACTTAAAAAGAGAAAACTTTAAACGAAAGGATGTCAAACAACAAAGCAATAAAAAAAAAATTTGTTCAGTAAAATGTTTTTGTTGTATTCCAATGTTACCACAAAATTCAAATATTATATTTTAAAAATGGATAAAATTAGAGCTGATAATTTTAAAAGAATAAAACAATTAGAAGAGTTAATAAAACAAAGAAATATTATGAAAGAAAATCATCTTCAACATAGAATGATAAAAGCTGGTATTCAATCTGATATGTTTGAAAAAATGCAGCAAACCGAGCAAGTAAAAACTGATTTTGAAAAAACTATGAAACCATTTAAAACTCTTGAAAAGGAACTTACAAATAATGATAAACAAATTGATATAACAGATCCAGAGCACAAAACTATATTAGATGACTATGGATTACTAGAATCAAACATTAATAAGAAATTACCAAAATCTATGCAATTTGAACATTCTATCTCATTTATAGATGGAAAAACAATACCTAGATTTTATCTCGGACAAAAAGAAATATTTCCACAACCTTTTCGAGGTTTGATTTTTTCACCAGATAAATCTCCTTTTAATTTAGATAGAAATTTTGTTAATCTTTTAAGAGGAGCAGATTTAAATAATTATGCTGTAGAAGATCTCATAAAATATAAAGCTATGTTAGACAGAGTTGGTGCAGTAAAATCTCTTAGACGTTATAAACAATTAGAAAATTTATTATCAACGGGAGTTAAAGTAGGGAAAGGTTTATCTGAAAAACAGAAAACTGAAACAATTGTATTTTTACCAGACGATCCACAAGAATTACTAAATAGATTAAATATTTTAATATCTGCAATAAAAGAAGGACATAATTCTAGTTTCAATGAAATTCATGCTATATTGAAAAGACTGTTAGAAAAGAAGATACTAAATGAAGAGGATTATAAAAGTGTAGCTGAAATATGTTGTTTCTAATTTTTATCTATGATTTTTATCTATGCTTTTTATTTATGATTTTTATCTATGATTTTTATCTACGATTTTTATCTATAATATTTATTCAAAAATTTAACTAAAAATGTGTTCAGCAGATTTAGACAAAATTAATAATCATTTAGAAAATCTAACAGAGATTTTGGGTTCATCAAAATTTAGTACGACGTTAAAAATTATAACAACTACTTCATCACACACTTGTAATTTAGAACCCATTCTACATTTAGAACAGAATAAAAATTATCAAATTGCATTGACTAGTTTCTCTACATTTAACACTATTCAAAACGTTATCAAAGATGTGAATGATCAATTTAGATATTCTACTGATAAAGGAAAAACATGGAAAATACTAACTTTTCTTCCTGGTTCTTACGAAGTTGAAACAATATCAAATGAAATTAAGAGACATTTAGGTATACCATTTAAAGATAAGAAACAATTACATTTTGCAGTTGAACCGGCAGTTAATAAATTTTCTCTTACTTTAGACGAAAATCTTCAAGTTGATTTTAATCATGATAGATCATTGTCAAAGCTATTAGGATTTAATAAACAAACCTATAGTCAAGGTTATCATTTAGGTGAGAAGATTCCAAAAATAACTGAAATAAATTCAATTGTTGTACATTGTGACATTATTGAAGGAGGATATATAAATGGTAAATTATCAAATTTAATATTCAGTTTTCCAGCTTTTACTGTACCCATTGGTTATAGATTAAATGTAATTCCACAAACATTAATATATTTTCCTATTACAAGAAAAACTATTAACAACATTGGCATTAGAATCACTGATGAGAAAGGACAAGAAATAAATTTTGGAGGTGAAGAGATTATGATAGATCTTTTGGTTCGGGAGGTATAAACTCCCGTTCGGGAGGTATAAACTCCCGTTCGAGAGGTATAAACTCCCACGCGAAGCTAGAGAAGTTTAATTTTCTTCTTCTTCTTTAAAAACAAAAATAAAATAAAAATAAATTTTTTTATTAAAAAATGAGTGAAGTGCTACCATTAAATAAAAAAAAACTTAAATTTAATCATCATCCAAATTTATCTAATAAAGTTTTGTCAGTTATTTGTGGAAGATCAGGTTGTGGAAAAACGTATCTATTGTTTAAAATTTTAACGACTCCAAATTTTTTGGATTATAACAATCTTATAATTTATACAACAACGGCAGAACAACCCGTCTATCAATTTTTAAAATATGGATTTGAAAATAATCTTAAAAAAACAGCAATTGCTTCATTATTCAAAGAATATGAAAAATCTGAAGATGAAGAAGAAATAAGTTCGTGGTGTGAAGAAGCAGCAAAAAATAATCAGTTAGTAGAATCTAATAAAAATAACCATATAAAGATACAATTAATAGATGATAGTGGTAATATGCAAGATCCTAGTAAACTAGATAAAACAATGAAACATTGTGTAATTTTTGATGATTGTGTTAATGATAGAAATCAGTCAGTTCAGAGAAATTATTTCACAAGAGGTAGACATAATAACTGTAGTGTATTTTATTTAACACAAAGTATGTATTCATTAGACGGAAGTGTTATTAGAAAGAATGCAAATATATTTATACTATTTGAAATAAATGCAAGAAACTTAAGTGATTTGTTAAGAGATTTATGCGTAAGAAATAAAGATGAATTTAAACAATCGTGTAACAATGCTTGGTCAAAAGATTATGGCTTCATTACAATTAATATTGATAAAAAAATTCATGATAGAGTTATAGAAAATATTTTCGAGGAGTGATCGAACGGAGTGACCGAATAATTTTTTCTTATAAATTTTTTTGTTAATAAAAAAAAAATATGTTGAATGATTATAAGATAGAGCATGTACCAGTTTTAAAAGATTATCGTCATCCTACAAATCCTATAAATTCGAAGAAAGAAGTTAGATTTTATTATCATCATAAATACGTTGCGCTCGTTACAGATTATAAAACAAAACATGGTATTAAACCGTGTGTTAAAACAAAAGGCTTTCCACTTTGTTTAAGAAGTTTCCGAGTATTTTTGGCGTATAATAATTTATGGTGGTTGGTTAAGAAAGAACATTTAACAACACATGAATTAGAAACATTACATCAATTACATATTCCTGTGTATATGTAAAAACGGAACCGAGGTTCTATGTAAAAATTCATTTTTTCTTTTAAAAAATATGAATCGTGAAATGTCTCTCGGACAAACGTCTAGGATTGATGAATTAATCAAGAAACAAACTGCTGAGTTTGATGCGCAAATTAAACATAGTAAACGTAGTAAACGTATTAAAAAACAGAAACGTACTAGGCGTAGTATTAGACGTAATACTAAAAAACAGAAACGTGGAACAAAAGAAATATTAGAAACTCCTATTAGTGATATCTTTTTTGATGATAGAATTAAGGATGAACTTGGTGATGATTTATGTAATTTATTTAATCCAAATGAAATTAAATATGAAAATGTATCTTTTATTAATGTAGTAAATGATATGCGGAAACTTTTAGCAAATGGTAAAATTATTAATTTACTTGGAAAAGTTGTTAAAGATCAGGAAAATATAATTCAAAATTTTTACGTAACCTTCTATAATAAAAAATCATTTGAAACATGGTTTTCGAATCTGGATGAGAAATCCGATGCTAACGAATGGATTTTTACAGGTAATATTAAATATGAAGATTTTGGAATGAAGTTAGTACAAAGATCGCATAGAGGGGCAGGGATTAATATGAAATATAGAATCAAAGAATATTTCGGTGAATATTGTTATATTCCTTCTGAAGATTTTTGTTTTATTAAATGTTATAATGTTTTACGAGGTTTTAATGAAGAACAAGGAGAAATGATGAAAGAAATGTTTAATAATTTTTTATATAAAGAGAAAGCCACATCTAGAACAGGAGTAATGTCAAACTGCAAATTTTCTCAATTCAATAAATATTTTGGAGAATGTGTTCAATATTATAGTCCTGCCAATCGTCATTTAAATCCTAGAGGAATTGAAACGTTTCATAATTATGTTTATTACAATTATTTTCACGCAGGTTCAACAATTGGTCACTATTGTTTAATTAATAAATCTCATAAATTAAAAGCTATTAGAGAAATTGAAAATAATTTCAAACCCATATATAAAACAGTTACTGATGAAAATCTAACAACGCGTCCATATAAAATCATAACAAAGAAAAAAATTGACTATGCTTCAACATATATTTGGGATCTCGAAACTTTTCCTGATCCTAACTGTTCAACAGCTCATCCTATTCCTTACGCTGTAGGAGCTATTAATTTTAATAAATTTATATGTTGCTTACCGAAACAAAGATTGAAAGAATTAGAAACACGTTTGTTAAGTGATATGATTAAAATTAAACGATCAAAAGATGAAGATGAAATTAAAAAACTTAAAAAACAGATTAATGAGTATAATAATTTAACTGAATTAGAATTTAATAAACTTCAAAATTGTGTGAAAATATTTACGAGAACTGAGGATGATGAATGTTCGATCGGGGGAAACCCAGAGGACGTATGTCCGATCCATCAATTTTTTAAAACTCTTGGAAAATTTAATTATTCGAGAGTAACTTTAATAGCTCACAATTCATCAGGTTTTGATTCCTATTTTCCGATAAAAGCTAATTTTAAATTATCTAAACCGCCTCTTAAAACTTCAAGAGGAATATTGACTGCTTCATTACAAAATCCTTATACAACTGAATGTGTTAGTAGATATATTCAAAAATCTCTTAGATTTAAAAACAATATGAAAAAAGATTCACTTTCAGGTAAATTAGCACTTCAAACTATTATAATGAAATGTAGTTATCAACATGTAAAAACAAGTCTTTCTAAGTGGTGTGAGAATTTTAAAATTCCTACGAATGTGTGTAAATTAAATTATGAAATTGGAGACATAACACATGAAAATTATAAAGAAAAAGAAAATGAATGGAGACCATATTTAGTTAACGATATTCTTTCTTTAGCTTTTTGTATCTACAAATATAATAATGTTATGCGAGATTTAGTTGGTGAAGATATAACTACTAATTTAACATCCTCTGCTTTAACATTTAACGGTTGGATGAAAAGCGTACAAAATGACAATATAAATATTCATTCTCATATAGATTTATGGGCTAGAAATTATATTAGAAAATCTGTTAAAGGTGGAAGAGTTTCAGCAAATATAAGAAAATACATATCGCCATTTTGTAGCATCTTGTTACCAATATTAAAACAGTATTTACCTGGTCGCTGCGCTGGGGGGACTTTGTCCCTTGGTCGCTACGCTGGTGGGGCTTTGTCCCCTGGAAATAATTTAATAGATTTAATGAAACAGTATCGAGATTTAGGAGATAAAACTGAAATTTGTAAGAAAATTTCAAATCAACTACTTGAACAAAAAAATGAATTTCTAATGGCTTTTGATGCAACATCTTTATATCCATCAGCTATGTATGATGAAAATTCAGAATACCCTAAAGCTGAATCAGCTAGAAAATTTCGTCAAGAAGAAGAGCGGGAAATAGTATATAAATTTAATAATCAAACATTTAGACCTAAAACTGGAATATTCTCTGTTGTGTTTCAATATCCGAATGATATGTTTTTCCAACCAGTTCCTATAAAAGATAAAGTTAAAAATCAAAATAATAATTCTCATGTAAAAGTAATCAGGTTTAGAAATGGTATATGTTATGATGTTTTAACTTCTGTTGACATACAAGAAATTGTTAGATGTGGGGGAAAAATCTTACATATTACTGATGGTATAATTTATGAAAAAAATTATCAAGTTTCACCATTTCGAAATTATATTGAAAAACTTTTTAATTTGAGAAAAAGATATAAAACAGAAGGAAATACTGTAGGTGATGAGTTAATTAAATTATTGATGAATTCGCTATATGGCAAAACTGTGCAAAAAGATATAACCACTAAATATCATTTATGGAATGAGAATACATTGAGAAAAAATTTCACTCAAGAAGTAAAAGATTATGAAAAATTAAATGATGAACAATATTTAGCGAAAGTAGAAATGGAAGATGATGAATTTCTCAAAACTAATATTGTAAAAGATGGGAAGACGTCATTCATGCCATCACACTTAGGTTCTTTCATTCTTTCTCACTCTAGAAGAATCATGAATAACTTTATTTTAGAAATTAATGGTTTCAAAGAAAAATACATTCATTATACAGATACTGATTCAATATATATTTTCAATGAGCTCTTTAATAAATTAGACGCTGCTGGATATGTTGGAGGAGAATTGTGTCAAGGGAAAAATGATTATGGAAATGGTGGAATTATTTTTGCAATGTTTATTGCACCTAAAGTAAAATACTGTATTACTGTAGATGAGCAAGGGAGACTTAGTGAAAAGAAAACATTCAAAGGTTATTCACAAAATAAAGTAAAAGTAGAAGATTTTCTAAAATTATATTCGGGGAAAACATTATCGACTACAGTTAATAAACCATGGAAAAGATCTTTAGAAACTGGAATTAGTATTCCTGATAAAAATAATAATACTGAAGAAAAAAAATTTTCTGGTCAAATAAATATTCTTAAACGTCAAGCACCTGATGAAAATGAAATTATGTTACCTTATAACGGAGAAGATATTCAAGCTGAAATATTTCAAACAATCATCTGTGAGAGTAATTTAAGTGATGATGATGACACGTGGGAATAATAATTTTTTTATTACATCTAAAAACTTATTACATCTAAAAATTTATTACATCTAAAAACTTATTACATCTAAAAATTTTATTACATATGAAAATATATTTATCGAATATTTTGGTATTTTCTATTAAGTTTTATCATATTAAGTTTCATCATATAATGTTTTATCAAAAGATAATTTAAATTTTTTTTCACTAACGATTGATTCATCATCATCATCATCAATTGATTCTTCATCATCATCATAAATTGTTTCTTCATCATCATAAATTACACTTTTTGGTATAGGATGCCCTTCCATGATAGGATACCATTCTCTTATTGGAATATCTAATTCTAAATTACATTTTTTATCTGATAATAATATAATAGAGAAAAATATTGGTCTTTGATCTCTTTTGGAAAATTTAATAACACCACCATAATCTGAATCACTTTTAGTTTTTATTAAAGATGATAAAATTTTAAATTGATTAGATGTAAATCCTAATTTAAATTTTGTAGACCCGACACATAGTTGTCTAACAGTATCTTCAACTATGCCATCATTATTATTTTCAATTGTAAGAAAATGAAATTTAGATAAATTTTTATAATTACTAATATTTTTATAATCTTTTTTACCATTTACACCTTTTTCAGATGTTACAGAATCATCATTATTATCATAAGATTCTTTAAGATCGGGCAAAGCCCTAGAACCTTCAGTTCGTTTATTATGATTATGGTCATTGTTAATAGTATAAGGTGTAGTCCACATATAAATTTTCTCTTGTTGAGCTAAACCATTTATATAAGATTTTAATAAATTAATATTTAAGTTGGAATATAATCCTATATACGTATCATCATCATATCTTTGGGGCATTTCTAATGTTTCTTGTTTATAAATTGTGTCTCTATAATAAACTTGACATAATAATTCTTCATTATGTTTTTTACTCTCTATGTGAATGTTATATTGATTTTGATCGTCAACAAATAATCTAATTTTTTCTTTCGAAAAAGATTTTAATTTTTTAACTAATTCTTTAATATTGATATAATTAATAATTTTAGTTTCTATCCAATCAGTATTACTAATTGGTAACACTGCTCTAATAAATCCATAAACATTATTATGACCTATTATAACCATATTTTCTTTATTTAATTCCACATAAGCTACATCATTATATTTACTAACAATCTCCATAAATTTAATAAATGGATCTCCTGGAAACAAACAATAATTAGTTTCTATAGAAGGTAAACCTTTTGTTTGTTCTCTAAATATTTCGGTTTGTAATTGAAATAAAATATTAACATCTATACATGGATTATTATTATTATCAAAACATTTATTTTCAAATCCCGTTGATCTCGTCGAATAAGAAGAACAGGATGATGCGGGCGAATATAATTTTTTTAAATTTGGATTTTCCATTTTTTTATTTTTATTAGAAAAAATTTTATTTTTTTATTTTTATTAGAAAAAATTTTATTATTTTTATTTTTATTAGAAAAAATTTTACTTTTTTATTGTTTTAAAAATGATGTTACCAAATGTTGGTGGAGGTGCATATATCCCGAATAATCGTGAATTAGAAATAGAGATAGAAAATTATATCATGAAAACTGGAGACGTTTTATCTGGTCCATTGCATCTTTCTATTCTTCCGCAACAAAATACAGAGTTAACAAATAAACAATATGTTGATACACAAATCAATGATTTAAAGGAAAAATATATAAACGATGTTTTGGTTCCACTGATGAACGAATTAAAGTTGCTTAAACTTAATGACAAATCATTAAACGAAAAATTATTAAAACTTGATAAAAAGGATAGAGAGCTAGAAGCAGATATAGCAAAACTTTTTAAAAAGATTTCAGAACAATCAAAAATTTTAATATTACTTTCTATAAATTTAAAATCTGCAGTCATTAAAAATAAACATCAGATAAAAATGTTAAAAGAACAATTAGAAGATGAAATAGAAAAACTTCCTGAAAGAATTAAAAAAAATTTAAAGCAGTTACAAACTACATTCCAAAAAAGTGTTGATGAATTGAGTTCTAAAATTACTCAACAAATGAAAAAGATGAATAGAATAATAAATGAAGTAAACTCACTTAATGAAAAAGTTGATAAAATGAAAAATCTGAAAATCAATTTAGAAAATGAATTAAAGAAAAATTTACAAGAAAACTCTAAAGAAAATAAAGAACAGTTAGATTCTGTTAAAAGACAATTAGATGTTCTTAAAATTAAGTTAAATGCTCTTAAAACGGCATTGAAGATTAATCAGCAGAAAATGCAAGTTAATAGAAAAGAAATTAAAGTACATCACACGCTACTTTACGCAATAGATAAAATGCAACGGAAAATTAATAAAGTTATCACGAAGTTGTTGTCCATTCACAAACGTAAATCTTAACACGTAGATATTTTTCCCAAAAGTCAAATTTAATCCTAAAAAATGCCTATAATTTATAAACACAATCTTAAACATTTTGCATCAAATAATAAAATTGCTCATGAACCATCTCAGAAACCTGTGTACCATTATGATAGTGTAGAAACTGTCGGAACACAAAAGTTCCTAGGCACCGCAGGTGCCGTCCAAAAAGAAGGGGCTGGCATCTTTTCTGGTATTGGAAGTATCGTTAACTTAATTAAAAATAATAAAGATTTGATTACATCTGCTGCAAAAGGAGCAGCTGCTATAGGTAGTACAGCTAGTGCAATATCAAATGCTGTCAAGTCTCAAAACGAATTAAAACAACTAGAAGCTATTCGTAAACTTAGGAATGATTCTGAAGAACTAAAAAATTTAAAAAAACTTTCAGAGGAAACAAAAAACAAAATTGCTAACATAGCTGTTGGGGAAACCTTGAGGAGCGGAGCTCCGTCTAATAGTAAACATAATGAAAATAAAAATAATAAAAAAACAGGCGTAGCCATAGAACCTACGGTTCGTTCAATTGAAGAAATAAGAGGAAATGGCGTGAGTAGCAACCTTCGGTCTAACCAGCAAAGCTGTAGCGGAGCTGGGCTAGCAAAATTCTAAAATTATATTTTAGTAAAATTTTTTAGTAATTTTTTTAGTAAAATTTTTTTCTGTCTGTGAGAAAAACAAAAAGTCAAATTATTTTTTATAAAAATGTCTTCGCTTATCGAAAATAAATTTAGATTAGACGATCCTCCGTTCGTCAGTTATAATCAAAAAAAGAATGACTATATAAGAATTGCTATGAATCCCGGATCTTCCAGTAGAGTAAATACTGGAGGAGATTTAATCTTTGAAGTTGATAATCAGCAGAGTTATTTATATTTACCTGATTCATTTTTACACTGTGAATATTCTTTATATAGTGATGCTAATTTTACAACACCATTACCTGATACCGATAATATTGCACTAGAGAATAATTTCTTTCCAAGATTATTTACACAAATGCGTTTAGATGTTGCAACTCAAAATATAGAAACAATAAGTGATTCTCCAGGTGTAATTGATACAATGCTTAGATTTGTAACAATTGGTGAAAATAATAAAAAGTATGAAATCGAAGGTTGGTTTCCTGATACTAATGATGGTATAATTGTTGATGATTTAACTCACGCTGGAACAGATGCAGCAGGAATTGCGAAAGATGTAGAAAATATTGCAAAACATTTAAATAAAACAAATAATGAAGCATATAAAGAAAGACGTGAATTTAACAAGAAAAGTAAACAGACAGTTAATTGGTCATTGTCTCCATTATTCGGATATTTAGATTATGATAAAATATCATATCAATTAAAATTTAAATTAATAATTCATCGTACAGCAAATAATGAATTAATCTTTTTTGGTAAGACTGGGAAAAAAGCATATTTAAAAATTGATAGACTTGAATGGTGGATTAAGCATATTACTCCTAGTTTAGAGGTTGAAACAGCTATTGCAAAAAGATTAAATACTAACAAACCAATTCCAGTAAATTTTCTAAAGCGTACTGCTAGTTCAGTAACTTTTTCCGAACAAAGATTTAACTGGCATTTTACTAGAACTGCGAATACTCCAAGATATTTATTACTAACATTTCAAAGAAATAATTCTCCAAGTTTTGATAAGAACAATAATATTTTTCATATTAATACAATTCGAAGTTTACAAGTTTCATTAAATCAAACCCGATATCCAATTGATCCATTAAGATTCGATGATACCAATAATCAATTTATGGAAGGATATGATTGTTATCGAAATCTTTGTACAGAATTTGGAGTTGAACCACAATTAACTCCTGGAGATTGGAGACATTTATATCCAATTTTCTGTTTCGATTTAAGTGCACAATCTGAAGATATTATTAAAAATGGTTGTGATGTAACAATTAATATTGAAAAGAAAGATTCCACAACTTCATTGATGGCTTATGGTTTATTGCTAGAAGATGTAAAATATTCTATTGAAATTCTTAATGGAAAGATGACTAGAATAGGCTAAAGCCCAAGACTTCGTCGTTTAATTAATTAAAATTTTTTCATAACTAGAATAGATTAAAAATTCTTAACTTAAAATTTTTCATAACTAGAATAGATTAAAATTTTTTGGTAACTTAAAATTTTTTAGTAACTTGAAATTTTTTAATAACTAGAATAGATTAAAATTTTTTGGTAACTTGAAATTTTTTCATAACTAGAATAGATTTAAATTTTTGATAACTTAAAATTTTTTTATTAAAAATGTCGCAAGCGAAAAGTAATATTAATAATAAAACTGTTGAATTAAAATTACGTAATATTGTTGACAAAAATACCCCTAAAACTATTACGATTAACAAAAAAAAGTATTACATAAGTAAACCAATGATAGAGAATATACAATTACAAGAAGAAAAGAATGGCGGGATTCTCCCATTAATTCCACTAATAATAGGTGGCATAGCTGCAGCAGGAAGTGTTGCAGGTGGGACAGCTGGTATTGTCCAAGCAGTAAATAAAAATAAATCAGAGAAGGCAGCATTAGAAGAACAAAAACGTCATAATAGAGAGTTAGAGAAAGTTGCTAGGGGAGAAGGAATAGTAGATAATTTTATTAGTAAATTAAAATTAGTTGATGAAGGAAAACGAGTTCTTAAAAATATTCTCCACAATGTTGATGATTTAATTGAAATTAAAGAAACTAAAGATGGTTCTGGAATATATCTAAGTCCTAGTATGATAAGGTAATAACCTGAGGAGCTTCGCTCCGATTCGGTAAAACAATTATTTTATTTTATCTTTTAAATTTTTTTTAATCTTTTAAAATGAATTCCACAAATTCCGAAAATTTAATTAAATTAAAAATTTCTAATTTAGATTTATTAAATTATCTATTAAACAAAAATAAAAACTCAAATTGTCAGCATATTGGAGGTGACAAGAACAAAGTTCCATACCACTTCGGTGGTGATATACAAAAAACATTAGAAAACTTTCCTGGATTTATTTGGAGTAAATATTCGAAAGAAAAACATCTTCCTGGTCATTCATATACCGGTCCAGGAACTCGATTAGATATAAGACTAGATGAGAATAATAATCCGAAACCAGGTGAAGAACCGATAAATAGAGTAGATGCCGCAGCTTACAGGCATGATTTAGCTTATCGAAATCATGATCTAAGTTCTCGACATACAGCTGATAAGAAGATGATTCAAGAATTAGATAGTATTCAAAATCCTACATTTAGAGAAAAAATTGAAAGAATATTTGTTAAGAAAGCTTTACAAGCTAAAATATTTTTCGGACAGGGTTTAAATGAAACTAATAACCCTGAGAGCAACGCTCGAACTAATAACCCTGAGAGCAACGCTCGAACTAATAACTCTGAGAGCAACGCTCGAACCTACGCGTCCGAAATTCATAAAGAATATAGAAGGCCTAAATATTTATTGAAAGTAAAAGTATTTAATAAAGATGATATTTGGAGTGCTGATCTTATTCATATGCCGAATGAAAGGGACTACAAATACGCATTGACCGTTATAGATTTATATACACGATACGCTTGGGTAAAGCCTTTAAAAAACAAAAGTGGTCTATCAGTTAAATATGCGTTTGAAGAAATCTTTAAAGAAAGTAAGAGAAAGCCAAAAAAATTGTTTGTTGATAAAGGGTCGGAATTTTATAACCGAAACGTTCAACCATTATTTGAAACTGTTTATTCAACTGAAAATGCAGGGAAGGCCGTAGTGATAGAAAGATTCAATCGGACGTTAAAAAATAAATTATTCAAGAAATTTACTGAGCAAAGAAATCAGAAATGGTTAAAAATATTACCAGGAATTGTAGATGAGTACAATAATAAAGTTCATTCTGGTATTGAAGAAACTCCAAAGAATGCTTCTGACGACCCTGATCTAGTACGAAAGAAAATATTCGAGAATAATAATTTGAATGAGAGTAATCCGAATTTGCAGAAACTTAAGCCGAAATTTAAAATTGGAGATAGAGTTAGAATTTTTAAATATAAGAATAAATTTGAAAAGGGCTTTGTTGGTTATTGGACTAAAGAAATATTTGAAATTTGTAAAATAAATCAAAGTTATCCGATTACTTATGAAATTAAAGATTTAGATAATGAGGATATCAGAGGACGTTTTTATCAAAATGAATTACAGAAAACAGAGCTTTAACCTTTAGGTGGCGCTTTAGCTAGCTTCGCTTGAGTTATAGATTGTTTAACTCTAACATAATATCTAGAAATGATACTCCTTTTTGTAATTTGTACAAAACGTATAAACATAATTGTCCACAATAAGTTGTTCCCGGTTTTTGAATTTGAAATGTATTGTATGTTCCCGTTCCAAGTAATTCTTTTACTTCATTTGTAGGGGGCAAACCGTATGAGTCAAAATAATAATTATCTCCGTTTTTACTAAAGATACCTGCTGACCAATGTACGCCGTTTTGGTCTGAAGTGTGAAGATTCGTTATGAAATTTACAGTTATTGATGGAACTTTGTTCCGGGAACTGAAGGTTCCTGTTGGCCTATTTTTTAGGAATTGTAATTCGTTTCTCATTAGAACATGAAAATTCTTTATTCCTAATCGATTAGCGATTTTCTTTAGGTCGAAATTTGTCGTAGTTTGCGTTCCATATAATTTAAAAAACTTATTTATGTTGCTCATTTTATAATAAAAAAATTTCTTAAGGGACCCCTAGAAGTCAGAAGGGGGGGTATTGATTTAAAACTGGTCTCTAATGATGTCTTTCTTTACTACTTAGTCAGAAGGGGGTATTGATTTAAAACATTTTTATAATGATGACTTTCCTTACTACTTGGGGGGGGGTATTGATTTAAAACTGGTCTCTAATGATGTCTTTCTTTACTACTTATTCGATTTTGAAATTATTTAATTTAATCTAAATTTAAACGTTACATTGTTGCATTGTGTTAGTGTTTAACTACATAGAGTTGGTGTTTCGCTCATCTTTTAACAATAGTAATTCATTACTCATCAATATGCGAAAATTCTTTTCTCCCAATTGCTTAGCAATCTCATTTAAATCGAAATTTAATGTGGTTTTGTTTGCTGTATATTTTTTGGTAGTCTCTGATGTTTCTCATTTTTATAGAAGATACAATATTTCTATTATATTCCCGTAAATGAGAAATTAAAAACAACACATGGATATTTCAATTTGGTTACAACCACTTTGCATACATTCAATTTGGATACATTGAAATACATGTAAATTTGTCCACGCGAGGACAAGGTTTCATTGGATGAGAGAAAAATGACGACATATAACAACATAATGAAAATGATTGAAAACAGGAAATAACATTGCATTTAAAACAGGAAATAACATTGCATTTAAAACAGGAAATAACATTGCATTTAAAACAGGAAATAACATTGCATTTAAAACAGGAAATAACATTGCATATAACAACATAATGAAAATGATTGAAAACAGGAAATAACATTGCATTTAAAACAGGAAATAACATTGCATATAAGATACAAATTTTCTAAACAATAAGATTTATGTCCACGCGAGGACAAGGTTTCATTGGATGAAACACTCTATTGTATTTACATGTGCAAGAGGAAATAACATTGCATTTAAAACCGACAGATACAAATTTTCTAAACAATGGGTTTTCTGTCCACGCGAGGACAAGGTTTCATTGGATGAAACACTCTATTGTATTTACATGTGCAAGAGGAAATAACATTGCATTTAAAACCGACAGATACAAATTTTCTAAACAATGGGTTTTCTGTCCACGCGAGGACAAGGTTTCATTGGATGAAACACTCTATTGTATTTACATGTGCAAGAGGAAATAACATTGCATTTAAAACAGAAGGGTTGAATAATCAATTATTCCAAAAACCCTCATCTTGTGAAAGACACTGCTCCAAGATTGAAAGATTAGTTTTTAACAGTCGTATAGGAAGCGAGACTCTACAAAGAGTCTGATATTTATCTGCCAGTTTTGCCAACTTCATTGCGAAACTCAATTCAGTTCGTGAAAAGTTAATATTGTGATGTTTTAAGAGATATGTGAAATCTGCTTTATTATTCTCACACAAGGATAATATATGATTTGCGTGTTTTCCAATAAAAATTTTACATGTGACACTCAAAAGATGGCTTTGTTTTTCGTATTTCAAGTGTTGTTTCAAAGAATTCACTGTCGTTGATATGTCCCCCGCCGGTTCTGTAAAATATTCCACTGATTCGATGAATGTATGACGTTCAACAACACTTTCCTTCAACTGTTTTGTAAATGTTTCGATTCTGAAGGGAAGTGCTGCTTCCTTCTTTGCTCTGGCTGCGATTTTATGTTGCTCTTTGTATGCTTTTCGAGCAGAACGTATAGCGTCAGGATTGAAGAGTAGAGGCGCTTTCTTCACTTGCTGGTCTATATACGAAAAGTATTCAGAATGTTTCTCCGATGGAATGAACAAATCCGCAATATTTTTGAAGAACTCTGGAAGAACCGTTGCTATGTTGGCTTGTTGTTCAACGACTGCTTGACTCATGATTGACGGATAAATTAGTACAAATCACTATGTTCAAAATATAAGAATAACGTAATTAAAGATAGCGGAACGATGAGAGCAAGCAGATGATAAGTGTTGATTGAAATAATAACACAACAATCTGAGCACACGATACAATGACAGACGAGAGAGATAAATGAAAACAGTACAGCTGGCAGATATCTTAACGTCATACGGATGTGCTGACGCACTAACAAGAATTTAAAACAACTCGCCTAACGTACAATTAAAATGTCATTGTTTCACAGAGTAGTAGCAGCTGTTTGTTCTTTCATACATTGTTTCCTTTCAAATGTTTGAGTTGGAGGACAAAGCTCCTTACACTGAAATGCATTTTATTCTTAAATGCGGGAAGCAGATGTTCTCTACAATTGAATGACAATTGCAAAAGTACCTAAACTTATTGTTAAGAATATGTCAATTCCTTCAAATATTTTTAGTCACATGATATATTTTAAAAACCTGAAAAATGGATTTAAAAGACGTTTTTAAAAATACTAATTTTCAGTGTCCTGGAACGGTCATGATTTTGGCGGGGGGTGAAAATCGAACCGAAGGTTCTAGGGCTTCGCGCTTCGCCCGATTGTAATTCTCAAATTTGAGATTCTTAACTTTTATGATTTTCGGTGTCCGGTTTTACATGACCTGGAACGGTCATGATTTTCAAGGTAAAAATTGTAATTCTCAAATTTGAGATTTTCAACTTTTATGATTTTTTCGGTGTCCTGGAACGGTCATGATTTAAGCGAGGGTGAAAATCGAACCGAAGGTTCTAGGCCTTCGCCCGATTGTAATTCTCAAATTTTGAGATTTTGAAAAATTTGAAAAATTGGGTATTTTTAAAAACGCTTAAATTTTCGCCCTTCGGCCTTCAGCCACGTGAAATTTGAAGTCTACCTAAATTTTTGAAATTTTTTGAAATTTTGATTTTTTTGAAAAAACCCGCAAAAGTGTGACATCCGGCGCAAGCGAAGCGAAGCAAAGCGAAGCGAAGCGTCGCGCCGGATGTCACACTATAAACTACTCAGGTAGTTTTTCTATTTCATCTTCTAATTGTTCTTTTAACATTTTTATCTGATGTTTATTTTTAATGACTGCAGATTTTAACTTTATAGAAAGTAATATTAAAATTTTTGATTGTTCAGAAATCTTTTTAAAATGTTTTGCTATATCTGCTTCAAGCTCTCTATCCTTTTTATCAAGTTTTAATAATTTTTCGTTTAATGATTTGTCATTAAGTTTAAGCAACTTTAATTCATTCATCAGTGGAACCAAAACATCGTTTATATATTTCTCTTTTAAGTCATTGATTTGTGCATCAACATATTGTTTATTTGTTAACTCTGTATTTTGTTGCGGAATAATAGAAAGATGCAATGGACCAGAAAAAACGTCTCCAGTTTTCATGATATAATTTTCTATCTCTATTTCTAATTCACGATTATTCGGGATATATACACCTCCACCAACATTTGGTAACATCATTTTTAAAACAATAAAAAAGTAAAATGTTTTCTTATAAAAATAAAAAAATAAAATTTTTTCTAATAAAAATAAAAAAATGGATAAAGCAAATTTAAAAAATTATATTCGCCCGCATCATCCTGTTCTTCTTATTCGACGAGATCAACAGGATTTGAAAATAAATGTTTTGATAATAATAATAATCCATGTATAGATGTTAATATTTTATTCGAATTACAAGCAGAAATATTTAGGGAACAAACAAAAGGTTTACCTTCTATAGAACCTAACTATTGTTTATTTCCTGGTGATCCATTTATTAAATTTATGGATATAGTAAGTAAATATAATGATGTGGCTTATGTAGAATTGAATAAAGAAAATATGGTTATAATAGGTCATAATAATGTTTTCGGTTTTATTAGAGCAGTGTTGCCGATTAGTAATACTGATTGGATAGAAACTAAAATTATTAATTATATCAATATTAAAGAATTAGTTGAAAAATTAAAATCTTTCTCAATGGAAAAAATTAGACTATTTGTTGATGAAGAAAACCAATATAATATTCATATAGAGAGTAAAAAACATAACGAAGAATTATTATGTCAAGTATATTATAGAGATACAATTTATAAACAAGAAACATTAGAAATGCCGCAAAGATATGGTGATGATACTTATATAGGATTATATTCAAATTTAAATATTAATTTGTTAAAATCTTATATAAATGGTTTAGCTCAACAAGAGAAAATTTATATGTGGACTACACCTTATACTATTAACAATGACCATAATCATAGTCATAATAATCCTCTGAATCATATTGAAGAATCTGATATTATAAATGATGATTCTGAAACAGCTGAAAATGGTGTAAATGGTAAAAAAGATTATAAAAATATATGTAATTATAAAAATTTATCTAAATTTCATTTTCTTACAATTGAAAATAATAATGATGGAATAGTTGAAGATACTGTTTGACAACTATGTGTCGGGTCTACAAAATTTAAATTAGGATTTACATCTAATCAATTTAGAATTTTATCATCTTTAATAAAAACTAACAGTGATTCAGATTATGGTGGTGTTATTAAATTTTCCAAAAGAGATCAAAGACCAATATTTTTCTCTATTATATTATTATCAGATAGAAAATGTAATTTAGAGTTAGATATCCCAATAAGAGAATGGTATCCCATCAGGGAATGGTATCCTATACCAAAAAGTGTAATTTATGATGTTGAAGAATCAATTTATGATGATGATGATGAATCAATTGATGATATTGATGAAGAATCAATTGATGATGAAAAATCAATAGTTAGTGAAAATAAATTTAAATTGTCTTTTGATAAAACGTTATATGATAAAACGTTATATGATAAAACTTAATAGAAAATACCAAAATATTCAATAAATATATTTTCATATGTAATAAAATTTTTAGATGTAATAAGTTTTTAGATGTTATAAAATTTTTAGATGTTATAAAATTTTTTGATGTAATAAGTTTTTAGATGTTATAAATTTTTAGATGTAATCAAAAAATTATTATTCCCACGTGTCATCATCATCACTTAAATTACTCTCACAGACGATTGTTTGAAATATTTCAGCTTGAATATCTTCTCCGTTATAAGGTAACATAATTTCATTTTCATCAGGTGCTTGACGTTTAAGAATATTTATTTGACCAGAAAATTTTTTTTCTTCAGTATTATTATTTTTATCAGGAATACTAATTCCAGTTTCTAAAGATCTTTTCCATGGTTTATTAACTGTAGTCGATAATGTTTTCCCCGAATATAATTTTAGAAAGTCTTCTACTTTTACTTTATCTTGTGAATATCCTTTGAATGTTTTCTTTTCACTAAGTCTCCCTTGTTCATCTACAGTAATACAATATTTTATTTTAGGAGCAATAAACATTGCAAAAATAATTCCACCATTTCCATAATCATTTTTTCCATGACACAATTCCCCACCAACATATCCAGCAGCATCTAATTTATTGAAGAGCTCATTAGAAATGTATATTGAATCAGTATCTGTATAATGAATGTATTTTTCTTTGAAACCATTAATTTCTAAAATAAAGTTATTCATGATTCTTCTAGAGTGACAAAGAATGAAAGAACCTAAGTGTGATGGCATGAATGACGTCTTCCCATCTTTTACAATATTAGTTTTGAGAAATTCATCATCTTCCATTTCTACTTTCGCTAAATATTGTTCATCATTTAATTTTTCATAATCTTTTACTTCTTGAGTGAAATTTTTCTCAATGTATTCTCATTCCATAAATGATATTTAGTGGTTATATCTTTTTGCACAGTTTTCCCATATAGCGAATTCATCAATAATTTAATTAACTCATCACCTACAGTATTTCCTTCTGTTTTATATCTTTTTCTCAAATTAAAAAGTTTTTCAATATAATTTCGAAATGGTGAAACTTGATAATTTTTTTCATAAATTATACCATCAATAATATGTAAGATTTTTCCCCCACATCTAACAATTTCTTGTATGTCTACAGAAGTTAATACATCATAACATATACCATTTCTAAACCTGATTACTTTTACATGAGAATTATTATTTTGATTTTTAACTTTATCTTTTATAGGAACTGGTTGGAAAAACATATCATTCGGATATTGAAACACAACAGGGAATATTCCAGTTTTAGGTCTAAATGTTTGAGTATTAAATTTATATACTATTTCCCGCTCTTCTTCTTGACGAAATTTTCTAGCTGATTCAGCTTTAGGGTATTCTGAATTTTCATCATACATAGCTGATGGATATAAAGATGTTGCATCAAAAGCCATTAGAAATTCATTTTTTTGTTCAAGTAGTTGATTTGAAATTTTCTTACAAATTTCAGTTTTATCTCCTAAATCTCGATACTGTTTCATTAAATCTATTAAATTACTTCCAAGGGACAAAGTCCCCCCAGCGCAGCGACCAGGTAAATACTGTTTTAATATTGGTAACAAGATGCTACAAAATGGTGATATGTATTTTCTTATATTTGCTGAAACTCTTCCACCTTTAACAGATTTTCTAATATAATTTCTAGCCCATAAATCTATATGAAAATGAATATTTATATTGTCATTTTGTACGCTTTTCATCCAACCGTTAAATGTTAAAGCAGAGGATGTTAAATTAGTAGTTTTATCTTCACCAACTAAATCTCGCATAACATTATTATATTTGTAGATACAAAAAGCTAAAGAAAGAATATCGTTAACTAAATATGGTCTCCATTCATTTTCTTTTTCTTTATAATTTTCATGTGTGATGTCTCCAATTTCATAATTTAATTTACACACATTCGTAGGAATTTTAAAATTCTGACACCATTTAGAAAGACTTGTTTTTACATGTTGATAACTACATTTCATTATAATAGTTTGAAGTGCTAATTTACCTGAAGGTGAATCTTTTTTCATATTGTTTTTAAATCTAAAAGATTCTTGAATGTATCTACTAACACATTCAGTTGTATAAGGATTTTGTAATGAAGCAGTCAATATTCCTCTTGAAGTTTTAAGAGGCGGTTTAGATCATTTAAAATTAGCTTTTATCGGAAAATAGGAATCTAAACCTGATGAATTGTGAGTTATTAAAGTTACTCTAGAATAATTAAATTTTCCAAGAGTTTAAAAAATTGATGGATCGGACATACGTCCTCTGGGTTTCCCCCGATCGAACATTCATCATCCTCAGTTCTCGTAAATATTTTCACACAATTTTGAAGTTTATTTAATTCTAATTCAGTTAAATTATTATACCCATTAATCTGTTTTTTAAGTTTTTTAATTTCATCTTCATCTTTTGATCGTTTAATTTTTATCATATCACTTAACAAACGTGTTTCTAATTCTTTCAATCTTTGTTTCGGTAAGCAACATATAAATTTATTAAAATTAATAGCTCCTACAGCATAAGGAATAGGATGAGCTGTTGAACAGTTAGGATCAAGAAAAGTTTCGAGATCCCAAATATATGTTGAACTATAGTCAATTTTTTTCTTTGTTATGATTTTCTATGGGCGCGTTGTTAGATTTTCATCAGTAACTGTTTTATATATGGGTTTGAAATTATTTTCAATTTCTCTAATAGCTTTTAATTTATGAGATTTATTAATTAAACAATAGTGACCAATTGTTGAACCTGCTTGAAAATAATTGTGATAAACATAATTATGAAACGCTTCAATTCCTCTAGGATTTAAATGACGATTGACAGGACTATAATATTGAACACATTCTCCAAAATATTTATTGAATTGAGAAAATTTGCAGTTTGACATTACTCCTGTTCTAGATGTGGCTTTCTCTTTATATAAAAAATTATTAAACATTTCTTTCATCATTTCTCCTTGTTCTTCATTAAAACCTCGTAAAACATTATAACATTTAATAAAACAAAAATCTTCAGAAGGAATATAACAATATTCACCGAAATATTCTTTGATTCTATATTTCATATTAATCCCTGCCCTCTATGCGATCTTTGTACTAACTTCATTCCAAAATCTTCATATTTAATATTACCTGTAAAAATCCATTCGTTAGCAACGGATTTCTCATCCAGATTCGAAAACCATATTTCAAATGAATTTTTATTATAGAAGGTTACGTAGAAATTTTGAATTATATTTTCCTGATCTTTAATAACTTTTCCAAGTAAATTAATAATTTTACCATTTGCTAAAAGTTTCCGCATATCATTTACTACACTAATAAAAGATACATTTTCATATTTAATTTCATTTGGATTAAATAAATTACATAAATCATCACCAAGCTCATCCTTAATTCTATCATCAAAAAAGATATCAGTAATAGGAGTTTCTAATATTCCTTTTGTTCCACTTTTCTGTTTTTTAGTATTACGACTAATACTACGCCTAGTACTTTTCTATTTTTTAATACGTTTACTACGTTTACTATGTTTAATTTGCGCATCAAACTCAGCAATTTGTTTCTTGATTAATTCATCAATCCTAGACGTTTGTCCGAGAGACATTTCACGATTCATATTTTTTAAAAGAAAAAATGAATTTTTACATAGAACCTCGGTTCCGTTTTTACATATACACAGGAATATGTAATTGATGTAATGTTTCTAATTCATGTGTTGTTAAATGTTCTTTCTTAACCAACCACCATAAATTATTATACGCCAAAAATACTCGGAAACTTCTTAAACAAAGTGGAAAGTCTTTTGTTTTAACACACGGCTTAATACCATGTTTTGTTTTATAATCTCTAACGAGCGCTACGTATTTATGATGATAATAAAATCTAACTTCTTTCTTCGAATTTACAGGATTTGTAGGATGACGATAATCTTTTAAAACTGGTACATGCTCTATCTTGTAAGCATTCAACATATTTTTTTTATTTTTATTAACAAAAAATTTATAAGAAAAAATTATTCGTTCACTCCGCGAAAATATTTTCTATAACTCTATCATGAATTTTTTTATCAATATTAATTGTAATGAAGCCATAATCTTTTGTCCAAGCATTGATACACTATTGTTTAAATTCATCTTTATTTCTTACGCATAAATCTCTTAACAAATCACTTAAGTTTCTTGCATTTATTTCAAATAGTATAAATATATTTGCATTCTTTCTAATAACACTTCCGTCTAATGAATACATACTTTGTGTTAAATAAAAAACACTACAGTTATTATGTCTACCTCCTGTGAAATAATTTCTCTGAACTGACTGATTTCTGTCATTAACACAATCATAAAAAAGTACACAATGTTTCATTGTTTTATCTAGTTTACTAGGATCTTGCATATTACCACTATCATCTATTAATTGTATCTTTATATGCTTATTTTTATTGGTTTCAACTAACTGATTATTTTTTGCTGCTTCTTCACACCACGAACTTATTTCTTCTTCATCTTCAGATTTTTCATATTCTTTGAATAATGAAGCAATTGCTGTTTTTTTAAGATTATTTTCAAATCCATATTTTAAAAATTGATAGACGGGTTGTTCTGCTGTTGTTGTATAAATTATAAGATTGTTATAATCCAAAAAATTTGGAGTCGTTAAAATTTTAAACAATAGATACGTTTTTCCACATCCTGATCTTCCACAAATAACTGACAAAACTTTATTAGATAAATTTGGATGATGATTAAATTTAAGTTTTTTTTTATTAAATGGAGGTAATTCACTCATTTTTTAATAAAAAAATTTTATTTTTATTTTTTTATTTTTTGTTTCTAAAG
Source organism: Prostheceraeus crozeri (assembly GCA_907163375.1). Taxonomy (NCBI): domain Eukaryota; kingdom Metazoa; phylum Platyhelminthes; order Polycladida; family Euryleptidae; genus Prostheceraeus; species Prostheceraeus crozeri. The sequence continues at coordinate 222,507 of CAJQUW010012903.1, read as the reverse complement.
AAGAAGAAGAAAATTAAACTTCTATAGCTTCGCGTAGGAGTTTATACCTCTCGAACCAAAAGATCTATCATAATCTCTTCACCTCCAAAATTTATTTCTTGTCCTTTCTCATCAGTGATTCTAATGTTAATGTTGTTAATAGTTTTTCTTGTAATAGGAAAATGTATTAATGTTTGTGGAATTACATTTAATCTATAACCAATGGGTACAGTAAAAGCTGGAAAACTGAATATTAAATTTGACAATTTACCATTTATACATCCTCCTTCAATAATGTCACAATGTACATCAATTGTATTTATTTCAGTTATTTTTGGAATCTTCTCACCTAAATGATAACCTTGACTATAGGTTTGTTTATTAAATCCTAATAGCTTTGACAATGATCTATCATGATTAAAATCAACTTGATGATTTTCGTCTAAAGTAAGAGAAAATTTATTAACTGCCGGTTCAACTGCAAAATGTAATTGTTTCTTATCTTTCAATGGTATACCTAAATGTCTCTTAATTTCATTTGATATTGATTCAACTTCGTAAGAACCAGGAAGAAAAGTTAGTATTTTCCATGTTTTGCCTTTATCAGTAGAATATCTAAATTGATCATTCACATCTTTTATAACATTTTGAATAGTGTTAAATGTGGAGAAACTAGTCAATGCAATTTGATAATTTTTATTTTGCTCCAAATGTAGAATGGGTTCTAAATTACAAGTGTGTGATGAAGTAGTTGTTATAATTTTTAACGTCGTACTAAATTTTGATGAACCCAAAATCTCTGTCAAATTTTCTAAATGATTATTAATTTTGTCTAAATCTGCTGAACACATTTTTTAGTTTAAATTTTGAATAAATGTCTTTTATAAAAAAAATTAAAAACAACATATTTCAGCTACGGGCGAAGCTCTAGAACATTCAGTTCGTTATACTTTAATAATCCTCTTCATTTAGTATCTTCTTTTCTAACAGTCTTTTCAATATAGCATGAATTTCATTGAAACAAGAATTATGTTCTTCTTTTATTGCAGATATTAAAATATTTTATCTATTTAGTAATTCTTGTGGTTCATCTGGTAAAAATACAGTTCTTTCTGTTTTAAAACCTTTCCCTACTTTAACCCCCGGTGATAATAAATTTTCTAATTGTTTATAACGTCTAAGAGATTCTGCTCCTCTTAAAAGATCAACAAAATTTCTATCTAAACTAAAAGGAGATTTATCTGGTGAAAAAATTAAACCTCGAAAAGGTTGTGGAAATATTTCTTTTTGTCCCAGATAAAATCTAGGTATTGTTTTTCCATCTAGAAATGAAATAGAATGTTCAAATTGCATAGATTTTGGTAATTTCTTATTAATGTTTGATTCTAGTAATCCATAGTCATCTAATATAGTTTTGTGCTCTGGATCTGTTATATCAATTTGTTTATCATTATTTGTAAGTTCTTTTTCAAGAGTTTTAAATGGTTTCATAGTTTTCTCAAAATCAGATTTTACTTGCTCGGTTTGCTGCATTTTTTCAAACATATCAGATTGAATACCAGCTTTCATCATTCTATGTTGAAGATGATTTGCTTTCATAATATTTCTTTGTTTTATTAACTCTTCTAATTGTTTTATTCTTTTAAAATTATCAGCTCTAATTTTATCCATTTTTAAAATATAATATTTGAATTTTGTGGTAACATTGGGATACAGCAAAAACATTTTACTGAACAAATTATTTTTTTATTGCTTTGTTGTCTGTCATCTTTTCGCTTTAAGTTTTGTTTAATAAAGTTTTGCTTAAATTTTCGCTTAAAGTTTTTAGCTCTTCTAAAAACATTTTGTCATTTTCTTCATTAGAAATTTTACCATCAGTAAAAGTTTTACCATCACTCGAAATTTTGCCATCCTGTTTATTCTTATCATCAACTTTTTCTGACTGTAATTGAAATGATATTTGATTTACTTCATTAGCTATTTGATCAAATTTTTCAATCTCATCTAACGTAATAACATTATCATCACATACTCTTTGAAAGTAGTAATGTAGTTTATCATAGACTTCTTTAATATGTAAATGCTTAGTTTTTAATGATTTTCGTTTCTTGGTTATTAAAGATTTATCTAACATTGTAACAAGTGAAGTTGTAAAAACACCCGTACCTGTTAAAGCAGTAGCAACTACTGGAATTACTAAAACACCAGAAGATATAACAATAGTGAGAGCGCCTAAACTTATTGTTAAGAATATGCCAATTCCTTGTGTTACATTCTTAACATTAGTCCATCTCTTTCTTAATTTTTTATAATGCTCTAATCTTAATAATAATTGAGATTCCTTATCTTTCATATAACGTACTCTATCTTTGTGTTTTTCTTTATTCATTTCATATGATAACGAAGGATATATTCTTGCGGTTTCTTCCACTTTTGTTTCTTCCATTTTTAAATGAATATTTTGAATAAATATTTTGAATACAATCTTCTGGTATATTGAGCCTACGTGATATTTTGAGACAACTTAAATTTTCGATTACGTAATATTTTTCGTCCACGTGCTTTATTTTAGATTACGTGATATTTTTCGACCACGTGATATTTTTTAGATTACGTGATATTTTTCGACCAAGTGATATTTTGAGTCCGCCTAAATTTTCGATTACGTGATATTTTGTGACCGGCCAAATTTTTGAAATTTTGATTTTTTTGAAAATTTGTCACTACCTAAATTTTCACCCCTTCGGCCTTCGGCCACGTGAAATTTGAAGTCTACCTAAACTTTTGAAATTTTGATTTTTTGAAAAAAATCCGCAAAAGTGTGACATCCGGCGCAAGCGAAGCGAAGCGTCGCGCCGGATGTCACACTATATACTACTGTCTTGTAATCCGAACCCAAGGCTGAAATCGCCTGCTCAACCCCAGCGATAATCTCCTTCTTGGGAATAGATGAGGGAGTAACGGCAAATTAAGGCCTTTGCTCAGGACAGAGTGTTGCCCACTCGTCAGCTTCAGCGTACTCAAATTGATAACCGGGTCAATCACCTTATCGACGATCGGTTCATCATTCCTGCCATGTAAAACGCGAAGACGATGTAAACGCTTAGTAATCTTCTCCAGAGACGAGTGTCTGTAGGAACCAACAGAAGAATCAACAAAATCCACAATCCTTGACAGTAAATGTACATCTTTCACCATGTCGAAAAGACATTCCCGACGAATGCGGATACCTTCTTCCAGTTTAATAGTGGATTGACGAATATCACGAATCTCAAAATATAACATTTTCCTACCAACCATCCATTTCAAACCTTCCTTATGATCAAACTTTCCAGGCAACCGAAACCACAAAGAACGAGGTAACAATTTCTCACTAACACAATCACTAAGAAAAGACAATCTATGCTCTTGATCCACCAGTCTCTTTGCACCTTTTGCCCATGTACGAAGAATAACCTCACACCTTCCTCCACTAGTGCGATTCAATTGACGGAATAGGGAGTGTATTTCAATATTGTCAGTAGGAGGACACTCCATATTTGATGGAAATATCAGAAAGTAAAAACACTTTATCGCAAGCGCTTTCGACCGACACCGCCAGTCATTATCAAGCGACTGTTCGTTTATTGTTGGATCAATCAGATATAAACAGTTATGATAGGGAACATTCTAGACCAGATTCATTTACATTAAGACACATTACGAAATCCTAAACTAACAACAAAAATACGCCAATGAGCATGTTACTCTTAAAATTCTGCAAGTAATGCACATCAAGGTAAAAACAAGGATAAAGCCGTTAGCTAAAGAATAGAGTCATAAAAAGACCCCAGATCTATCTTGATTCGGTTGTTGGAACGGAAATGTTTAGTCCAAAGAGATTCCTTCACTATTCTCCTCTTCCAGGAGCGTTCCCTGTCCACCACAGTCATGGAATCAATGTCGATCCTATGACCACTGTCCATCACATGCTTTGCTAGCTCGGATCGGTCGACGTCAAGCTCACGTATCATCCGCAAGTGTTCGGATTTTCTCTTGTCGATAGGCCTGGAAGATTCACCGACGTAGGAAAATCCACAATCGCGGTGTCCACACTCAATGCGATACACCGAGCCCAAACACAGGGAAGGAGAAGGTCGCTTGCGGATAAGGAGGCTACTGAGAGTCGAGGCAGGCTTGAGGGCGATGTTAATACCGAAACCAATCAACTTAGACTTGATGGCGTTACTCATAGAAATCCGACACTATATAATATAAAAGGACTAGAACGGTCATTGACATTGAGAACAATAGAACTTCGTGGACACGCGCTGTCATGACAACGGTACCTAAACGATGGCGGCTTCCAGAAGTAGGTCAGGGTCAGTAAATCAGCTGTTTTCGGTATCTTTCAGATGTTCGCTTTTTACAGAAGCACCGATCATAAAAGAGGTAGAATGCTGTTGCTTCATGTGGATGTCAAAGAGAGCTACATAGATTTTCTGAATTGTCGGTTGAGTTGCATAATTCTCAGAAGTAATTCGTAAGTGCCTATCATATTTATTCGTGTTTGTATTTCTAAATTTAATGTATACATTATTTTGTCTGAATTCAGGCACGAAAATCCAGGAAATTTGTTCAATATACTACACTGCATTTCCTCAAACAGATAATGCAGCAAAATCAAAGCATCAAGTTTGTCAATGTCTCCTCAGGGGTTCCTCACAGCTCCTTATGTTAGTGAGCTGACATGTAGTCTTGCTTGCTTTCCCACAGACGAGATGAAAACTCTTCAATTTTATCATTTATGTTTCATTTGAAGGACAATCTATGTATTAGAATTTAGAGTCGGATGCCATATTGAAGTGAACAATGAATTCTCTAGGCTACAATTCCTGTAAATGAAGCTCAAACTATTCTTAAATTTGCGCTGTCATGAAAGATAAATGAACTCAGTCAGTCCTTTGACTGCATAGTCAAGGCAGTGGCTATTGCCACGGCTGATTCAGTACAATTTTGGTCTGACAACTATCACAGTAGCTGAGTCGGTGATAGCGAGTATTTCATAAATATGTCTAAGAAAGGAAATAATCAATAATATCATAAATAAGTAAAAGATGGAAATTCTCTACAATGAGTGAACCACTGAATAGAGATTTGGTCATGTATAGTGTTTTGAAGTCTACTGTGACTGAGAAATATGATTTGTGGTAAGACATGGAAATTTATTGGACCGGCTCAGCCTGTAAAATAGCTGCGCGGCAAAAATTGCACCGACTAAGTAATTGCAAAAGCTTGAAGTCAATTGCAATGTTTTTCGAAGTCAAGCGATCAAATGCAGGCCTTTTTTTACATATTGACAACATTACTTCGATATGCTATTTTGGCCCTTGCATTAATCATGCTATCGACGGCATTTAGTCATGTTGTCTTCAATAATTTTGTCATTTGGCAGGGAAATTTTAGTGCAAATTCAACACGCCTAATGAAATGACGTACATCAACAATGATTGAAAATAAGAGCCAGATTTTTGCGATTAATGTTCTACAGTGAGTTACTGAGTAGTGTCATTAGATTTTGGCGAATTCATCCATCAAATTTTGTGATATGTATCGCGCGCCTCGAATTTATCTCCCCAGCGGCGTTAGTTGTAGACATTGCTTGATTCATGAATAGAGAATTCATGACGAATTTCTTAATGCGATTACCAGTTGACTGTCGCATGCAATCTGATAGACATGTGACGAGTGTCACCTACATCAGATGCACCGAGCGGGATTTTCTGACAAGAACTGCATAGTGGAATAATGCCCAAAGTCCGAAATCCATTTTGTCACTATGCATGTTGAGATAACTGTCATTTTTGATGAATCTGGCGGGCAGGTTTGCGAAGTGTTGAAGGAATAAACTTTTATGCAAACATGTGTTTCACTGCTCTCGCTCTCAAGACGATCACTTGAGAGATGAAACGCATACAATTTGGTTAATTTTCTTGTATTTTGACTAAAAGCGGGTAATAATCATCACCACCACCTATGCCACTGTCTTGGTCATCACTTGGATAATAGCTTTACTAGATCGAATCATTTAACTTAGTTCCAAGTTATCAACATGATAGTGAATTAGCAGAACTTTCTCACGACCCTGCAACTATTCTCCGCTGACTGCTGCTATGCAGTGAGCCATTAGCTTCAAAAATTGTCAATAAGAAGTCATGGAAGGTGATCAAGTGTTTTCTCAGGTCATGCGATTTGAAAAAAGATAAAAGTGCTTGTACTAATATTAATTAAATTCAGCATGCAATTTTTTACAGTTGGTGTATCTCTTCTGCAATAGGAGAAATGATATCAAACTCCGTTGACCATTTTTTGAAGTGATGTATTATTCACTCAATATTAAGACAAACATTATGCATGTTGTACATGTACAGTATTTGCCAGTTGTAAGTACATAAATTTGGTAACATATTGTCTGAAATGAAGATAGTATGAATGCTTCGATGCATCGTAGTGGCTTCAATTTACGATATTTCTAGATAAAGTCAAAATGTTGTTCTAATTCGAAATCATTGAATTAAGATCACTTTTAGACAGAATGCACTCTGAAAAATATTCAGTCATTGGAATCATTTGAGACATTAGATTGCGGTAGGTCTCAAACGAAATAGAGACTAATTGGCTCCATTTTGGTCAGATAACATACCATGTCATAGATTCTTTGTCTTGTTTACTTCGGCGAAGTGGTCAGAACATACTCGACTATGCTTACTAAGAGTAAAGTCTTTCCATCCTGTGCTCCGACACCATTAATTGAACAAGGACATTTTTTGGGAATCTGTAGAAGCTATTATTTGTGCGCTAAGTATTGGTGTTGCTGCCACATCCGACGAAAAAGCACTGCGCCATTTTTACAACAGTGAAGAGCTGATGCGGTTGCTTGGGTTGAATGAAGGTGTTGATAGTTTATTAAGGACAAGTGGAGTGAGATGGTATGGCCATGTTTTGAGGAGGGATGAATGTAGTGCTTTGAGGAGAGCGCTGAATTTTGGGGGGAAAAGAAAGCGAGGACGACCCAAGAAAATGTGCAAGACGCAAGTGGAGGAGGAATGTCTTGGATAGGCCTGACGAAAAAGCACGCATTGGACAGAGGGAAATGGACACGAGGTGTGAAGGCGATCGCGGCACGATAAGGTACATCCGCCACCCTCGGACACGGGAAAATCACCGGATTAAAACTGGATAACTAACTAACTAAGTGGCGCCCTTCGATTCAGATAAAGTGCGACTCGAACTAATAAATTCAATCTCGAGTTCAATATTTTCCAAGTACCGATATCTCGAATTTGAGATTGCAAGTAGGCCGATATCAGGTTCTTGTCAATTACTCACAAAGCGCAATTTATTACATATGGTAACAGGGGTTCAAGAAGCCTGATGTCTGACAGTGGCCGATTTAATTTCATAATTCCGTCTTTCTTCGTAATTATAGAAATATTTCAATTACGATTAAAGAACGATCCTTGTTTGCATAAATGCGATAAGAATGGTGTTTCACTACGGCAATTAGTGAAATTCATGAAAACAAGTGTTACTCTTTATTAAAATTTATGTTGTATTTTGAAACTACAATCACTTTTTCCTTCGTCGATTAATTGAAACTAGCAATCCTGCAGCGGTGAAAAGGAATTTAGTACATGATAAACAAAGCTTATGTAAGTCAATTCCGTAAAAAGCCTCTTACAATACGGAAGAATCCGCTTCATTAAATATATAGGAACCTAAAACAAAGTTATCACCGTGCACGATTGTACACAACACAATGCTCTACATTTCTCTTCACCTTGATCCAAATATTATTTGTGATTTCCCGGGACCGACAACAGTCCGATAGAAATGCTCATTTTGAAATAGTCCGCCGCACAAAATATGTTGCAAATTCATTTCAAATTCACGAATTCTGTATTCAGTATGAAATTGGGTTGGAGGTCGGTATTCCCTTGTCCACTCCACATAACACAATATTTTGTGACTAGTTGTTTAGATGCAGTATCAAGTTCACATAATTATTGACTTGGAGTTCAACATGTAGGCCTACATATATGTTTAACACAGCTAGCATTCATGGATGACTGATAAACACAGCTATCAGTCATTTAAAAGACAGTTCAAAAGGTACAGTCACTTAGCATTGTGCATCTTTAAGACTATATAACTCATTGCCTTTCAGATGGCTTTCAATAATATGTAAGTTTGGTAACACTAACACATTTTGCGTCAACAGTTGACCTAATGTTCCAACAGGCAATTCAATGAAACAGTAATTTTCATTTGTTAAGTATAAAAATAATAAGCTAATCTAATCTGGAATATCGAGATCTCGAAAGTCTAATAAATGGTCGAGATATTGAGATTGGATTCACTTTCCTCGAACGCGCTCTTGCATTATGCTTAGTTATTCTGTTCTTAGTCGAGAAGCAGGAGTTGCTCTGACTGTGTAGCTGACATAAGAATCGCGTAACCCTCAGTATACGCCGTTATTCCTCGACTACATTTTCCCCGATAAATTTTGGTTATAATTTGGCATCCCAGGAACTGTCATCATCAAATTTGGGTTTAAGCTAGTTAATCTTGGTCATCGTGCTGATAAGTTTGACTACTATCGCTTTAATGGCAGATTAAGTGTCGTTTGTTCATCACCGACCGTTGGTGTAGGCCTACTCCTTTCTGCCTCCATCATTCTTCCCTGTACCCACTGCTTGATGTTGCCGGTCCATCCTATTACCGTCGATGTTGCTTTGATTTTCCTTGCACTTCTTCCATTAATGTTCTTCGTACCAGCATGATGACTTTGAGTCTTCTTTTTCAATGATTATATCATCTGCGTTCTTATCAGGCTTCAGCAGTCACTATAACTATCAGCTTTGAATGTACACAGAGTATGGCGTTCACCGCTTATGGTGAAATCGGATGTTGCAGCGACTGCCCTTGTTACGATGTTTTGTGTTCTTTATCAAGAGGACATGTATCGATGGCGTATCAGAGGTGTGTGATGATGTGGATTCAGAGTTATAGGTTGGTATTTTTTATCTACTTTTCATGCTATTGTCCAAGAATTGTTGTCACGGGTTTGTGTACCCCTATAATAGCCTGACGCTTCATTTCCAAGTTCCAAACCGTTCCATATCAATTATATTCATACATAGTAGGTCTACATGTATTCTCTTCTATTCCCGAGTTGATGTCGTACTTATTTGCCTGTGCTGTTAAGATGTACATGTATATAATGCCTGTCTTTCTTATTACTAATTTTACGACGTAGTCTATTATTCTACGTTATGATCATCAACATAAGCAACATCATAAAGACATATTTTCACTTGAACTGACGAATATCCGAAGGCTATCATAAACTGACACAGTTACTCAATATCTGTGATTACAGGTCTACTCCGAGAATGAGGTAAAAGCTGTAATATCAATTAATTCCTAAAATTTTTGATTTGAGAACAAAGATGCATTTACTGACGTCTGTTCAGTCAAATTGGTTATTTTCATTCACAAATAAATTTGCCTTGCGTACTACTTGATAATCGCCAAAATATTCCCATACCTACTACTTATAGTAGCATATGTGAACCATGCTTGAGTTCTAAATCTTCATCACTCCTTGAAAAGAAAAATTCAATTCTGAACGGTGGCCTGCCCGAAAGTCGAAAAATAATTTTCTATGCCAATAATTACCAATGATTCCTTAGTTGTGTGTGATGAAGTGGGATAAACCACGGAACCAGATAATAGTAACACCCAAGACGTCTTCTGATCTTTATCGTTATCTCGTAGAATTGAATGAACTGCTAGCAGTGTGGCATTCATATACAACAGATGGTCAGGGCATCATTCACTTGTTGTACATACCCAAAGAACAAGCGTGGCCCTATGAAAGCAACTGAGGTTTTGATTTTAAGCTACAAACCCAATCAGTCTTAATAATTAAAATGAATGAAAACCAGAAAAAATGTTTCGAATCTCTATCGCTCTGTAGACATATTGGGGTAAACTTTGGCGAGATTTGCATGCGGTGCGGTTCGCACTTCTATGCATTGCAACATCTATTAACTTACTGTGGACCTGTAGATCTGACTGTTGCATCTACCATTAGTCCACACACCCAGAGAGGAGACTTTGTCAGAAAAATTCAGCCGCGATCTATAGTGCTTGAGCAGTTGCGCACAAATGATCAAAACCTGAAAATGTAGCATAAAGTTTTCAGATATCCATCATTATTATGATGTTACGACATACAGTGATACATTGAACAGCACCACTACAGAACAGAAACATATAAAGCAAGGCAAATACACTCTCTGAAAATAGAAAAGTTAGTTATCAAGCAATTATAAGGACTCACGGATTCATGTAAACTCACCACGGGAAGGTTTCGCTGCGACATCTATCATCAGTCCAAGCATCAAGAGGGGAAACTGCATCAATCAAAGCAGTCGCGACCTCTCGTGCAGGAAAACATAGATGAAAAAAACATGGAGCCTTGCAGGAACCTCGGATTGAAATGCCAGTCAACGAGCAAACAATATAATTGCAACGAAAAAACACCTCGGTACATTGCGACATACTTCATTTCCGTCCATATCTTAAACGAAAAGCAAATTTAAAAAACTTAAACATTCAGTGCCATAAAAACATCAGGTGCCGAACCATAGAAGACTCCTGACCGAAAGAAGTAAAACACTGAGATTGCATTTACAAGTTTTCTCTTCTCTTTGCAGCTCGCGGGCTCAAATGCACTTCAATACTATTATCAGATAGAGAGAAGAGAGGAGTCAACGGCGGTCAATAAAACAATGACTGGTGCGACGAGGAAAGGGAACAGCAAAAGACAAACGACCGCAACCGAAAGCGGCATCAATCACTATCGGAAGCTTCTATCTGACATGGAGCTTCACTCATGTAAGTCATATGGATAAATAAAGAAACCTGTTTCCTGTAGAAACACTGAACCAGTCTGCAATGATCAAATCGAAGCGCTGACAGAACTGATGCAGTCCTGATATCACAGGAAATTTAATTGTTTCAATGTGATAAGTCCATCCTCACATTTTAACTGACTCAACCGTGTATTCAGGCTTAGACGACTTCAAGCGCATAGACAGGCTGCTTCCTGTCGGCAAGTAGAATCTCTACAAGGAAGTCATCCACCCTTTCAGTAGTCTTCTCTGTGATGATCATGCCGCAGTCATAGGCACGGTTCAAACTTTCGTTTAATCAGCTTGAAATAGTTAACCGGTTAACAACCAAAATCCATGGTTTCATAAATTTCATCGTCTTACTAGTGTAGTTCCAGACCTTAATCCTGCGATCGCTTTCTATTTCCTGTTTAAGCTGCTTTTCGGGAGAAATTTTAGATAAAGCAAGTGCTTCAACAGCCTGACTTATTTCATTCATCTAATCAGTCATAATTATTAAAATTTATACCAAAAAAATGGTAAATAGAAAAAAATAATTCGAATCTCTAGCGCTCTGTAGACATATTGGACTTGACCTGTGGGTTTTGCAGGCGGTGACGATTTAAACTACTAGGCTAATCCTCGGCAATCATCGCGCATCCTTAAATATTACAGTGTTGCTCCTTCTATGTATAGCAACATTTGTTAATTTACTACACGTACGTAGATCTGACTGCTACATCTTCATGTACATGGGGTGCCTTGTGATGTTGATTATCATAACCGTCGCTCTATCGAATAAAAGGCTGCTTAAGGGTGATCTCATGTTGTGCAAAATCTAGAAATTTACGTTAGAAGCTGCATTGTATTTGGCCTCTACCAGATTTGCGTTGAAATTTGAAGAAATCGCAGGTGTGCTAGTCCTACCCATTGGCAGCTCAAAAAATAGCAACAAGACTCATTCATGCAACCATATTTGAGAATAGAACATCACATATTTTTCCATGACTTTTCCAAGACTTTCCAGAAATTATAATTTCCGCAACTATTCCATGACGTTTTCAAATTTTGATGTTTCCATGACTTATCCAGATTTTCCATGACCGCGGGCACTGATGAATTCTACCATCAGTCCATACACCGAGAGATGAGACTTACTTTCATTTTTCGTTTTACGTCCATTATCCATTCTTCGTAGGGGAGAACGGAGACCGTCAAAAAAATTCAGCCGCGATCTCTAGTGTATGAGCACACGAGCACTGATAAGTCTTCAGAATTGAAAAAAATTGGAAATGTTAGTTGACAAGCAATTATAAGGACATATGCAATTATAGATCAAGAAAACGGTTTTGGTGAGCTCGAACGTGTATTATGAAGTACAAATTTTCGGCCGAAGCCTTTTCAAGTACAGATTTAATGGCATGCTAGAAAACCGACACTAAATCTTTCCGCCGAGGAGTGTTATTCAGATTGACAGCGCTAGCAGACAAGTAAATAGACAGCTTAAGATAATAATAGAGCTGTCAATGAAACTAATTAAAAACTAATCAACGCTCAAAAGACTTTACAAGGAAGTAAAATAAGATTAAATAAAATCGTTCAAGAAAGGTCACAAAAAGAGGATCTTGCAAAAAGGATCATCTTAACATCCAATTGACGTCCACAACAACCATTCATAAGAATGTTGCTGCTTTGACGAAAATGCATCGCTTCAACAGTTTCGATTTAGTGTCGCTTTCTTAGCCTGCCATTAAATCTGCACTTGAAAAATGCTTCGTCCGAAAATTTGTACGTCATAATACACGTTCGAGCTCATAGTTTTCTTGATCTAAACCGGCATAGCTCGATGACACCGTTGATTGACACATGCAATTCATGTTAACTCACCACGGGAAGATTTCGCTGCAACACCTATCATCAGTCCAAACATCAAGAGGGGAGACTACATCAATCAAAGCAGTCGCGACCTCTCGTGCAGGAAAACATAGATGAAAAAGATGGAGCCTTGCAGGCACCCCAAATTATAATGCCAAGCAACGAGCGATCAATGTAACTACAAAGAAAAGTTGATAATTACGACAGATTTGATTTCCTTTCTTATCTTAAAAACAAATAACCAATGTCAAAAAACCAAACATTCAGTATCATAGAAACACTACGTGTCGAATCGTAGAAGGCTGTTATACGAAAGGAGTAAGACACCGTGATTGCGTATACCAATTCAACAGTCTTCATCAGTAATGCATTACAATTCAATTCTTCGTAGTTACTGGACTCAAATGCACTTCAATGCTATTATCGAACGGAGAGAAAAATGAAGTTTACGTCGGTCAATAAAACGATGACTGGTGTGAAGAGAGAAATGAAGCAGCAATAGACAAACGACTACATTCTGAAGCGGTCTCAATCATCATCTTCAACAGCATTTTCAGGCTTAGACGACGACTTCAGCCGCATAGACAGGCTACCTGTAGGTAAGTAGAAGTTCTTGCTAAGTAAAATGGCAGCACATTTGTGGCCTGTTACCCCAATATGCGCTTAATTTTAATTCTGTTTAATTAATTATTTCAAACTACTGAGTATATTCCGTAAGCTTGCATTAAGTCTTTATTTCCAGTTCCCTGAAACACGTATTCATCAGCAATGCATTTTAATTCAATTCTTCATAGGTAGTGGGCTAAAATGCACTTCAATGCCATTATCAAACGGAGAAAAAAAATTGAGTCAATGGCGGTCAATAAAACAATGACTGGTGTGAAGTGAAAAAATAAACAGCTTGCTTATTTGAAATGGAAGATATCACAAAAGCCGTACATTTCGCTAAACAAAAATCTATCACGTTTCACTATAGGGTGATGTGCGCGTAACTTAAATAACTCCCAAACAGTTGGTATCTCCAGAAAAATTCTCCAGTTGAATTTCAGATAGGGAATTCATCAACAATTTCAACTTTTAAGATATCTGAAATTCGTTAAGATGGATCTAAAATATAGAATTTGTACCCATCTATCTCTAGAGAGAATGATCTCAGGTCACTTTGGCTTTTAAGATTTCATGATTTACGTCAGATTCAGATGGGTGACTATTCTCATTGTATTTACATCAAAGCCGCGGGAATGGAGAACTGTTAAACATCTCTACATGTTATCGGTTATCATTGACGTTTCTTGTCTATGGTGACTAGAAATTTCAGGTCATCAATCCTTTTGCTCTCAATAAATTCTCCAGAGGACATAGAAATCGTAACAAATGAGGGCTATGATAGACATGGCTAGGTGTATTTTATAATGGATAGAGGATGGATATGTGATTCTGTGGGACATAGAGAGGGAAATTATTTGATGAATCCCGAGGGCTTTAGCCCGAGACTTATGTTTGACTTTTTAATTGACTCATGTTTGACTTAGCTTGGCAGTTTCATCCATGTTTTTGTCATTGGGGTGATGGGCCCATAGTCTCTTCTGTACCAAGTGTAAAAGCCAATAAACCATTGCCTGATTTATATGACGGTGTCTTACGTACTTACTTACTTACTGACCGGTTTTACGTCCTTGGTTCCACCAGTTTTGAGGGTTGGACGGTATTCCATGCCGACTCCAATGTTGAGGACGGATAGCGCTCCTCCATGCACCTCGATCCTGTGCAGTTCGACGATCGAGCCGCAGGTCGCGGAGGTCCTTGTCCACATTGTGAATCCATCTTTTCCTTTGGCCTCCTCGGATGTTCGGACCAGGCACTTCAAAGGTCATAATTTTCTTTGGCCATAGCCAGTTAGGCATACGCTCCAAGTGCCCGAACCATCGAAGGCGGCTTGACCTCAGAACGTTTTTAAGGTTTGTGATGCCTAGGGCATGCCTTAGCTCAGCCATCGATTTCCGCTCACTTAACTTCGTGGAGCAGATCCATCGGATCATCGCATTTTCATTTCTTTCCAGTCGGCTCACATCATCAGTCTTTACAGCCCACGTGTCTGAGGCGTAAAGCAGCACACTTCGGACACAGGCTTGGTAAACATATCCTCTTCGCCGGAGGGAGATGCCACGATTGGTGAGCACTGGAAGCAACTCACGGAATGTTTTCCAAGCGGACTTGACTCTCGTGGTTGTCGCACCAAAACATCCTCCTGTTTGATCTATCATGTCGCCAAGGTAGCAGAATGATGTCACAGCTTCCAATTCGTCTTGGCCAATGTTGATGGTAAATGGCAGGTCTGGTAATGGAGTCACATTACCTTCGCATCTTTTACATTTGAAATTTTGAGCATTTTGAAGGGAGGGGAGATCTGTGCACCGGTGGTGAATCCAATGGTCACAGTACGTGCATAGGATCGAGTTTCTCCAACTCCTTTCATGCAAACTCCACATGGATACTTGGCCTTGTCCACTTGATGCTCCACGTGGTTGGGATTGCTGATCATCGTTTTTGACTTGTCGATGTTAACCTTTAGACCTTTCGCTTCCAAATTTGACTTCCAACACTGGAAACGAAGCTTTAATGCTTCGAGCGAGTCAGCCATGATCACAAGGTCATCTGCATAAAGCAGCTCCCAGGGACAACCATGACGGATTTGCAGTTGCTGAATTTGCAACTGTTGAATTTGCAGTTTCAAGTCGAAGTTAGCAGCAGACATAGCAGAGCATTTTGAAAGATTTTCAGATTCAAGACTACACTCACATTTGGAATGAACAAAAAATTCTTCACCAAATCGATTCCAACCACTTCGGACGGAAATATATATATATTTCAAAATTCTAAGGATGCGAGATTTGTTAGTATCCTCTAGACCTAAAAAATACTTTTTGAAAAACAGCTCTATACCCGACTATTTCATTCACTAAATCATCTTATTATCTTGCTTACTTCACAGAGATCACGCATCAAATAATTCGAATCTCCATTTCATACCTGCTAATAGTCTGAAGTCACCTGACTGAAAACTCAACAGGAAGTTAAGCGTTACGTTTTACATGAAAAAAATAAATAAATGAACCTTGTTTATCTTCGGAAGCACATTAGGCATGGAGAATTTCTTCCATGTGGCCGAGGTGTTATTTATCCCACTCTCATTCCTTTTGTGCTGAGTGTTTAGCAAGAATGCAAAGTGTACCTATTTTAAAAGTCTTAGGTTTGACCCGACCAATGTTTGACCAAAGGTCTCTCGGACGCAGAGCCAACACTAACATAAGGCCACAGCGCCGGTCATGATCAGATCTCTTCAAAATGTAAAGGATGATCTGCATGGAATGTCATGTTTCTGTCCGGAAACTATCAGCCGGTACGAGGAGGCGACAACAGATTTTCCGATCATTCTTGTATTGATGAGAGAAAAAGGACATCAAATATTGCGGAAAATCGAGTTGTAGTTAAATGTAACAAACTACGTTTTACCGCAAGAAGATTTGTCGGTAGGTTTCCTATGGGATTTCCGTTATTTTCTCTGTTTCCATGTGTAGTGGAGAAGAATAATTCTTCTATTGCAAATTGTATAAACGAATTCGGAGGTTATATGTAAAGCAGTTGCTTAGTCGTAGCAAAGTATATTTTTTAATATGCTGAATATTTTTCCAGATGGGTTCAATGATTGAGAAGTCATTATTTCGGATTTCTCTATCTGTTTAATTTACACTCCACAGTAAAATACACGAGCTTTCGATGGCTCTCGGCACACCTTAATCATGTGATTTATTAATAAAAAATCCGAAATAATGACTTCTCAAAGTATATTTTGCCATTTTGAGGGTATACGCATTGATCAGTAAAATTCTCAACAGTCATATAGGCTAATTTAGAGAAGCATCTCGCAATTGTACAATTAAAAGCTGACTGACATAACAAATTTTTTATTAAAGTTTTGTATAGATTTCTACATTTATGACATCTAAAAAATAGGGTGCTAGATCTTCTTGTAATGTTTTGGAGAGCAGATTAATCGCATGTCGTCAGTGTATTGCATCTGGAGATCATTTCTCCTCTCCCTGTACTTTTAGGGAGATAGTATGCTATCTCTGACAATACTAGTTTGCTCTTGTCCAACCGGATTTGATCATATTACAAAAGATGACTTATCCACCCACCAGCGCAACACTATAAGATCACCCGATCGGCACGTTTGAGTCAACGCATATTCCTACTCGTATTTTAAAAAACGGAAACATTTTGGACATCACAATTTCGAACAAACGTAATCACTGTCCGCACGTACTTTTCGTGTCGCATGGATGACGACTGGTTTCCTGGGATGCTTGCAAAAATGCAAATCAAGTAGGCCTGTTTAGGCATCTGGTAGGTTGGGAATTGTAGCTAAGATGATAAGGAGTAGTAGGATGTTGTACAAGTGAATAAATCATAGGTACAGAATCATAACCTATAGCCATACCTACGTATCCCCGTATGATAGCAAAATTCATTTCTTTCGACATTTTGAGTCTCAGCATTTCATGAATTCACTCGTCTTCTTCCATAGGTATAAATGCTGTCAGTATTTTTTGGAGAGACTACTTCAGAGAAAACTACTATGGAGAAAAACTATATTAGCAAAAAAATATTTATAGTCTTAAACACACGGATATTATAAAAAAAATGTTGTGTACTAATGAACGCTATGCGACATTTCACCATGTCAGACGGAAATTGTCACGAAACCCCATGATTTCTGGGCAACTACTTTAGTGAGCTAACTTTTATATTGCCTATTATTTATTTATTTAGTGATATTATATATTATATAATATATAATATATATATATATATTATATATTATTTATTTAGTGAGTTTATATATTTAGATAGCTAACTATATCGCCATATTTCAGCAATTTTTCAATTGTAGGCCTCATGGATGGTACAAACAATCGCTAATATCGGCTTGATTCAACTTCTATAGGAATGGTAATTTTCTTTGTCCAATCGCAGACCTAGTTCACACATGACTTCCAATAATTCGTGAATTTGCTGACGCCTGGCTGACTGTTCGGTGGTGCCAACTGCTGTATGTAGTCGAAATATGAAATGTTCGCTCTATTCAAGGAACGCGCGAAAGTAGATTCGAATTCTGTAGGACAGGTTAACAGTTGATTTCAAGAGTGGTTTGATAATGTCTTCTTATATCCCACACATCATATAAAAAGAAATTAAAAACTATATTTTTATGATGTTCCAAGCTATTTCAATATGGAGTGTCTGACACAACGTCTCAGACACCCCAAACGTAAACCAAGTGGCCTTCATTTTGACGTAATCCAACCGCTAGTGCATGTACGTGTATTTCACGGATATATTATTAATAGCAATTGCACTTGAACTATAAGTTGCTTGTATGGGCATGAGACATACGAGTACATGTAAGCGAGGAAGTAAAAAAAGACACCTTTCCAAATCTGCGACAAAGATATTTAGTGACAGCCATCAATTAACGTTTGAATTCTCCTTAGACATCTGCTGATTCAAAAATAAACTTTCAAGATGAAAAAGAAAAGCAACATGAAAGGATACAAGAAGATCCCACATACTTCACCGGTTTTGTTAGTGGAACAATCCCGGTTGGCGAAGTTGGTCATGCTGTGAACTTCGCCCTTCGGATAAAGATAAACATAATCAGATACAAGCAGTAAGATGTCAAAATGAGAGATAAGCTTACTAGCACTTGTATGTCGAACTACTTCTTAAAGAATCAATGAACATTGCTTCCAGTTACCGTCTCTCTGTGTCCCTTTTTCGACAGTGATGTATGCTGCTTGACATGTCCACTTGGTAGCCTAAAAATTGAGTTCATTAACTCCATCTTCGGTCTGCAAATGGTTATCAAATGGTTTCAACATTTTGGCACCACTGTGGTCCTGTCACAGAGAACGCTCCCGACTCCACGGTTGAGTAGACTGAGGTCACTATCTCTAAAATGTAGACAATCACTATTCAATTGCGCATTTTATCATCATAATCTTATGTTTTTTAAATCATCTACATGAACACATAATCAACGGGATCAATAAAGTTGAGGAAATGACCGCTTTTGGAATTTACGCACCCACCCTCATTTTTAGTACATTCGTGATCACATTCTGAAAATCACAACTATGCGCGAATATGCGTTTCAGTACCAACATTCTAGTCATTGAGATAAGGACCAATATAAAATTCAGTTAAAATCCATAGCAAGTGTGATGTGATTGTCTCGTCTTTAGGAGTTAGCATCTATATTTGAGGATAAACATTTGTCTGAGATCAAGTTCCTCCAAAACTGATCAATGATATGTTAGTAAAGGCTTCGTCTTGTTTTTGGCTTCAGTGCAATTAGACATGCAAGGGACTTTTGTAGCTAGGCATGTAGATTTGGCAGCTGATATTGATCAATACATAACATGAAAGCAGTAAAATTATTCTACCTACCAGATGTGAAAATTTTGAAACAACACTTTCTTGAAACGCAATACACGACACCGAAACTGAATAGCACAATTCACAAATGAAAGATGATGTATTTATCATCTTTGTGATCTCAAATGCTAAGTATTTCAATAATAATCGTACATTTGAGACAAATAATCCCGATACTTATTATTGTGGGGCGACACAATATATTTTGAAGTTATGGGAAATTACAAAACTTAACAAATGAAAGTGAAGGAAGAGATAGCAGACACAATCAAATTAAATGCGAAAGTATAGTGAATATATATATATATACATTTTTTTGCAAAATGAAAATCACAATGTCAGTCAGGTCACATAGCTAAGTTGGCGTGGGTTGGTATGAGTTATTGAGGAAGATGTGAGATGATAAATAGGATGATCAATATCAGTGTATACCGCTTTTTCTTGAGTATCACTCGCCCTCAAGTGGAACCCGCACCTAAATTTATCAATGAGTAGATTTTACGAGATTTATTACAAAACCAACTTCATTGGAGTGTGGCTACACATAAATCAGACGGTTTACATCGTCAAGCAATTAACGGCTGTCAGTAATTAATATTGTTCAGCTATTGGCATAACTACAGATCCTGATTTCTAAATTATCAACGTGAGATAGATCACTATTATTTGATTGCCCCCAGTGTTTCTTTTAAGACTTACTGAATGCCTACAGCTGCTTGTTTTAGAAATCTACATTAATTGTTATCTTTAGCATGGGTTACACTTCTTATAAAAAAGATAGAATTCATAATTGCTTAACTAGCACTAATCTCAACACAAGTATTGCGCTTCGAGTTCACTGTCAAACTGTTATGATTGTTTTTATCTTAAATTTCCTCATACTTGTTCAGTAGGCTTATACAGCGCATTGCATAAAAGCATTCTCTTAAAACGCAGCAGATGCTTACCCCCATAGACTGTCAACCTCTTGCAAGAGCGACCGTCCTAAAGGATAAGTCTCAGTACCAACACTCTTCAACACCTCACGTAAATAACAGGCATCTTTTCGACAACGAGCAGAAAATTCGTTCATGCCGATGACATTTGTTGTACCCGGCGAGCTCGAACTTTTACGAACAGAACTCAACGCTGTGCTAAATGATGACATAATAATAATAATAATCTTTATTTCTAGACTCACAATACAAAAGTAATTCGTGAGTGCAATTACAAAAACACAGAAGCGCGTTGCAGGCGTATGGTCACAAGAAGTCATTGGATTGATGCAGGGGCAACACACTGCACACTGCCACACTGCCAAGCGAGTCGATCAAAACGTTGTGTGATGAGATAAAAGTCAGCAGACGGCAAGCGATGTATCCACTAGGTACAGGGCGAGTGAGGGATTGATAAGCAGTTGCAACGATGAGTGATGACTAAGCAACTATTATGTCTGATCATGACTTGAGATTTGAGAAATGGAAAATGCGAGAAAACACTTAATGTAAATGAATAAAGTAAATCCATGTTAAAATATCTGTAAAATAGCAAGAAGATGAGGTTCGTAATCAATAATACAAGCAGGGTCCTGAGGTTGAGGCGGAGAAACTAACACGATGGCGGCTAAGTATAGTTAGCAGAAGCAACAAAGCTGAAAGCAAGCCGCAAACAGGAGCTGCGCGGCAAGACGACCGCACAACAGTCTGCCTAAGTGGCGAATGAAACAGACATCTAATATAGTTGACTTATGTACTCGATGAAGACTACAACCAAGTCACACGAAAGACTGTTTCTACCGGGTTTTACCTAGACAACTGTCAAAAAGGCGATCAATTTGACGTGCACATTGACAGTTTTCGTGTATATCCCATGAACCCAAGCCTGCATACCTTGGATCGAACGTCATCCTACAATGAACATCTGACAAAACCGAGCTAAAAAATACAGACAAGAAGTACTCTTCTGAATATCATCGCTGGCTAAACGTGAGACACTGATGCTAATGTACTGCGTGAAACAGGACTGGTATTATGCTACCAAACAGCTGAACACTGCTGTCCTGTTTGGAAAACTAAACACATTGCAAACGAGTCGATGTCCAACTAAATGAAGCCATGCAAACTACATCCGGTGCCATCAGAGCAATGAAAACTGACTGGCTTCCCGCACTCACCAATATTGCTCCACTTGACCTCAGAAGAGAAACAACAACTGTGTGCGTATCGAATTCTATTGAATAAGTTCGAAACTTTCCCCTTCTTCACGACATCGCGCATCCGCCATATCTACGCCTTCCGTTTCATTACCCAGTGTGGCGAACCTTTCCAGAGCCTTCTTTATAGATTCTTGCAGCCTTGCATCAACGGTGGGCCGCCGTGGACGCTCCTAACAAGGCCCTCGTCGCAGATACGATCCGTGATCTGCCTCGTGCGAAGCTACCTTGTGGCCAATGGACGCTGCTCAATCGTCTACGCTGCCGCGCGGGTAGTTCTTGTGAGACACTGCGTAAATGAGGCCTTCATGAGTTTCCATTCAGCGAATGTTAGACAATGGAGCATATCTCAGATAAGTGCCCTTTCATGAAATTATGGTGACAGATCTGCCTTTCACTTGTGTGGTGCTGATGCTTTGATTTGGCTTCAAGTCCACTTGATTTGAAAGTTTACGGTTTTTTATGTACTTTTGAGCATACAAATATAGAGGCACTTACTGCAAAAAAAGCAATCAATTGTACTTTAAACATGTATCTGTGAGATAAATTCTGACCTTATCTCATATATGTGTGTGAATAAATCAATTGTGAGTAAACTCTTCATGCACGATTGAAGATTTCAAGCTTATTTTAGATAATAGAAGAAGAAACGCCATAAAAGAATCGCCGAATGAAAAGGCGCCACCATCAAAAGAAACTTCTTCTGAAATCACAAATGCTTCAAATATCCCACCTGTCTCAGATTTGATTGTGGAGATAAGAGGACAATTGCTGTCATCGGAAAGCTCGCCTGCGCTACCTCGTCTCATTTACGACCACGGAGATGACTTTCTATGGTCAGAGACGATTTTGTCATCCTGAGGGTCAATTTAAAAACAATGAACTGGTGGAGTATACTACCTCCGATCATCTGTCTTGACCATTTTTAGAGCGATGCCTTCTGAAAGGCATTCGGCGATATGACAAAAAATCAATACCAACACAAAAAGAGTTACCAAAACTATCGCATGAGTAGACAGAAGCCAGTAGACAATAAAAAATATTGTAACAGCAGAATAAGCAAGCAGACTATGTCCATTGAAACTCCGCAATGATTACTATCAAAAAGATGCTCGCTTTTCGTAAGGAGATGTTGAGGTTCATACTTTTTGTTCGTGGGGTGCTCATTGTCAGCAAAAAAGGGAACAACTGCTGACTGACAATGAGAAATATACAAGTTAATGAAAACAGCGGCAACAATTAAATCTGTTCAATCTGCATAAAGGAAGTATGAGGCATTGGACGAGAAAGAGAAGAAGTTCATTGAAGATGAGAGGATGAAGATAAAACTGAAGCAGGTAGAATGCTACTGGATACAGTTTTACGGAATTTGCAGTAGCTTTTTCCGATAAAAGCGAAGTGATAGGAGTCAGACTATCAAATGAATAGTTGAACAGTGCTCAAAGTGAAGTTAATCATACAGCAGCGAAATGATGAGCGGAAGAAAGAAATCAAATACCAAGAAAAAAAGCGCCCATAAGCAATCATGCCTGTGAAAAAGCAGACTTCTTGAGAACTTGCAATATTTTGTTTTGTCATCCTGACATCTGTAAATCACCTAGATTTTCGCATGTTCATTTTTTGATCCAACGCATATTGTTGTAGCATTTGAGTACCAGATATTGATGTTATGCCTAATCTGCTGCTAAGTTATTACTTCCTAATAAACATTCTCACACATTCACTTATTTATCCAAATCATAATGAAAAATCAATATACTTTGGCCATAAACGGAACCCTATTAGACTTCTTAGAAACATGGTCCTATAAGGCCACAAAGTAAAAATGAGCAACATCAAATACTCTCATGTAGGTGTCGATCATTAACAGCAAATTTCAGCTATAAGTTTCATCACATCTGCATGACAGCTTGATTATCGAGCATGATATGTGTTACAAAAACTTGTACGCCAACTGTTGTTATATCGGGATCTTGTGTGCCCTGTGTCACAATAATGATTCATTTTTAGAAATTCTGAAAACAAGCTCGATAAAGTCAGGATCATGCGCTCCAGATTCGAATTGGGTGCACCAAGTCCCAGGTTGACGTACCAGAGTGCCAGATTCGACGTAGTTTCAGTTCATAGAACGTCTTAAATCATACTTGCCGAAGCCAACACACAGCCCGCCAGAGTCGGGGTTGACGTTCCAGACGAAATATCTACTCCTAGATTTCCTGAAATTAGCCTTCTTGAAGCCAGTGCCAGGCGCGCATTTCTGACATTAGGCCCGCCGAAAACCGTGCCCGGGGCGCCAGATTCGACGTTGACGCGCCAAACGTAGGATCAACTCCTAGAACTTCTGAAAGCAGGCTTCTTGAAACCAGTCCCAGTAGCGCCAGAATCCACATTGAGGCGCTAGTATAAGATCTGCTCCTAGAATTTATGAAATTTGTCTTGCTGAAACCAGTGACAAACACGCCAGACTCGAGATGGAAAATGTTTTCCTAGAATTTCTGAAATTAGGCTTCTTGAAACCAGTGACAGACGCAATAAACTACACGTTGACGCGCCAGTGCGATAGACGTAGGATCTATTTCTAGAACTTCTGATAATTAGCTTGCTGAAACCTGTGACAGACGCGCCAGACTAAACGTTGACGCTCCAGTGCGCGAGATTGAGGATGTACTCCTAGAATTTCTGAAATTCTGCTTGCCGAAAACAGTGCCAAGCACACTAGATTAGAGGTTGAAGCGCAAGACGCAACATCTATTTTTGAAATTTCTGAAATTAGGCTTCTTAAAACCAGCGACACATGCGCCAGACTAGATGTTGACGCGCCAGTGCGACATACGTAAGATCTATTTCTAGAACTTCTGAAATTTATCTTGCCGAAATAAGTCCCATGCGCGCCAGACTCGCGGTTGACGCGCCAGTGCGCGAAATGGAGGATGTATTCCTAGAATTTCTGAAATTAGGCTTGCTGAAAACAGTGCCAAGCACACTAGACTAGAGGTTGATGCGCCAAACGTAGGATCTGATCCTAGAATTTCTGAAATTAGGCTTCTTGAAACCAGTGACAGACGCGCCAGACTCAACGTTGACGCGCCAGTGCGACAGACGTAGGATCCATTTCTAGAACTTTTGATACATGTATTTAACTTGCAAAAACCATTGCCAGGCACGACAGACTCAACGTTGACCCTCCAGTGCACGAGATGGAGGATGTATTCCTAGAATTTCTGAAATTCTGCTTGCCGAAAACAGTGCATAGCATACTAGACTATAGAGGTTGAAGCGCAAGACGCAACATCTACTTTTGGAATTTCTGAAATTAGTCTTGCCTCGACTGGTTCCAGGCGCGCCAGACAAATGATCAATTTTTAGTATTTCTGACATTTTTCGCGGCAGAGCGCCGAGTACAGACATGCCTCTCAGAAGTGCGCCACGTAGTCTGACGCACCACTGCATGGATTCCAGTTCGGCGGCGTGAACCATTCGACGAGGCTACGCAGTTCCAATTGTATGCGTCGGACACTAACTGGCATCGATACAGTGGTGCGCCGGACCGCGACCGGATGGCAGACTTCGGCGCACTGGCGTACTTGTTTTCAGGATTTCTAGTAATTGATCATTCATCTGGTACGCTAGAACTTCGGAAGAATCTGTAAATGAAAAACTCCGGCGTGTGTGGTGCACTACATATTTGCAATTCCATTCGGACTGAAACATTAAGCAGGTCGAAAAGTGAACTTGAGGTATGTAAACTTAAGAGCTGCACCGACTTGTTTTTTATAATCCGAAAGTGCCGGGATTGCAATCGTTAATTACACCTAAATAATCAACAATCAAATAATCAAAGCCATGTTAATAGTGCATGCCTGCATTTGTATAATCCTTTGAATGTGATCAACAGCCTGTTGATGCCTTATTGTGCCACTTTCGTGATTTGCCTGCATAAACTTACCGGACGACATTCAAGGATGGTCAAATATTTATGCATCAACATCAGTCTATCAAAGACCAGGGCTATTTCTCACCTTTATTCTATAAGCAACATGCAAGAGCATAGAACATTTGTGATGCTGATCAACTATGAAAAATTGCACTTCTAATATATAATTATAAAATCACTTCTAGCAGCACTACAGGCAAAGGCAACTTCTACGACACACTCACCACCAGTGCTGTAGTCGTAGGCTAAGGTGGGATAACGCCGTAATGCCACCGGTCTATCATTTTTTACAGCGCTTGCACAGAAAGAAATAATGATTTTTTCATTCGTTGAAAGTGTTTCGTGTTTCACGGAATTCCAGGCAGCGTTACCTTCTGATAAATCTAGGACTACAGCACTGACACGCATGTGGCATGAATTATTCGCAAATTATCTGACTGAAGAATAATTTCAGAATGACTATTTCACATGCGCAGATGGTTTCAAGGTCAGGTACCGGTACCTTAAGTTTAATTTTGACTTGTAAATTATTTCCTACAAAGACATCAGCACATATAGGCGTACTCCTTTAAACTGATTTCAGACAGGTAATTAGAAAACTTGTGAATAAACAATTTCAATGAAAAACGCACCAAATTGATAGGATCTATCACTTTGATTTGTCCTTGACACATTTCGGCGCCGAACCGAACAGCTGAAATTGCCATCAAACTCAGCTGATGGCCATTCTAGTCCCACTAACTTAAACAAAAGCAAAAAATCGGATTTCTATGGCGTTACTGATCCCCGGAATAAAAGGAATGGAACCAGAAATGTTTGTTGGCTCATCACGTCTAGCTCGACCTATCGTCAAGGAAGAAAGGATCCCGTTCACCTCCGATTCTCCATACCCATTCGAGGCCAGGGCACTTTTGACATTGACCAACTCTCCATCAAGTGTGGAATCCGAACAAACACGAGCAGCACGTAGACCCAAAGACCTGATTACTCCTGGGAAAACAAATCTTGGATGGCATGAAGAACGGTGGAGATATAGGTTGGAATGTGTGGCTTTCCTATAAACAGAGAAAATAGGTCGTTCACCATTCCGACTTACGAGAACATCTAAGAACGGAATTTTACCATCTTCCTCAATCTCCATTGTGAAATTAATAGAATCCTCTTGACCATTCAGGAACTCAAGGAAAGCAGGAAGTTGATTAACAGGATGCGTCCAACATGCAAAAACATCATCAACGTATCTGTACCAAATGAAAGGTGTGGCAATATCCAGTTCCGACGCTAAAGAAAACGTCTTGAATTCATAAAAATTCATGAAAATATTAGCAGACGCCGGTCCGAGGCTGCTTCCCATACTGACTCCGTCCGTTTGTATAAAGAAACGGTTGTCAAACTCAAAGTAACAGTTCCGCAACTGGAACTCCGTCAGCCAAAGAAGTTCATCAACGGTGAACACACATTCGTTCGGGAAGTCATCATTCTTTTCAATATACCATTTGAGCGCATCCAGGACACCATCAATTGGGACATTAGTAAAAAGCGACTCAACGTCGAAACTCACAAATACACTAGAGTTGACAACTGGGATAGAGAGAAGCTTGGATTTCAGATCATCCGAATTCTTGATGTAAGACGGGCTATCACAAGCAAAACATTTCACCAAATCAGCGATGAATTTAGACAAGCCCGAAAACACTGAATCAACCTGACTGACAACAGGTCTTAGAGGACAGTTTTCTTTATGGATCTTGGGTAAACCAAAAAGAAAGGGAGTCTGGAAGATCGGAGGACACCATTCCAAGGCCTGTTGTCGACTTATACGACCATCCAACTCAATCTGTCGAATCTTACCATGTAGCGTACGGCGTACGCCGGTACCCGGGTTCTTGGTGGACACTTTATAAGGCCCATCTTCAATGATAGACCGTAATTTGTCAACATAGTCCCGTCTGTTCATGACAACCACACGACTTCCTTTATCCGACGGAAGAATAATAATATCTTTGTTGGCTTGTAGAGAAGAAATAGCCTCTTTCTCCAAACAAGAAATATTGGAACGGGGTCGATATTTCCTCTTAAGGATTCCGGAAATTTCATTCCTGATACAAGTCTTGTAATCCGAACCCAAGGCTGAAATCGCCTGCTCAACCCCAGCGATAATCTCCTTCTTGGGAATAGATGAGGAAGTAACGGCAAAGTTAAGGCCTTTGCTCAGGACAGAGTGTTGCCCACTCGTCAGCTTCAGCGTACTCAAATTGATAACCGGGTCAATCACCTTATCGACGATCGGTTCATCATTCCTGCCATGTAAAACGCGAAGACGATGTAAACGCTTAGTAATCTTCTCCAGAGACGAGTGTCTGTAGGAACCAACAGAAGAATCAACAAAATCCACAATCCTTGACAGTAAATGTACAACTTTCACCATGTCGAAAAGACATTCCCGACGAATGCGGATACCTTCTTCCAGTTTAATAGTGGATTGACGAATATCACGAATCTCAAAATATAACATTTTCCTACCAACCATCCATTTCAAACCTTCCTTATGATCAAACTTTCCAGGCAACCGAAACCACAAAGAACGAGGTAACAATTTCTCACTAACACAATCACTAAGAAAAGACAATCTATGCTCTTGATCCACCAGTCTCTTTGCATCTTTTGCCCATGTACGAAGAATAACCACACACCTTCCTCCACTAGTGCGATTCAATTGACGGAATAGGGAGTGTATTTCAATATTGTCAGTAGGAGGACACTCCATATTTGATGGAAATATCAGAAAGTAAAAACACTTTATCGCAAGCGCTTTCGACCGACACCGCCAGTCATTATCAAGCGACTGTTCGTTTATTGTTGGATCAATCAGATATAAACAGTTATGATAGGGAACATTCTAGACCAGATTCATTTACATTAAGACACATTACGAAATCCTAAACTAACAACAATAGTACGCCAATGAGCATGTTACTCTTAAAATTCTGCAAGTAATGCACATCAAGGTAAAAACAAGGATAAAGCCGTTAGCTAAAGAATAGAGTCATAAAAAGACCCCAGATCTATCTTGATTCGGTTGTTGGAACGGAAATGTTTAGTCCAAAGAGATTCCTTCACTATTCTCCTCTTCCAGGAGCGTTCCCTGTCCACCACAGTCATGGAATCAATGTCGATCCTATGACCACTGTCCATCACATGCTTTGCTAGCTCGGATCGGTGGACGTCAAGCTCACGTATCATCCGCAAGTGTTCGGATTTTCTCTTGTCGATAGGCCTGGAAGATTCACCGACGTAGAAAATCCACAATCGCGGTGTCCACACTCAATGCGATACACCGAGCCCAAACACAGGGAAGGAGAAGGTCGCTTGCGGATAAGGAGGCTACTGAGAGTCGAGGCAGGCTTGAGGGCGATGTTAATACCGAAACCAATCAACTTAGACTTGATGGCGTTACTGATCCCCGGAATAAAAGGAATGGAACCAGAAACGTTTGTTGGCTCATCACGTCTAGCTCGACCTATCGTCAAGGAAGAAAGGATCCCGTTCACCTCCGATTCTCCATACCCATTCGAGGCCAGGGCACTTTTGACATTGACCAACTCTCCATCAAGTGTGGAATCCGAACAAACACGAGCAGCACGTAGACCCAAAGACCTGATTACTCCTGGGAAAACAAATCTTGGATGGCATGAAGAACGGTGGAGATATAGGTTGGAATGTGTGGCTTTCCTATAAACAGAGAAAATAGGTCGTTCACCATTCCGACTTACGAGAACATCTAAGAACGGAATTTTACCATCTTCCTCAATCTCCATTGTGAAATTAATAGAATTCTCTTGACCATTCAGGAACTCAAGGAAAGCAGGAAGTTGATTAACAGGATGCGTCCAACATGCGAAAACATCATCAACGTATCTGTACCAAATGAAAGGTGTGGCAATATCCAGTTCCGACGCTAAAGAAAACATCTTGAATTCATAAAAATTCATGAAAATATTAGCAGACGCCGGTCCGAGGCTGCTTCCCATACTGACTTCGTCCGTTTGTTTAAAGAAACGGTTGTCAAATTCAAAGTAACAGTTACGCAACCGGAACTCCGTCAGCCAAAGAAGTTCATCAACGGTGAACACACATTCGTTCGGGAAGTCATCATTCTTTTCAATATACCATTTGAGCGCATCCAGGACACCATCAATTGGGACATTAGTAAAAAGCGACTCAACGTCGAAACTCACAAATACACTAGAGTTGACAACTGGGATAGAGAGAAGCTTGGATTTCAGATCATCCGAATTCTTGATGTAAGACGGGCTATCACAAGCAAAACATTTCACCAAATCAGCGATGAATTTAGACAAGCCCGAAAACACTGAATCAACCTGACTGACAACAGGTCTTAGAGGACAGTTTTCTTTATGGATCTTGGGTAAACCAAAAAGAAAGGGAGTCTGGAAGATCGGAGGACACCATTCCAAGGCCTGTTGTCGACTTATACGACCATCCAACTCAATCTGTCGAATCTTACCATGTAGCGTACGGCGTACGCCGGCACCCGGGTTCTTGGTGGACACTTTATAAGGCCCATCTTCAATGATAGACCGTAATTTGTCAACATAGTCCCGTCTGTTCATGACGACCACACGACTTCCTTTATCCGACGGAAGAATAATAATATCTTTGTTGGCTTGTAGAGAAGAAATAGCCTCTTTCTCCAAACAAGAAATATTGGAACGGGGTCGATATTTCCTCTTAAGGATTCCGGAAATTTCATTCCTGATACAAGTCTTGTAATCCGAACCCAAGGCTGAAATAGCCTGCTCAACCCCAGCGATAATCTCCTTCTTGGGAATAGATGAGGGAGTAACGGCAAAGTTAAGGCCTTTGCTCAGGACAGAGTGTTGCCCACTCGTCAGCTTCAGCGTACTCAAATTGATAACCGGGTCAATCACCTTATCGACGATCGGTTCATCATTCCTGCCATGTAAAACGCGAAGACGATGTAAACGCTTAGTAATCTTCTCCAGAGACGAGTGTCTGTAGGAACCAACAGAAGAATCAACAAAATCCACAATCCTTGACAGTAAATGTACATCTTTCACCATGTCGAAAAGACATTCCCGACGAATGCGGATACCTTCTTCCAGTTTAATAGTGGATTGACGAATATCACGAATCTCAAAATATAACATTTTCCTACCAACCATCCATTTCAAACCTTCCTTATGATCAAACTTTCCAGGCAACCGAAACCACAAAGAACGAGGTAACAATTTCTCACTAACACAATCACTAAGAAAAGACAATCTATGCTCTTGATCCACCAGTCTCTTTGCATCTTTTGCCCATGTACGAAGAATAACCACACACCTTCCTCCACTAGTGCGATTCAATTGACGGAATAGGGAGTGTATTTCAATATTGTCAGTAGGAGGACACTCCATATTTGATGGAAATATCAGAAAGTAAAAACACTTTATCGCAAGCGCTTTCGACCGACACCGCCAGTCATTATCAAGCGACTGTTCGTTTATTGTTGGATCAATCAGATATAAACAGTTATGATAGGGAACATTCTAGACCAGATTCATTTACATTAAGACACATTACGAAATCCTAAACTAACAACAAAAATACGCCAATGAGCATGTTACTCTTAAAATTCTGCAAGTAATGCACATCAAGGTAAAAACAAGGATAAAGACGTTAGCTAAAGAATAGAGTCATAAAAAGACCGCAGATATATCTTGATTCGGTTGTTGGAACGGAAATGTTTAGTCCAAAGAGATTGCTTCACTATTCTCCTCTTCCAGGAGCGTTCCCTGTCCACCACAGTCATGGAATCAATGTCGATCCTATGACCACTGTCCATCACATGCTTTGCTAGCTCGGATCGGTCGACGCCAAGCTCACGTATCATCCGCAAGTGTTCGGATTTTCTCTTGTCGATAGGCCTGGAAGATTCACCGACGTAGAAAATCCACAATCGCGGTGTCCACACTCAATGCGATACACCGAGCCCAAACACAGGGAAGGAGAAGGTCGCTTGCGGATAAGGAGGCTACTGAGAGTCGAGGCAGGCTTGAGGGCGATGTTAATACCGAAACCAATCAACTTAGACTTGATGGCGTTACTGATCCCCGGAATAAAAGGAATGGAACCAGAAACGTTTGTTGGCTCATCACGTCTAGCTCGACCTATCGTCAAGGAAGAAAGGATCCCGTTCACCTCCGATTCTCCATACCCATTCGAGGCCAGGGCACTTTTGACATTGACCAACTCTCCATCAAGTGTGGAATCCGAACAAACACGAGCAGCACGTAGACCCAAAGACCTGATTACTCCTGGGAAAACAAATCTTGGATGGCATGAAGAACGGTGGAGATATAGGTTGGAATGTGTGGCTTTCCTATAAACAGAGAAAATAGGTCGTTCACCATTCCGACTTACGAGAACATCTAAGAACGGAATTTTACCATCTTCCTCAATCTCCATTGTGAAATTAATAGAATCCTCTTGACCATTCAGGAACTCAAGGAAAGCAGGAAGTTGATTAACAGGATGCGTCAAACATGCGAAAACATCATCAACGTATCTGTACCAAATGAAAGGTGTGGCAATATCCAGTTCCGACGCTAAAGAAAACGTCTTGAATTCATAAAAATTCATGAAAATATTAGCAGACGCCGGTCCGAGGCTGCTTCCCATACTGACTCCGTCCGTTTGTATAAAGAAACGGTTGTCAAACTCAAAGTAACAGTTCCGCAACAGGAACTCCGTCAGCCAAAGACGTTCATCAACGGTGAACACACATTCGTTCGGGAAGTCATCATTCTTTTCAATATACCATTTGAGCGCATCCAGGACACCATCAATTGGGACATTAGTAAAAAGCGACTCAACGTCGAAACTCACAAATACACTAGAGTTGACAACTGGGATAGAGAGAAGCTTGGATTTCAGATCATCCGAATTCTTGATGTAAGACGGGCTATCACAAGCAAAACATTTCACCAAATCAGCGATGAATTTAGACAAGCCCGAAAACACTGAATCAACCTGACTGACAACAGGTCTTAGAGGACAGTTTTCTTTATGGATCTTGGGTAAACCAAAAAGAAAGGGAGTCTGGAAGATCGGAGGACACCATTCCAAGGCCTGTTGTCGACTTATACGACCATCCAACTCAATCTGTCGAATCTTACCATGTAGCGTACGGCGTACGCCGGCACCCGGGTTCTTGGTGGACACTTTATAAGGCCCATCTTCAATGATAGACCGTAATTTGTCAACATAGTCCCGTCTGTTCATGACAACCACACGACTTCCTTTATCCGACGGAAGAATAATAATATCTTTGTTGGCTTGTAGAGAAGAAATAGCCTCTTTCTCCAAACAAGAAATATTGGAACGGGGTCGATATTTCCTCTTAAGGATTCCGGAAATTTCATTCCTGATACAAGTCTTGTAATCCGAACCCAAGGCTGAAATAGCCTGCTCAACCCCAGCGATAATCTCTTTCTTGGGAATAGATGAGGGAGTAACGGCAAAGTTAAGGCCTTTGCTCAGGACAGAGTGTTGCCCACTCGTCAGCTTCAGCGTACTCAAATTGATAACCGGGTCAATCACCTTATCGACAATCGGTTCATCATTCCTGCCATGTAAAACGCGAAGACGATGTAAACGCTTAGTAATCTTCTCCAGAGACGAGTGTCTGTAGGAACCAACAGAAGAATCAACAAAATCCACAATCCTTGACAGTAAATGTACAACTTTCACCATGTCGAAAAGACATTCCCGACGAATGCGGATACCTTCTTCCAATTTAATAGTGGATTGACGAATATCACGAATCTTAAAATATAACATTTTCCTACCAACCATCCATTTCAAACCTTCCTTATGATCAAACTTTCCAGGCAACCGAAACCACAAAGAACGAGGTAACAATTTCTCACTAACACAATCACTAAGAAAAGACAATCTATGCTCTTGATCCACCAGTCTCTTTGCATCTTTTGCCCATGTACGAAGAATAACCACACACCTTCCTCCACTAGTGCGATTCAATTGACGGAATAGGGAGTGTATTTCAATATTGTCAGTAGGAGGACACTCCATATTTGATGGAAATATCAGAAAGTAAAAACACTTTATCGCAAGCGCTTTCGACCGACACCGCCAGTCATTATCAAGCGACTGTTCGTTTATTGTTGGATCAATCAGATATAAACAGTTATGATAGGGAACATTCTAGACCAGATTCATTTACATTAAGACACATTACGAAATCCTAAACTAACAACAAAAATACGCCAATGAGCATGTTACTCTTAAAATTCTGCAAGTAATGCACATCAAGGTAAAAACAAGGATAAAGACGTTAGCTAAAGAATAGAGTCATAAAAAGACCGCAGATATATCTTGATTCGGTTGTTGGAACGGAAATGTTTAGTCCAAAGAGATTGCTTCACTATTCTCCTCTTCCAGGAGCGTTCCCTGTCCACCACAGTCATGGAATCAATGTCGATCCTATGACCACTGTCCATCACATGCTTTGCTAGCTCGGATCGGTGGACGTCAAGCTCACGTATCATCCGCAAGTGTTCGGATTTTCTCTTGTCGATAGGCCTGGAAGATTCACCGACGTAGAAAATCCACAATCGCGGTGTCCACACTCAATGCGATACACCGAGCCCAAACACAGGGAAGGAGAAGGTCGCTTGCGGATAAGGAGGCTACTGAGAGTCGAGGCAGGCTTGAGGGCGATGTTAATACCGAAACCAATCAACTTAGACTTGATGGCGTTACTGATCCCCGGAATAAAAGGAATGGAACCAGAAACGTTTGTTGGCTCATCACGTCTAGCTCGACCTATCGTCAAGGAAGAAAGGATCCCGTTCACCTCCGATTCTCCATACCCATTCGAGGCCAGGGCACTTTTGACATTGACCAACTCTCCATCAAGTGTGGAATCCGAACAAACACGAGCAGCACGTAGACCCAAAGACCTGATTACTCCTGGGAAAACAGATCTTGGATGGCATGAAGAACGGTGGAGATATAGGTTGGAATGTGTGGCTTTCCTATAAACAGAGAAAATAGGTCGTTCACCATTCCGACTTACGAGAACATCTAAGAACGGAATTTTACCATCTTCCTCAATCTCCATTGTGAAATTAATAGAATCCTCTTGACCATTCAGGAACTCAAGGAAAGCAGGAAGTTGATTAACAGGATGCGTCCAACATGCGAAAACATCATCAACGTATCTGTACCAAATGAAAGGTGTGGCAATATCCAGTTCCGACGCTAAAGAAAACGTCTTGAATTCATAAAAATTCATGAAAATATTAGCAGACGCCGGTCCGAGGCTGCTTCCCATACTGACTCCGTCCGTTTGTATAAAGAAACGGTTGTCAAACTCAAAGTAACAGTTCCGCAACAGGAACTCCGTCAGCCAAAGACGTTCATCAACGGTGAACACACATTCGTTCGGGAAGTCATCATTCTTTTCAATATACCATTTGAGCGCATCCAGGACACCATCAATTGGGACATTAGTAAAAAGCGACTCAACGTCGAAACTCACAAATACACTAGAGTTGACAACTGGGATAGAGAGAAGCTTGGATTTCAGATCATCCGAATTCTTGATGTAAGACGGGCTATCACAAGCAAAACATTTCACCAAATCAGCGATGAATTTAGACAAGCCCGAAAACACTGAATCAACCTGACTGACAACAGGTCTTAGAGGACAGTTTTCTTTATGGATCTTGGGTAAACCAAAAAGAAAGGGAGTCTGGAAGATCGGAGGACACCATTCCAAGGCCTGTTGTCGACTTATACGACCATCCAACTCAATCTGTCGAATCTTACCATGTAGCGTACGGCGTACGCCGGTACCCGGGTTCTTGGTGGACACTTTATAAGGCCCATCTTCAATGATAGACCGTAATTTGTCAACATAGTCCCGTCTGTTCATGACAACCACACGACTTCCTTTATCCGACGGAAGAATAATAATATCTTTGTTGGCTTGTAGAGAAGAAATAGCCTCTTTCTCCAAACAAGAAATATTGGAACGGGGTCGATATTTCCTCTTAAGGATTCCGGAAATTTCATTCCTGATACAAGTCTTGTAATCCGAACCCAAGGCTGAAATCGCCTGCTCAACCCCAGCGATAATCTCTTTCTTGGGAATAGATGAGGGAGTAACGGCAAAGTTAAGGCCTTTGCTCAGGACAGAGTGTTGCCCACTCGTCAGCTTCAGCGTACTCAAATTGATAACCGGGTCAATCACCTTATCGACGATCGGTTCATCATTCCTGCCATGTAAAACGCGAAGACGATGTAAACGCTTAGTAATCTTCTCCAGAGACGAGTGTCTGTAGGAACCAACAGAAAAATCAACAAAATCCACAATCCTTGACAGTAAATGTACAACTTTCACCATGTCGAAAAGACATTCCCGACGAATGCGGATACCTTCTTCCAGTTTAATAGTGGATTGACGAATATCACGAATCTCAAAATATAACATTTTCCTACCAACCATCCATTTCAAACCTTCCTTATGATCAAACTTTCCAGGCAACCGAAACCACAAAGAACGAGGTAACAATTTCTCACTAACACAATCACTAAGAAAAGACAATCTATGCTCTTGATCCACCAGTCTCTTTGCATCTTTTGCCCATGTACGAAGAATAACCACACACCTTCCTCCACTAGTGCGATTCAATTGACGCCCGAGAGAAAAAATCACTACCAACTTACTAAGCACCATCCTGCTTTACTTAGTATAACCTGCCAAGTACTGGAAAGTAGCTGAAGATGGTGCTTATTAAGTCTTTTAAGTTGCACATTGGTGCTTACTAAGTCTAGTTAGGTTTATGCTGGTGCTTAGTAAGTTCAGTTCGGTTTTAAACAAGTTTTATTGTAGAGCTTATGAAGCTATGTATGTTCTGCTGTGGTGCTTACTAAGATTCAAATGACCAATTTAGCTTTCATTACAAATGCATTTTTTGTCAAAACTTGGAGCAAATGAAAACTTAACAGGTTCACGAAACAAATTTGATATATTCACATGAAATATAACATAAGACATCATCAATTCAGCGTATTAGATTATAACAAATTCGAAATATGATTTTGATAACAATACTTGACAATTATTGATGCCAGAGTGAAATACTAGAAATAAATCATGTTATGAACGATAAATCACTTCACATATTAAACAATATCAGAAAGTCACTAACGACACAAAAATCGATCATTCATGCTCATGATCATTTATGACTTTAACACCATAAAAACCACTAGAACCATGCTTTACAAGAATTGCATGACGTGATAGTTTTTCAACAAAATGTAACTTCAATGGTCCTTTAACTAAAAGGAAATGGTTGCTTATTGCATTCATTGCATCTGTAATACAATTTGGCAAGTCAGCAAGTTTGGACCAAGCTTGTTCGGAACGATAAGTACGACAAAGACATTTTACCTCGTTTTCATGAACAATGATACATTTGATTTTTACAAATTCCAGTTCTTCGTCTAGAAAAGCGTAATAAGAGGCACACTGCAAGTCTTTACCATATGAATATGAATGGAAAACATTTTCATTCACTCGAACTTTCGAGACAAAGCAACAGTTCGAAACATCGACAGAAAAACGTTCCAAAGATGAAGCAAACATGTTATTTAGGTTTTCAAATCTTAAAGTTTCGATACCAATAAACTTCTTTGTTTTCGCAATGCCATGCATTTGCAGGAAACGTTCCCCTATCTGTTTGCATTGACCTTTCTTTCCAGTAACGGACCTTTTCAAAAACCTATTAACATTTTCAAAACATGTTGCTGAAGTATGAGGCAATGAACCAAAATTTTCGACTTGTGCCGGAAGATGACAGATCGCGTGCAACGATCCTGTTCCTACTCCAGGACCAAATGTGATTCTCATCCATTTTTGGAAGAAAAAAATTATTTCTTTGCAAAATGGGATGACCCGAGGGTCAACAAATTCTGTCGATAAAGCATAAATCGATGCTGAGAGACATGAATAAAGACAAAGAAGTTGATGTTCCACATAGTTATTTTTCCCCTCATAAAGTTTAAATAAACAGAACGGGGAATAGTACAACAAAAACAATTTGTGTTCCTGCGCTTTCCACAAACATAGTTCTTGCAAATTACGAGGTCTTCGTCTAAACCAATGTGGAACTTTGATAATCGAAATTGATGATGAGAGAACGCTTACGTTGACAAGTTTTTTCTCTAAAATCGTGGTAAGAAGTTTTCGAGCAATGCCAAGGTATACCAGATGCATGATATCATACGGTACTTGAATTGGTAACATTAATAGTTGCGACAAAGGTGTTCTACCTTTAACCCCATAAACTGGGGCTTTAATCGTTCCCTTTCGCTGATGACGTCGATGCGAATCGAAGGTTCGAAGTCGCAGATTCCTCTCAAAAGGGAAAACCATTTTTCGTACATCCTGATCATACGTTCCTTTTATCAAGCATGTTGAACAACCGAATCTGAAAATGAAAATTCAAATAAAAATTGGGCAGATAATTGGTAAAATGCTTTTATCATTCACGTTTCGTACATGCATGATACTTCCAACACTAGAAATCGGTAATACGATCAATTGTTTCAACTTAAATTCATTACGAATAATCGAAATAAACCTCTTGAAAGTAAGGCTTGGCAAATAAAGTAATATGCGGTTGAACATATTTTACTTTTTACCGTTATATTCCGATCTTCAAGGTTCAAGGATGTGACAGACATTTAAATCATGACATGCATATACTGATACAAATTTTAAGATCAGGATGCCCTTCGAGGTTCCCAGTCATGATACTATACTGTAGAGAGAACAGAAAAATTCTAATAATAAAACTAATATAGTTCATGTACAAGATAATACCAAGGAATTTTAATGAGAGTTTCGGGTGGTCCAATTCAATGCAACTGTATAGGCCCTATTGTATTTACTTTATATTAACTGTATTTCGTAATGTACTTGATCACAGCGTTGAAACATTAAAACATCAATACAATTATCATGCGCGGATGATGCAGTCATACATCCATAACTACAGAGATGTTCATAAAAAACAGCGGTGTTTGGGTACTTTAGTTAACATGAGAAAAATTTTGAAGAACTACTGAACTGGTTTGAATTACACTCACATATTCTTACTTCTTGTGTCGTAAGGATTCTAATGAGACCACTCACGGAAGACTTTAACGAAAAATAAAGAATATGATGTTTCCAGTGCCTTTTCATCACCATGATTTTGTGATAGGTTTGCGACATCCCTCTACAGCTACATCGATTTCGATTAGCTATACATCAAAAGAAAAAGCTGAGAAAATGCTCTCTCTCTCTCTCTCTCTCTCTCTCTCTCTACCCCTGTTTGATTCATCATCATACTCATAAATTTTCATATAGAAAAATTACGATTTGTAAATTGAGCGATATTTACGTTTTGATCTTTGGTCAGAAGGCACTTCAACGAATAGAAGTTCATGGTAGCTTATTTGAAAGCTGAGAATGTGAGCTTTCGAATGATGTATGGCGTTCATGTGCGACAAGATTGGAAGGCATGAGAATCGATTGAATTTAGTCACAATTCAGGTGGTCGGTTTTTTTTGTTTCAATGTTTCTTTGTTTTAAAATTCCAATGCTGTGATCAAATGCACTACAATATGCAGTCGCATTGAGTTGGACCACCCAAAGCTCTCGTTAAAATTCCTTGGCAATATCTTGAACATGAAGTATAGGCCCTATCAGTTTTATGAATTAGAATTTTTCTAGTATATACATGTATTAAACTACATATTATGCAGGTAACTACAAGGGTCATTCTCACGAAAATGTCGAATTCGAAAAAAAAGTAAATTTTTTTTCAACCTTCTTATTTTACTGCTATAATTTTCCAGAAGGTAAATAATGCTCCAAATTTTGCAAATTCGATGATTGCACATCATACCATTTCCAATTTTTTTCACAGGATTTGCTGATATTGATAGATAACTCAATAGAATGTCAGTACCGTCACGTAGTAGGAGTTCCATTTAAATGGCATGAAAAGAAATAAAGTACGATTTTTTTCATAGTAAACTATTTTCTGCCTCACACAAGTTGAAATATAAATGTAGTGGATGATATCAGTGATCCTGATTTTTTGATTATTTGATAAATTAACCGATTTTTCAAAATTCTCTATCTTTGACATCAAAAACTTCGTGCAAACATGTGAATAAGATGACGTTTTGAGGATGATTTTTCTGGTGCAGCACCATTTTATGAAGTGTTTTCACAATATAGACAATTAGCTATGAAGAAACAATTTATTGAGTGCTTCACGTCCATAATTGATTGCGTGACGGTACTGACAGCAACGTAACGGTACTGACAGCCATGTGACGGTACTGACCGTCGTGACGGTTGCTGCCAGAAACCTGCTGTTATCATCAATAAGTACTAAATAAAGACATAATGCACTCTATAATGTCTATGAATAACATCGGTCTATTACCATGTAAGCAGTTTTACAGCATGTTCGGTGTATTAAAATGAGAACCGTTATTTTATCAAAAAACGAATATTCAAAACGAAATTCAGCCCCCAATCAAGTCTTCCAATTTAAAGAGTCACCACAAGATTAGGGAAAGTACTTATTGTAGCACAGTCAATAAAGTCATCTGAAATTTCTCCGACACACATGGTGTGTGCCCATTCCTCGCAGCTGGTGCATCTTACCATATCCTCAATAGTGTCTTCTCCATAGACAAAACAATACCACGAAGTAGAGCTTGAATATCCTGCACAAACTTTTGCGTGTTTTTCTTCAGGCTCTGATTATCATTCCGTTTACCTTTAACTTTATTACAACGTTTTATTTTACAGAATGTGTGGTATTTGCTGTTGTGACAGTTGCATGGTTTTGGGTTAGTGCAATGATGACAGCTCAATTCCCTGCAAATGATTGAATGTCTGTTTAGACACAATACTTGATGGAAACTTGAAGTTCCTTTTACACTACGCTCAAGTAAGGATGCATTTTTTCGCAGAATATCCGAGACAAGCGATACATCAGCTTCGGGGACCAGAAACAATTTCACAGAAGTTCCTTGTCCAAGCAGAGCGTGGTATAGGGCTTCAGCATTGAGAATATCAATACCTTGGGCAACCAGTCGATCAGCACACCTTTTCAAGCTGCCACCTACGCCATCAGCTGCACTTTTGTCGTGTCCTGATTCTGTGAATGACCACTCTAGTTCACTAAATCCATGCTCAAATGTCATATGAGACAATAAAAAAAGTTATAGCGATTTTTATACTGACTGCTAGGTCCATCGGAGACAACATGAATCGACCTCACTGAAGGAATTTCATCCTTAATCCAATCGAAAACAGGCTTCATATGAGCCCAAACAGCTGCTGCATCATGCTTTCGACAGTCAGACAAACTTGCAAATGCCGTTGTTTTTCCAGAAGTATACAATACTCCGGTGTGTAGCGTTATTTGATCATTGCAAGCACCAAAATTGCAGGCTTGAATCTCTGAATGATACTTGGTGTTCCAGTTTTCTGATAAATCGATGTGTAATATGCATTCATTTTGTTTTAAGCTAGATTTCAGTCGATGGATCTCAAGAAATTGATGACGAATGTTATAGACATGCTTCCGAAATGACTTCAGACATTCTGTAAACTTTTTCACTAGATCATCCAGTGTTAA
Source organism: Prostheceraeus crozeri (assembly GCA_907163375.1). Lineage (NCBI taxonomy): Eukaryota > Metazoa > Platyhelminthes > Polycladida > Euryleptidae > Prostheceraeus > Prostheceraeus crozeri. Next base: position 181,320 of record CAJQUW010012903.1, on the reverse strand, counting down.
AGTCTGACGAACACGAACTGTTTTCTTTGATGTTTGCATATTCTTTTCCTTGGAATTTTCCCATTGAACTTAAGATGTTTCCCATGAATGTATCCAAGTTGAAATCGTTAAGTTAGAAACATTGTGATTGATACTTCTGCTTTTGCAGTTATCACAATTACCGTACATACAATTTTTCGAGTTCGAGTTGCAGACAGTTTCTTCGATGACCTTCTCAGGATCGTCGCTGCTTATCACTTTGAGTTCCTTTAGTCTTTGTGCCATAAATGCGATGTTATCATGTTTCACACAACGACATGTATCCCGATCAGATAGCTTTGGCTGTAGTACCCAAAATGGACGCAATTTGCAGAATGAAGAGTACGACATTTTACCATTCGTCTCTGCCACTTGGACTTGGAGTGGTTGTTCCAACAAACCGGTACGTTGAAGTGAACTCTGTTGATACGTCGAATTTGGGATCGAACACACAATCAGTAGAAAGTTTCGTCGATGAGGATAAGTTACTGAACACGAGCAGATCAGAATATAAGATCGAATTGGTAGAAAATTGGTAGTATGGGTCGTACGTATGATCACTATAAAAACAGTCGCACTTCGAGTCTGCAGAAAGTCACTTAACGCAGAGTACTGTCGAGTCAAACGCAGTGATTCCAGCTTTAGTGTAGTTGCCTATATCCGTGTCATCCTCCCTCATTGCCGGTCGATCAGTCAAGACAATGGACTGGAGCGATAGCGACATAGCATCTGTTATTAAAGTGACTCATCATTCGTCAGCTGCATTTATTCAACTATAGAATCAACCGGCTTGTCGGTTTTCCACACTGAATCGTCAACGTGCGTCCATAAAGAATTCGGCCTTAAGTGTTCGTATAATTGATATTGATGCTTGATCCCTCTTACCGGTGATATGGTAATATACACTGCAATTGTCAATTGAATCTGTATGATTTGTAAAAAATTGTCAGTACCATCACGACTAGGTCAGTACCGTCACATCAAATACGTGATGGTACTGACGTGACGGTACTGACTGTAATTTCAAAAGTCACGGTCAGTACGGCCTCAAAAGCAATGAATTTTCTGCAATGATGACAGAAATTCATACATGAAAGTGAGGCAAAAATGTCTGAGAAAGCCTGTAATCACACATTTCTTTCGTCAGAAAGGAAAATTGTGAACGGTACTGACAATTTGAAAAGTCACGCTACCATTTTCAGGAAGTATTTGCAATTGCATTGCTCGCTTTCACTCAATCCAAGGAAATTATTCCTCTAAAAGGTCCACGAATGACATAAGCCAATTGACACTGACAATAGTGAATCACAAACATAAAATATTGTCTCAAATGGCTTCGGCGAATATTTCGTGACGGTACTGACATTGATTGAGGGATAGTTATAAAGGAAATCGCTGTGGATAGAAATTTCAACCTTTGACCTCATAACGTCATTTTCTATAAACTTTGGAGCATCTAGCAAACTGCTGTAGGAGTCAAGTGTTCAATGATTGACCTTAACTTTGAAAAAATGTTTCTTTGAATGTAGTACTCCGATCAGGGGACATGAATTTCATGTGATTTTCAGACGATTCATGTGATATATCTATAAATACACGGTTTTCATTTTGATTCAAATTTATTCGAGGACTTGTAGCGTAAAACTGATATTGAAAACTAGTTGCAAAAACTCTTTTATGGGAGAATCTTCATTTTTACAGTCATAAAGTGGAAGTACATTTAGGGGACATCAAATTCGACCTTTTTTGAGAATGACCCACAAGCTTATCCATTACCTATTTGGCTGCAACATGAGAAATGGTTGTTCATTCAAGTCCAACAGTAACATAAACATGCAGAGAATAACTTCTATTTCTTGCTATTATTTTTCATGGATTCCGGTTTTACTTGAAAATGATAAACAATTGCGTCATTATTTTACCTTCTTGTTTTCGATGTATGAATTTAAGTTACATCTTCCAGTAATTAAAACTCTCGATGTTTAGAACATTATATATCGCACTATGTACACGGCTGTTAAGCCACGATAGTCGGAGGCGGTTACCAATAGATTCTGACTGATATTGTTATTCACGATATTGAGATATGTAGGAAATTAAATTAAGTTCTGATTCACCTTTGCTACATGCACTCCATTGATTATATTGCTTCGTTATCACGTGAATTTTGTGAACGCCCTTCACAATGCGGCCTTAAGAGACTTAATGGTATGAACCAGGTCTACTTAACTGAACTTAGGAAATTAAGCAAAAGGCTTAACCAAGTAAGCTTCCTGTGGACCGAAATCAAAGCACAATTATCACTATAGACTGGCACTGAAAAGGTTCGAAACCGGTTGATAACTCAAAATCACAAGTAAAATACAAATTTAAATGTCAGAGTTAAAACAGATGAGAATAAATAAATGTATGACCCACAAATCGACAAATATATTATGTATATAATTCAATAATGCTTTTAAATGCTGCAAAGAATCATAATATGTTGCTAAAGAGACACACGGAACTGGCTAATAACAATACTGTATTTTTGGATAAACAGTTTTTCATCAACAGAAAATTCAACTGCACATTTCCACACTAAATATTTACACAACGTAGATTAAGGACACTTCACATACATACGAATACGACAATATTTTGGTTTTTACGCCTCTTTTCCCTCTTAACTGAGGCTCACCTGTCACAGAGCACTTACAGTCTCTACTCTGGCCGTATTGAGTTGTGTCAGCGTCACGGTTGCCAATCAAAATGGTTTTCGTAAAGAATGTTCCTGCGGCTTTCCAAGGGAAAGCCTAGGAATGAAATTTGAATGACGTGAACTTTCTAGGAGACATCTAAATTTTATGTACTCGTCAATATTTAAGCTAGAAAATCAATTGTAGCTTGTAGTAAGAGGTCTAAATGAGCCTATATTCCAATTGTCAGACTATTGACTTCCGGCTAAAATATGGACAGGAACATATGTTTTAGATGTTGCTGAGAACGTTGCTGTCATTCAAACTTCGTTCCGAGGCTTCATCAGAGGTCATCTTGCTATACTCCTGAAAAAACCATTTTGACTTGACACCAGGGTAACTGATGTTGCACATATGTGTTTCTGTTTTTCAATAAACATTTTGTTGTTGAATACAGCTATGCTATGTCATACCCGTCAGACGCCTGATTCATTAAATGTTGTCAACAAGGATATGATTCCATCTAGAAAATGTGTCCTTCTTATTGAGATTAACATAGATTAATGAGATTAACATGAATCGTGCACTGACAGGGAATCATGTTTTAAGTGCGATTAATTTATCATATTTAGCTTACATGAAAGACATAGTCACAAATTCTCTTCTTTTACATGCAGACTGGGATCACATTAATTGATAGTCTATGTACTTTAGAGTCCAACATTCGTTCAGTTCGAACTTTATTCACTACATTATTGTTACTCTCAATGTGTATGTGGCATGTCATTCCGTGTTTTCTCCATTGGAGAGCTGACGAAGCGCCATGAACAGCAAAAAGCAGTGTTTTGATTATCCGATTGAACCGTTTTTTATTACTCAACAATAACCGATATCGTAGTATTCACTATATAGAACTACATTGATAAGGGTAAAGTTACACTTTCTTTGATACTACGGCTGTGTAACTGAGGCAAAACATGAAATTTTTTAGTATTAACTCCTGCGTCATTCGAATATCAGTCAAATAGAATCAAAGACACGATAAGAAAACAATCTATCTGAATTACATAACTATGATCGAACGGATACAAATCTTAATATATATTTACAAATCATTAATATATTAATTAACTAGTGTGCGGCTATCAGCTTCAACTACATAATCATCAAAATCAATTTTCATTCAGTATAATCACGACCTGATGAGCTTACCTCGCGTTCATATTTTGGATTAGACAGCATGAACATCTCACAGGAGAATCTGCTACCAATGCAATAACCTTGCAATTAATTTGCTTCCCTCGAAAATTATACACATCATTAATTGATGAGATGAGACTTTCCAATAATATATTCCAATTAGGCTTTGGGGATTTGCCGATGTAAAATCCAACCATTATGATGTTACACATCCGTCTGCGCTCTGCAGGTGATAGATTAACCAAACTCAACAAAAGAGGCCACACCTGAACTTTACGGGATAGTATAGGTGAAAATCCATCCGTATTCAAAATGAAGTAAACTGTACCAGACGTAATCCTGGGAAACAACTGACCAGTGGTGATGTCAGAATAGCCATTTGACCTCGACATTTCAAGTAAATCCTCAACACCTGAGTACCTCCCAAGTATTGTTAGTAGCTGTTCCTCAAATGGAAGAATGAAGATATCCCCTTCCTCGGAACTTATTTTTGAAATTGAGGACATCGGTTCCATACAAGCAGATTTATGTTTATAGAGTGATGGGACTCGGTTTGGTACAGGTAATGCATCAGCAAATAATTTCAGTATATCGTGGTTTGCAGCATCTGAGAAAGCATGCTTTGAAGATATTTCTAAAAGACGAGTAGAGAACTCCATCACCGATAAGTTTGAGTCGTAATAAAGTTTTTCATCGTCCCCATCAACTCCATCGCTATCACGGTCATCGTTGTTTATGAAACTTGACGAAGACGAATTAGAATCCGAATCGAAGACCAATGGGGATGAAGCCCTTAGCGGCAAGAAGCCATCATTTATGTCTATTGTTGAAGTTAAATGATCGCCACTAGAAACCGTCGGATTGACTATCTCAGTTTCTTGATCACTCGACATATCATTATTGAGTGCCGATGACGAAGAGCTGGAGGCTGAATTAAATTCAGTAAATCGATACCGACGCACACGGTAGTAAACTGGTTTCTTGCGTTTGGGCATACCTGAAAAGGTAAGCAATGTTCAATTAACAAACAGAATTCTATGAATTGGTATTCAGATACGAAATGTAAATTTAGATTACTCCAGATGTACCGTTATTCTGTGTCTCTAACAAGACACCTGACCATCCACAAAATGCCGGATAGCAGATAGTCAAATATAACCAACTCCATAACTTGTGGATGAATTACCTTAATATCATATCTTATCATTAAAGAAGTATCGTTTTACATGATGGTTTAAAATCAAAACAAGATTAATGTTAATTTGATTATATTTGCATTACATTTATGAGAAATTTAACAAAATTATTATGTATCCGAAAACAATCGAACCGAGTATAAGTACACTCTGCATAACGTTTTTCGAATAATGTTATGGGCCTATAGACAACATCCCATCTTCAGTTAGAAAAAAATCATTGACTTGTATTTGTAAAATACTGAATACTCGAAATATTCAAAGTCTTTCTAAATGATTACTAATAAAACTAATAAAATAATCTGCCGGTGGTGTCATCAAACAATAAAACAACGTGGAAATTTCACGTAATTACAGGGTCGATTTCAGAGATTCTGTCATCTAGAAGAACTATCAAATTAAAAGAGTATCAAACTGCCAAACATTTTCGCTTTCGGCGACCTCGTTTCAAATCAATCCCTAACTGGTTCACTGCAGCAGTCGCACATCTCAAGGCTTCATCCTGATCATGTGGAAATCTTGCACGTATTGCCTCTTTGAAAATCTGTGATCTCTGAGGAGACAATGGTTTCCTCCTCGTATCCCTAACGGGAAATAGCATGTAATCACACAATTCCTCATCGCTGAACAATACTCTAGATATCCGCTCCCCGTACAGAGTAGGAGGAAAATTTGAACTTCCAAGTTCGGTTAGATTCTGCTCCTTGTAAAACACAGGGTTTAGTTCTGATAAAGGAGGTAAATCGGTTTTAACTTGGTTGGTCATCAATCGTTTCATTTCTTTATGATTTCTCTTCTGATTATCTCGAATTTTAGATAGAAGTTGTATCTCCTCTCTTTTAAGTGAATGACAAACTAGACAACATCCTCTCTGAGTTACATTCTTCACAGTGTCTCCGTCTGAATCGTTAGATTATAGTATTCGAGTACTATGAGAAGAGTCCTGCTGGGAATCCTCAGATGAACCTATTTCTCGTCTTGATGATAAGCTGTCGTTAAGAAATCCGAGGGACGTATTCGCCAAATCAGTTCCTAAATCGAGCTGTTTTTCGAGTCGCCGTTTGTAAATTTCCATATCCTTCAGAAATTCAGACGTTGCGATAACTTTGCCCACTAAATCAGGTTTGATTAAGATCGTATCTTTCGGCGATAATTCATCTACATTGATAGTCGTTGGGAATAAAGAGCTATTTGAAGTCAAAATGTCATATTTCTTATCCTCATCAAAGTAAATCAGGATGTACTTGATTCGTTTCTCCTCTGAGAATTTAGTAGGAGGAGGAATGACTCTGCGTTTTGAAGCCTGAAATGGAGATTTTACTGAACAGTAGCTATTCGACATGGTAGAATATAAACATTTCTTGCTTACGATTGAATAGTAAAAAATACCAAAAACATTGATCAAAGTTACTCTCAAATGCGTCACAACAGAACAAATCTAGGTATCAACAGTATCTTGGTTGAAATATTTATCCTAACCCGTCAAGTATGACAACATACTTTACTATTGATATCGAGACTAGATTTGGTCATACATTGTTTGAAATATTTATCCTACCCCGTCACCAATCAATGAAAATACAAAAATCTGAAGGTCTGATCAATATTGTTGAGTTTTGTCACATCTGACAGTGAAAGCGATGACGTTAATTTTATCTAATCGACCTGAAACTTTGCATGTAGAATGACAACATACTTTACTATTGACATCGAGACTAGATTTGGTCATATATTGGTTGAAGTAATTTTCCTCCAATCAATCAACATACTGTACTACTGATATTGAGACTAGATTTGGTGATATCTTGTTTGAAATATGTATCCTCCAATCAATAGAAATGGGATGTATCAGTGGTGATTTGGCAGATGTATCTGACCGATTATGGTTGTGATAATTAAAAATGCTTACCTAAATATCATCGGTAGACTAACAGTATGCACAAATTGACAGCATTCATTAAAAAAACTTGTGGTAGGATCCTAACTAATCAACCATTGACTAAGTTAACAGCTCAATAAGGCGCGGAAAATTCCTGATAGATTTTTGAGTCATTTGAGATGATAATGCCAAACTGACCATGAAAAACAACGCAAATTTTTGTATTTTTGAAATTCAGTTCAACATTGAAAATTATGCACCACTAACGGTCTCAATGTTAAATTAAATTTTATAACTATTAAATTGGTATTGATATAAATCCGCGAGCAACGTGAGAATTCAATAAAGGCTTCTAAGAGAACATGTCACGGTATTTGGATCACGCCTATACCTGTGTTACACTTATATAACGTAGAACTACGTATTACATACTCAAATCCGACAGCTGATGAGTTGAGAAATTGAACATCTGACGAGTCATATCCATAAAATTACACGAACGAAATTTCGGACTATATATAGTTGACAGTAGCTATTACCCAGAGTAATACGGAAGTGCACTAAATTTCACGTGTATCTTATTGCAATGCACGTGATATCAAAGTAGGTAGACCCATTATACATTTATATGTACATGTAGATCAACATGAATAGTTTCATCACACAATACATTATCAAGACACAAAATTTCATCATAGTTACTGTTCCGAATAATCAGAGTTACTTACAGTCATACTGCTATAACGAGAAAACCTGTTGTCAGTAGAACCCTTCATATCATATCGCAATTAACAACTAGCTATGTGCAACTTTGTACACTTCAAACAGCTTTTCTTACTGCATCAAATCACATCTACTAAGAGCATGTGAGCCATGAATGTCAAACAACGATGCGGGACGTAATCTCTAATTGAATGACATTTTTTAAGGCACTTTACTTAAGCTGAGGAGATTGCGTGCGTTATCAGAATATTAGGTGATGGCACAATAGAAAATTTTTCCACAATTATTTAAGAACAAGAATAATAATATTGAATTAAGAATACATATAGAAGCCTGATATCATAAGACGTGTCTAAGCAAATACAAATTTGACCACCACACTCAGCGAATCCTAAATCCGAATCAGAGCAAATTAATTTTGAACCAAAACGAAAAGATTAACTTTAAACAAATCCGTAATTGGCATCAAAGTCATCCGTCCTTACTCTATGATCAAGGTGCATTAGAGTAGTGCACACTACGTATATGTTAAATCACTCACTCTATAATGCATGAAATAGGTTAAGTGACCTGTAAATATTTTGAAATACAATTGGTCTCCCTAGTCTACTTCATTTCCTACTCGTGTTATTCCATTATCAAATGACGATGTCGAACAGCCAGAAAAATTTTGAACGCACGAAATTGTGTGTTGCTTATAAATAATGAATAGGTCGGTCAAGAAAATTCAGCCTAGCGTGCAGTCTGGTCTGCAAAAACCATGAATTTCAATGATTTATTCACATTCTCCAGTGTATATCTCCAGTTTATTCACATTCTCCAGTATTTATGACCAAATAAAAAATTACAGTGAAAAAGTACAATTTCAATTCACATAAAAAGAGCAAGAAAACTAAAACTTAATTAACGACGTGCTTAACGTTATAATTTGGTTATAATGGTGCATACCAAGTTTGGAAAGTGAAACTAAAAGAGTAGAACAATCAAAGATATTTAGAACAATACTCTACATTTCATAAATATGTATCTAGAAACGATAGCACCTGTCTGTCACTAACCTGCAGCATTATATACTGTAAGGAAGATATCCAATTTCCTACTTTGTAAACTTATCAATTGCATTATATACGCGGATACTAAGTTTCTGATGCAAGAATGTAAACTAACAATACTTACTAAGTGCTTGTCATTGCAATGGTGCATACCACGTTTGGAAAGGAAAAACACTGGCGCTTGTTAAGTTTTGTCAAAGTTTTTTTATGGGGCGGAATAGGGAGTGTATTTCAATATTGTCAGTAGGAGGACACTCCATATTTGATGGAAATATCAGAAAGTAAAAACACTTTATCGTAAGCGCTTTCGACCGACACCGCCAGTCATTATCAAGCGACTGTTCGTTTATTGTTGGATCAATCAGATATAAACAGTTATGATAGGGAACATTCTAGACCAGATTCATTTACATTAAGACACATTACGAAATCCTAAACTAACAACAAAAATACGCCAATGAGCATGTTACTCTTAAAATTCTGCAAGTAATGCACATCAAGGTAAAAACAAGGATAAAGACGTTAGCTAAAGAATAGAGTCATAAAAAGACCCCAGATCTATCTTGATTCGGTTGTTGGAACGGAAATGTTTAGTCCAAAGAGATTCCTTCACTATTCTCCTCTTCCAGGAGCGTTCCCTGTCCACCACAGTCATGGAATCAATGTCGATCCTATGACCACTGTCCATCACATGCTTTGATAGCTCGGATCGGTCGACGTCAAGCTCACGTATCATCCGCAAGTGTTCGGATTTTCTCTTGTCGATAGGCCTGGAAGATTCACCGACGTAGGAAAATCCACAATCGCGGTGTCCACACTCAATGCGATACACCGAGCCCAAACACAGGGAAGGAGAAGGTCGCTTGCGGATAAGGAGGCTACTGAGAGTCGAGGCAGGCTTGAGGGCGATGTTAATACCGAAACCAATCAACTTAGACTTGATGGCGTTACTGATCACCGGAATAAAAGGAATGGAACCAGAAACGTTTGTTGGCTCATCACGTCTAGCTCGACCTATCGTCAAGGAAGAAAGGATCCCGTTCACCTCCGATTCTCCATACCCATTCGAGGCCAGGGCACTTTTGACATTGACCAACTCTCCATCAAGTGTGGAATCCGAACAAACACGAGCAGCACGTAGACCCAAAGACCTGATTACTCCTGGGAAAACAGATCTTGGATGGCATGAAGAACGGTGGAGATATAGGTTGGAATGTGTGGCTTTCCTATAAACAGAGAAAATAGGTCGTTCACCATTCCGACTTACGAGAACATCTAAGAACGGAATTTTACTATCTTCCTCAATCTCCATTGTGAAATTAATAGAATCCTCTTGACCATTCAGGAACTCAAGGAAAGCAGGAAGTTGATTAACAGGATGCGTCCAACATGCGAAAACATCATCAACGTATCTGTACCAAATGAAAGGTGTGGCAATATCCAGTTCCGACGCTAAAGAAAACGTCTTGAATTCATAAAAATTCATGAAAATATTAGCAGACGCCGGTCCGAGGCTGCTTCCCATACTGACTCCCAGGGGCGCGGGAACGATTTTTTGGTTGGTATGGCAGATTTTTTAAATAAAATGATGGACCTTTTCGTATCAAAAACGCGAAATATGCAGAAAAAGGAAATTTTAATACTAAAAATTGTGGGTTGTGTTGTATCAAGGAAAGTATCTAGGGTCAACAAAATAAACAAATTATACATGCAGTAGGACTAACAAGGTTTCAAGAGCTGCCGGCATCTTAACAAATTTCAACATAAGGTGAAGAGTAGATATATCTTCATTTAATGCTAAAATCGGCTCTTCTGCGGTCCCCCCACATTTCCATTGTTAATTGTTTTCTATTGCTATTGTTAAGAAGTGTGGACCTCTACTTAAATTTCAACTGAGGCCATAACCACTCCGTAAGTGCAAAGGAAATGAAGTCTCCTGGAGGTCACAGAACTCGTAATTGACAGTTGAGGCCACAACCACTCCGCAAGTGTCGATGAAATAAGTCAGCTCCTCTGCTCTTTTTTGAGAAATGTGAGGGGGAAACTGCAGAAGAGCCCTAAAATCTTACAAATTTTAACAAAACTTACAAAAATCAAAAAACAATATCAAATACGATTTGAATAATGAATGATAATTGTATCTAAAAACTCGAGAACGTAAGAGAAAATCTAAATTCATGGCAAGTTGATTATTAAAATTTACCGAAGACAGACCTCCGTTCAGCAGCTCGACTGATAAACTCATTCATGAGTTTTTCTCTGTCAATTCTCAACAATATATCCGAATTAGCGGTCAATAAGGCTAAATGAGTCAATCTTTGCTGACTGATGGATGTTCGCACCCAGACTTTCAACCTACGCAAAATAGAAAATGCTCTTTCGGATGACGAATTAGAACATGGCTGACTTAGACAAAGGGAAAGAACATTTTTCACATCAGGAAATAAAGAAACTTGCAAGAAATCGTTCCAATCAATAGCATTGGAAATAGTTAGAAGATTATCATATCGCACACGTTCATCCTTTAAATCCAGAAAGCTTTTCAACTGATTCATTTGAATAGCTAATTCCTCAAAGCGAAAAGATGAAGGCAGCACTTTTGCGAGGTCAGGTGAATCAATTGAAGCTGGATTCCTGGCAGCGTCTATGAGGAGAGTTTCCCGTGCCGTTGCTGTTTCAATATCTTGCCGATGAAAACGTTCATCCATTTACTGCATCATCACATCGAGGGCCAAAATGAATGCAGCTGATAAATCAGTCTCAGGATTGCGAGTTTTGTCATTTGTTGCTTTGAATTCAGGCCGTAACTTTCCAGGAGTTCGAGTTGCCCGTTTTGATGGAAGCGGTTTCAGATGTCAAGTCTCTGCTTTTTCTACGGCATGAGAAACCATAACCGGAATTTCATTTCTAATTCGGTTCAAGGTACTCTTGAGTAGCTCTATAATGGTAAGAGCCTGTGACGTTGTCAATTCACTTGCCTGCAATTGTTTGGCAGCACGGTCACAATGTATGAAGATTTCTGCAGAAACAGCCAATCCAATGTATGTTTTCGATTTTCCAATTTTTTTCTCCAAACTGTTGATTGTCGCTTGCGCTTGTGATTTATTTTCGGTCGACAGATGAATCAATGTTTTTCTCACCTCATCAAAATTTTGGAGGAGGCGTTTGATAGCCGATCCTCGGATCGTCCAACGAGTCGGACACAGCTTTTTCAGCTCCAGGAAATCCTTTTCGTCAGGGAACATCGACTCAAACAGTTGACGGCGATTTGAAGATTCGCGTATGACATTGCCGCAATTTTTCACAAAATCGAAAGTCTCATTTATGATACCCACTGTTCCTGCAAGTTCCTGTAAACAAAGATCGAGGCTACGATTGAAACAGGGAACATATAAACATTGTAGGTTAAGGTCTTTCAAGTGTTTTTGAACTCCATTGTGAATACCTGACATGTTGGCAGCTGTGTCGAAAGAAACTCCAGCCAATTTTCAGAGGGAATATCCAGCCTTCGTAAAACGTCTTCAATTATTTTTGAAAGTATCTCTCCGGTGGTCCTTGGTGCATTATAAAATCCCATGAATCGACAGTCCACTTTCATATGACTATTTGTAAATCGAAGACAGGTTGCGAACTGCTCTTTTCCTGATAAATCTGTTGTCGCATCACCAACGAGACCGACGTATGGGCTGCTGTTTACTTCTTTTAGAATTTCGCGTTGAACTTCATGTGCAAGTATTTGAACTATTTCGTTTTGTATGGTGTCAGAAAGGTAGTTGTTTCGACTTTGAAACCAACTGATCAAATCCTTTTTCTTACGCGCCATTTCATATACGAGGTTATGAAATGCACCACTGTCATGCTCGTGCCCACGGAAGGGAAATCCTTGTTGTGCGAGATAGATTATAGATGAAAAAATAGTTTCGAGACCCTCTCTATGAAGCATCTGATCGCAAAGAGCACGTTCAGAAAATAGCACTTCGATTCCTTTATTGTTCATATCTAACAGTTTCTGTGCTGCTTTTGAATGAAACTCACTCCTTTCGTGTCCGCGAAAAATTTGTGGTCCATTTTTCCAATTTCGAAATCCTCTTTCAGTGAAAGTTGATTCTGATTTCCCTTCGTTAGTTGGCATGAGTTTCTTTTCAATGGCAGATATGCAGAAGAAACAAAATACAGCATCATCACATTTGTCATAATGGAGCCATCTCCATGTAATAAACCATAGATGGTGACACGATCTTCCATTTGATTTCGGAAATTGGAATTCAATTGATCGCTGGCACGGTTCTCGCAGAGTAAACTTAGTACGGACATGTTGAGAATCTGGTTCTTGAACTACTTGATTCTGTTGTGATGATGATGTCGAAGGCGAATGATCAACTTCCGAATAACTGCTACCCGCTGCCGAGTTTTTATTACTTGTTCCGAAAGACAGAGTGGTTTGTCGCAACGTTTTAGGTATCTTTTTCGGCGGAGACATATGAAAATCAAAGAAATTTTCAGTGTGACATTTAAAGTAAATGTCGCACAAGATAAATGCGATACCCAGAAAGCATTAGAGTTACATACATATAATTACTGAATAACTGAAAATTATTGCAAAATTCACTACATTCAGAAAATGATAAAATACAGCTAAGAAATTTGATGAACAGAGATTTGCTTTGCTATGTACTCATTTACGCAATTAATATCAATGTTCTTTTTGTAAAAAATATTCTACTCATCAGCGCATATTGTTGACAGTGGCGTAACGGCTATGCGCTCGGGCCCGGCTGCCTTGAATAATTTATTTTTTATGTAATGGACGTCTTTTTTGCGGTATACGGTTCTTCCTTTATTAACTGTTTGAAGGGCACCTTCAACTGATCAATACCTAGGCCCTATATTTTTGCCTATAATATCATTTCATGCAAAGATGGTGATCGGTTGAAATCTGGTGGGGCCCCTTCGACTGAGCATTACAATATTTTACAAACTTTACTTCATATGATAGATACTTGAAATCTAGTGAGGGACCCTTCGACTGATCATTACAATACTAATTTACTGCATTTGATGGCCACTGGAAATCTGGTGGGGGCCCCTTCGACTGATCATTACACGACAATTTTGCCCATAATAAATTGTTTCATATGATTACTTCATCACATGTTCTGTCCCCAAACAACAGGGTTAGCAAGGCAACGTCTTCGTCATCCGAATTGATGACAACCTGACAAATTTAGTGTTCGACTTTGTCAAAGAAAGGATCCACTTCATATGAGAGCGTTGCTCGGCCATTTTGTAAATAGGATTCTTCCTAAAATGCTCCGAGGATAAATAAAGTTCATTATTATTATTATTATTATTATTATTAGTGGACAATGTATCAAACAATTTAACAGAGAATTCATGATTGATTCGTTCATGATTGTTATTATTTTTCTACTTAAGTATCCCATTTTAGCCGCCCTTCTCCTATCTCTTGTTCAGTTCTGTATACACATGTTCTTATTATTGTTCTGTATTCTTGGTTTGTTCCCCTATAATCATTTATACACGTGATCGAATCAATTAAATGTAGGCCCTACAGTACTCAATTATGATATAGATGTAAAATGATTAATATTATTTTCCCACTTAGGTATCTCATTTTACGAGATAGTCGCCCTTTACCATCTCGTGTTGACTTCTGTAGGCCTACAAGCTTACACATATCCTTGTTTTGTTTCCTTATAACCAGTCAATCAATGAACGAAATCAAAGTAATTAAATGTTTTGATGAAATCAATTTCTCGTGACTGAAGGTTTACAGCAGCCCATTGTTTCAGTATAATTAATCACTATCAACCGGCAATGCACGTTGGCCATTCGATTAGTAGGTAAATCATGTTCAAAATAAATACCTATTTGTGCAACTTTTACAGCAAAAATGTGATTATCTAGTAATTAACATAAACATCAATGGGAATATAATGTTTAACTAAAGAAACATTTTCATACTACCGGGTCCAAGTAGCGCCACAAATACATGTATTTTATCAAAAGCTGAAATCGATTTCAGATACATTCATTGATCTAAAAATATGAGGGGCCCGGCCATTCAATGGCCGAGGGGCCCCCGCTGAGCCGTTACGCCACTGATTGTTGAATCCATATTTGGAATAGAGAGTAGCTTTATTGAAAATCCTTTGTCTTGAGTTTGATTCTTGGAAGATTAGGGGTGACTGCTGATTCCATTGATTTGACGGAAATCAACTGCAGTTGAGTCAAATCGAAGATGTAATTGATAAAAAACGAAACGAAACCATCATTCAATTGCGAAGGTGAAGAATGAAATTAAATATACTGATTGAGTTTTGCAATTAAAGATGACTCTGCTGAATATCTACACTGTAAATCGCTGGATACGAAAATTGCATACAAACATATACCAAAAATACATACAATTTGAAACTAACATCTGATACGAGATTCTCGTATGTTCACAGAGATCTGGTATGTTTTTCATACCCAATCTCATTTACCTTCGTATGTGATTGGTATGTAGCGATACGAACTATTCTATCTGTGATTGGATGTTTTACACTGAAATACGAATTGTTGGTATGTTTTATATACGAGACCCGATCCATTTGGTATGTGCAGCTTTAAGTCACATAGCAAAATAATGTATGTATTACATACTACTGTCAGATAACTTTTTCGGTAATGCAAGTGGTGAATATTTTTTGTTTGATAGAGTGATATTTGAGTACATTAGATCTATTGTGAATTTTATGTTCAACGACTATGCGGTCGATGCTACATGTCTAGCAACATTAACAGGACGTTTAGTTAGCTCTACTTTACGGGCCAAGTTGATTAACGTCAGTTCATTCAAACGATATTTTTCGTGCAATCATGTTGACTTATACATCTCAAACATAACTATTTTTGCGTTTAATGAATTATAATGTGTTTTTACTTCGGATTGATAATATGCCTTATTTCAAAATTACATGATACATAATTGTTGATGGTTGAATACTTATTGACTATTCATGAAATGCCTTAGACTTACGTGTATTAAAATCGAATTCAGTATTAAAAGTATCACTCTTGAATGTCATTATCTAACTACTTACAGAACAGTAGTAACATTAGTGTGATCTTTATTGACAAAAGTCCTTAAATCAACATACTTTGGACATGATTTATGCTTTCTTTTAACATTGTGCTGGTATGGCTTTAGTATGTGAAGCATACCACATTTGAAAAAACATACGAAAAACATACAAATATTTTACCAAGAGAATACAGAAATATACCAAAAAATATTTTGGTATGCTTCCTTCGTATGTAATTGGTATTGAGCGATTTACAGTGTACATACATCAGGATATTATTCAATGTCAAATGCGTTTCTAAATTTCTCGTTAAAGCATAATGTCTTGAACGGAAATTATGAAACAATACATAACGATTATTGTTCTGTTAATGCTAAATAGTTGTACTATTGATGATTACTATGTTTCACTTATTCTTTGAATCACTGCGTCTATTTCATTATGATTGCAGTAGTTTTTCGTTAACATCCTGAGGAAAGCCAATTAGTAAACCATTTGTGAACCCTTCAGTCGTTAATTGTCCGTTTTTATAAGTTATTGTACACAATTCGCCACAATATAATTAATTTCTTTAAAATATCCGTCAAGGATGAAAAGCATTACATTTCTAATCGGGTTTTGATTGTGATATGAAATGAAAAATTGGGCATGGGTTTGGGGCGCCCGTCAGGGAGGCCATTTCCCTGGGATTCACCTCCAACATGAGGTAGGCCAATTCAGTTAGGCTGAAATGTTCAAATAAATGAAATTCATAGTCTTATTGAGACTTATATGCATAAAAGATTGCAGTATACAATAGTGTAATAGGTAGTTAGACACTCGCAACTGTGTATATTGTAGAACTAATTCAACAAGAAAGATAAATTTAAGGAAAAGAGGACATCAGAAGTAGTAATAAGGCCTATGATAGTCATATAAAGGTCTTCTAATTTTTAAAGAAGACATATCAATGTATAGTTCATTGCGTAATGAGTCCTCAATCGACTAAAACATGGCACTTAAAAAGAAGAAATATAAGACAATGAGAAAAATATAATAATTCGAAAATTCTTACATTCAATAACCTACATGTATACACCGATTACTATATGAATTTGTTCATGGAATAAATTATACGATGTCGTCCTGCGATACGTCTGTTATGAGAGGTAAAACATCATTATCAAGTCCGTGGTCATAACGTACAATTATCGGCCGCTATGAAGATACATAATGTAGGTTGAGAGTATGAGTAGGCCTATACATGTAGAAGTTAACTGATCCTACCTATAATTTACATGAAAAAGCTAGTAGCCTTTTAGTAATGTAAGCTAATTCAGCTGTAAATGAGGTTATCTTAATATGGCGTAATTCGAACTTCAAACAAATTATATAATGATGAATCGATTAGCCTAAGACAGAGGTAAGCAAAAATGGCAAGAATCTACGAAGCGACGTAAAGCAAGGTCACGAAATCACAAATGATTCACTGAAGTGGACGCTAACACTTATGAGAGGCTAATGTGAGCACTTTATCGGTTAAGGACGTAACACACCGTGTAACATTCATTCGCCTCTCCTCTGTATCATGATTCGACGATTTAGTTCAAGCTCATAACAAGATGAAGTGGATCACAATGAAGAGAATAATAAGAAAGAAAATAAACGGGATAGCCGAACTCGTAGACTGTGGGTCGTAGGTGTGACGTCAGTAGCTGTTGTCGAGTAGACAATCAGTATCCAATTGACAAGCAGTTCGTAAGCTGAAGGGCTGAAGAGTGAGATTGAATTTCCAATGGTTAAGGTTAACGTCATTAAATTTGTGGTTAAGTCTACAATGAAATATTTCTTAGTTTTTATTGCTAGGAGCATAGAAAGGTGGCGAGGCAAAGAAAAACTCATATCACTTACTCTAGGACATATTCGCCATACTACTTACTCAAAACATTGGTATGGCAATTGCCATACTTGCCATAGCGGCTCCCGCGCCCCCGCTGACTCCGTCCGTTTGTATAAAGAAACGGTTGTCAAACTCAAAGTAACAGTTCCGCAACAGGAACTCCGTCAGCCAAAGAAGTTCATCAACGGTGAACACACATTCGTTCGGGAAGTCATCATTCTTTTCAATATACCATTTGAGCGCATCCAGGACACCATCAATTGGGACATTAGTAAAAAGCGACTCAACGTCGAAACTCACAAATACACTAGAGTTGACAACTGGGATAGAGAGAAGCTTGGATTTCAGATCATCCGAATTCTTGATGTAAGACGGGCTATCACAAGCAAAACATTTCACCAAATCAGCGATGAATTTAGACAAGCCCGAAAACACTGAATCAACCTGACTGACAACAGGTCTTAGAGGACAGTTTTCTTTATGGATCTTGGGTAAACCAAAAAGAAAAGGAGTCTGGAAGAACGTAGGACACCATTCCAAGGCCTGTTGTCGACTTATACGACCATCCAACTCAATCTGTCGAATCTTACCATGTAGCGTATGGCGTACGCCGGCACCCGGGTTCTTGGTGGACAATTTATAAGGTCCATCTTCAATGATAGACCGTAATTTGTCAACATAGTCCCGTCTGTTCATGACAACCACACGACTTCCTTTATCCGACGGAAGAATAATAATATCTTTGTTGGCTTGAAGAGAAGAAATAGCCTCTTTCTCCAAAAAAGAAATATTGGAACGGGGTCGATATTTCCTCTTAAGGATTCTGGAAATTTCATTCCTGACACAATACCCTAATACCCTGATACATATAATAATATATACCCTAATACCCTAATACCCTGATACCCTGATGAATACCCTGATACAATACCCTGGCCTCGAATGGGTATGGAGAATCGGAGGTGAACGGGATCCTTTCTTCCTTGACGATAGGTCGAGCTAGACGTGATGAGCCAACAAACGTTTCTGGTTCCATTCCTTTTATTCCCGGGGATCAGTAACGCCATCAAGTCTAAGTTGATTGGTTTCGGTATTAACATCGCCCTCAAGCCTGCCTCGACTCTCAGTAGCCTCCTTATCCGCAAGCGACCTTCTCCTTCCCTGTGTTTGGGCTCGGTGTATCGCATTGAGTGTGGACACCGCGATTGTGGATTTTCCTACGTCGGTGAATCTTCCAGGCCTATCGACAAGAGAAAATCCGAACACTTGCGGATGATACGTGAGCTTGACGTCGACCGATCCGAGCTAGCAAAGCATGTGATGGACAGTGGTCATAGGATCGACATTGATTCCATGACTGTGGTGGACAGGGAACGCTCCTGGAAGAGGAGAATAGTGAAGGAATCTCTTTGGACTAAACATTTCCGTTCCAACAACCGAATCAAGATAGATCTGGGGTCTTTTTATGACTCTATTCTTTACCTAACGTCTTTATCCTTGTTTTACCTTGATGTGCATTACTTGCAGAATTTTAAGAGTAACATGCTCATTGGCGTATTTTTGTTGTTAGTTTAGGATTTCGTAATGTGTCTTAATGTAAATGAATCTGGTCTAGAATGTTCCCTATCATAACTGTTTATATCTGATTGATCCAACAATAAACGAACAGTCGCTTGATAATGACTGGCGGTGTCGGTCGAAAGCGCTTGCGATAAAGTGTTTTTACTTTCTGATATTTCCATCAAATATGGAGTGTCCTCCTACTGACAATATTGAAATACACTCCCTATTCCGTCAATTGAATCGCACTAGTGGAGGAAGGTGTGTGGTTATTCTTCGTACATGGGCAAAAGATGCAAAGAGACTGGTGGATCAAGAGCATAGATTGTCTTTTCTTAGTGATTGTGTTAGTAAGAAATTGTTACCTCGTTCTTTGTGGTTTCGGTTGCCCGGAAAGTTTGATCATAAGGAAGGTTTGAAATGGATGGTTGGTAGGAAAATGTTATATTTTGAGATTCGTGATATTCGTCAATCCACTATTAAACTGGAAGAAGGTATCCGCATTCGTCGGGAATGTCTTTTCGACATGGTGAAAGATGTACATTTACTGTTAAGGATTGTGGATTTTGTTGATTCTTCTGTTGGTTCCTACAGACACTCGTCTCTGGAGAAGATTACTAAGCGTTTACATCGTCTTCGCGTTTTACATGGCAGGAATGATGAACCGATCGTCGATAAGGTGATTGACCCGGTTATCAATTTGAGTACGCTGAAGCTGACGAGTGGGCAACACTCTGTCCTGAGCAAAGGCCTTAATTTTGCCGTTGCTCCCTCATCTATTCTCAAGAAGGAGATTATCGCTGGGGTTGACCAGGCTATTTCAGCCTTGGGTTCGGATTACAAGACTTGTATCAGGAATGAAATTTCCGGAATCCGTAAGAGGAAATATCGACCCCGTTCCAATATTTCTTGTTTGGAGAAAGAGGCTATTTCTCCTCTACAAGCCAACAAAGATATTATTATTCTTCCGTCGGATAAAGGAAGTCGTGTGGTTGTCATGAACAGACGGGACTATGTTGACAAATTACGGTCTATCATTGGAGATGGGCCTTATAAAGTGTCCACCAAGAACCCGGGTGCCGGCGTACGCCGTACGCTACATGGTAAGATTCGACAGATTGAGTTGGATGGTCGTATAAGTCGACAACAGGCCTTGGAATGGTGTCCTACGTTCTTCCAGACTCCCTTTCTTTTTGGTTTACCCAAGATCCATAAAGAAAACTGTCCTCTAAGACCTGTTGTCAGTCAGGTTGATTCAGTGTTTTCGGGCTTGTCTAATTTCATCGCTGATTTGGTGAAATGTTTTGCTTGTGATAGCCCGTCTTACATCAAGAATTCGGATGATCTGAAATCCAAGCTTCTCTCTATCCCAGTTGTCAACTCTAGTGTATTTGTGAGTTTCGACGTTGAGTCGCTTTTTACTAATGTCCCAATTGATGGTGTCCTGGATGCGCTCAAATGGTATATTGAAAAGAATGATGACTTCCCGAACGAATGTGTGTTCACCGTTGATGAACGTCTTTGGCTGACGGAGTTCCTGTTGCGGAACTGTTACTTTGAGTTTGACAACCGTTTCTTTATACAAACGGACGGAGTCAGTATGGGAAGCAGCCTCGGACCGGCGTCTGCTAATATTTTCATGAATTTTTATGAATTCAAGACGTTTTCTTTAGCGTCGGAACTGGATATTGCCACACCTTTCATTTGGTACAGATACGTTGATGATGTTTTCGCATGTTGGACGCATCCTGTTAATCAACTTCCTGCTTTCCTTGAGTTCCTGAATGGTCAAGAGGATTCTATTAATTTCACAATGGAGATTGAGGAAGATGGTAAAATTCCGTTCTTAGATGTTCTCGTAAGTCGGAATGGTGAACGACCTATTTTCTCTGTTTATAGGAAAGCCACACATTCCAACCTATATCTCCACCGTTCTTCATGCCATCCAAGATCTGTTTTCCCAGGAGTAATCAGGTCTTTGGGTATACGTGCTGCTCGTGTTTGTTCGGATTCCACACTTGATGGAGAGTTGGTCAATGTCAAAAGTGCCCTGGCCTCGAATGGGTATGGAGAATCGGAGGTGAACAGGATCCTTTCTTCCTTGACGATAGGTCGAGCTAGACGTGATGAGCCAACAAACGTTTCTGGTTCCATTCCTTTTATTCCGGGGATCAGTAACGCCATCAAGTCTAAGTTGATTGGTTTCGGTATTAACATCGCCCTCAAGCCTGCCTCGACTCTCAGTAGCCTCCTTATCCGCAAGCGACCTTCTCCTTCCCTGTGTTTGGGCTCGGTGTATCGCATTGAGTGTGGACACCGCGATTGTGGATTTTCCTACGTCGGTGAATCTTCCAGGCCTATCGACAAGAGAAAATCCGAACACTTGCGGATGATACGTGAGCTTGACGTCGACCGATCCGAGCTAGCAAAGCATGTGATGGACAGTGGTCATAGGATCGACATTGATTCCATGACTGTGGTGGACAGGGAACGCTCCTGGAAGAGGAGAATAGTGAAGGAATCTCTTTGGACTAAACATTTCCGTTCCAACAACCGAATCAAGATAGATCTGGGGTCTTTTTATGACTCTATTCTTTACCTAACGTCTTTATCCTTGTTTTTACCTTGATGTGCATTACTTGCAGAATTTTAAGAGTAACATGCTCATTGGCGTATTTTTGTTGTTAGTTTAGGATTTCGTAATGTGTCTTAATGTAAATGAATCTGGTCTAGAATGTTCCCTATCATAACTGTTTATATCTGATTGATCCAACAATAAACGAACAGTCGCTTGATAATGACTGGCGGTGTCGGTCGAAAGCGCTTGCGATAAAGTGTTTTTACTTTCTGATATTTCCATCAAATATGGAGTGTCCTCCTACTGACAATAATAGAAGACTGATAGAATGCAATTTTCCAACTCTCGCAGTAAAGTGGATTGCAAGCTACCTCGATGAAAGGACACAGCATGTCTCTATCGGTTCCGTGAGTAGTTGTGAAGTGAGGGTAACTTCAGGAATTCCACAAGGCTTAATCCTCGGCCCTTACCTGTTTGCTATAACCACAGCAACTTTTTCGCCATCGACTGATAGTTGCAAGTTAATCAAATATGCTGATGACACGACATTGTGCTTCCCTGTATATTCATCTTCTGATAATATACATATTACAAATGAACACGAAAATCTGATGCAATGGTCGGAATCAATGGCGCTACCAATAAACCAAGGAAAATGCAAGTCAATGATCATTCGCAAGCGCAACTACGGCATCAATGTTCACTTACCTGACCTGCGTGTTCCTCAAGTCGAGACTTTAAACTTACTCGGTATTACTTTTAACAGTAAATGTACTTGGTCAGACCATGTTTTAAAAATCGTTTCTTCCGCCTCAAGACGCATGTATGCTATTAGAGTGATAAAACCGTACATCGGTGTCAAGGATTTGAAATTATTGTACAAAACAACTGTTCAGTCAATTTTTGATTACTGTTGTCCCTTGTTTGTTGGTCTTTCTGCTACAGATTGTACTAGACTTGAACGTATACAACGTCGCTTTCATCGATTAATTTGCGGCGAACATTGTGAAAATGACTGCTTCGAGACTCTTACAGTGCGGCGACAACGTCTTTCTTTGAATTTTTTCCAGCAAGTTCTCACAAAAGACCATACATATTTCAAGTGATTTGCTGCCAACACAGTCATCATCCGGTCGCTTCTTAATACCTGAAGTACGCACTTTGCGTCGAAGCAACTCTTTTGTAATCTGTGCTTGTAAGCTTCATAATTCTTATTTTCATCGCTGAATCACATGGACTTAAGGTGAACACGAGTTTGTAATGTTGAGGTATTTTTATCTATTTCGATAACTGAAAGTATTACGTCTCTTTTATTTTATTTACTTGACCTCTGAAGATAAACGATTGTAACTTCCGATTTTCATTCAAAAAAATAAAACGCTTATCATCATAAATGATACAGAAGATGGAACTGTGATGAAGGTAGTTCCAAGAATTACAAAAGATACAATGAACGCTACTGTGATTTTTGACAAATTTAGCTGACAAGGCAGGACTTAAATCAGTAAAAGTGGTGCTCTACACTGAATCATAGGACAGCTGCGAAACAACTGCAGTGATCATAAATACATACAGGTTCTCTTTTTTTGTGAAGTTACGGTAAGCCACTGTTAACTCGCTAGATCAGGGGCTGCACAACTTGCTTTCGTTTAGCAATATTTGAGTAAATCAGTGGCGGGACACTTTCATATTTCAGTTTAGATTCGTGCAATTTTTTCAAGCAGCATTCATACTTTGCAATTTAATTGCCTTTACTTAGATTAACTTAAGTCTCAACTTCAATTTCATTCATGCATTATCTACAAATGATTTAAATTTAATCCATGATGTGTGTTGCTCCAATTATGGAAGTTAGTGTATTTGTGTCGGAGTTGAAAGACTCCACTCCGGTACTATGGGAGTTCGAATACAAATGCCGACTCGACTGTGAGCAGCTACATGAACTGCTGCAGAGATCCGTAAAACTGGTTAAGCATTAAGATGATGAACTGATTCTTTGAAAACGTTAAAGTAAGTGATGTGACTAGTCATTTACAGGATTTATGATTAAAATTTCACATTTGTGGAATTTGATTTGGAAGACATGGCTATCTTGGATGGAAACTATTTCCACTACTTGAAACTTTGCGTAAGGATACAAAATCGTCCGAAATTAATGTTTAGAACTCATAACTTAGTGATTGGAATAGTCATTCACATGCTTGTGATGAAAATTTTGCACTTTTTAGAGCTTGGCTAGGTAAAGATCTATATTGGACAGAAGCTGTTTCCAATATATAAAGCTTTGTGCGTGGACATGATATTGCCCGAAGCATGGCCTGAAGATTTAAAAACTGACATGCTGAAGCCATCAATATCATTATGTTATAATATCCACAAAGTTTAGTCCATCGTTGGTTGAAATGCGAAATGTAGGCAGACGAAATATCCGTGAATGTTGCATACCAGGCGGTTATAAATGAAGCAGAAGATGGAACTGTCATGAAGGTAGTTCCAGGGAAAAATAGAAAGCAAGAACCTTCCATCGGTAGTTAAGCAGAACAAAAACTTAGAATCACTATTCCAGGAATTACGAAAGATGCAATGAACGCTAGTCTGATTTTTGTCAAATTTAGCTGACAAACCAGCACTTAAATCAGAAAAGTGGTGCTCTACACTGAATCATTGGTCTACTACGAGACGAATACAGTGCGCATGAATATATGCAGTTCTCCCTTTTTGTTAAGTTTCAGCAACCCACTTTTAACTTGTCATATGTACTTAACTAGTCGGCTGCTTCATTTTCCGACAGTTTCCTATCTCAATGAATTAGACAATCGCTTAATTAGTAATTCATAGCCAAAATTCAATACAATCCTTTTTGAAAAAAATCTTCAGTCTGAACAACATGTTGATAAGTCAGATAATTTCTTTGGCTCCGTATTCTCCAATGATGACATTCCCGATGTCTTCACTGCATATTGCGGACACAATTACGCCCCAGTAGAAGCGATTGTGATCCACCCTACCCACAAACATTTCACTGAACCGAACCGACTAAGGAAACTGATGCTGCTTTCAAGTGACTGCTGAAGAGGTGTTATTCAAAAGAGCTAACGTTGATTGAATGAGGATGAGAGCAAAGGTCTAAATTTAAAATACGTAGGACACCTGATGAATGAATCGTAAGTGGATCTTTTGTATTCCTCCGCTATTACTGTTTACTTCCCGGGTCACTTGTTTCCTTTGTTGATATCAGTGAGCCTTCGATTGAAGTGTGAAGCTGCGAGCGAGAGTGGAGTGGTATTCAAATATTGAGGGTGAGTTCTTTGGCTTTGCTGTCATGTGAACATCTTGTCGACATCTGAGCATTGTTATGGATTGAAGCCGTGATAGGAAAATGTACAGTGGAAAGTTGCTGCTTGATGACTCAAAGAACGATTACAATCGATCAATTTAACGTTTAAATTACTCAAGGCAATGAAACTACTACACTCTTCACCGGTGAAATCATTCCAGATTTTTGTAAGAACGATTTGCAGAAAAGTGATGTTGAAAGGAAATATGGAGTGAAACGACAAGCATTCAACTCATGGCCTACAGAGGTCGATCAGATAAACGCGCATATTGAAAGATCGACTTTTGGGACCAGTCACAAAAGAATTCATTTTCCGGAGTTTTTACGTGGAATCGAGCTTATTGCAATGGCTCCGACAGAAGAGATCAGAAGCAATCCCAATAACAGGCAGCATCCCCATCGACCCATCGAGAGAAAACCAATTAATTTGCTTCAAAAATCGGCGTGATCAATTTCAAGTACGAGGGTCGTTAGAAAAGTATCCGTATTTTGAATTTTTAACATTGAGAAATGACGCCGCGACGAAGCCAGCACTTATTTTATCTATGGTAGTGCTCTGCCAATTGGGTTTTCAAATTTCAAATCTCTAGCGCAAGTGAATTTTTTTATAGATGTCTATATTGTCTGTCAGATAGCTTTGCTATCCGTCAATTTAAGAATCACAAATCTGCAGAAGATTTTCAAATTGTTTTGTGCAATGGAAGACGCCGTCTCGTAAACAGAGAGTCATCATCTTTTTCTTGTGGAAGGAAGGCAATGCATCCTCCAATATTGCTGAACGATTTTCAATTGTCTTTGTTGATAAAGCCTTGAAGCGAACCACTGTCTATGAGTGGGTGTCCAGGTTCAAAGATGGACGACCAGGCCGGCCAGTGTCTTCGTGTACTCATGAGAACATCGGCAAAGTGAAAGACTGCATCCTTCAAGACCGACGCGTTACAATACGTGAAATATCGGAATATGTGGGACTGAACATTTTCACTGTTCACCAGATCATTCATCATGCATGAGCTGGACATGAGGAAGTTGACGGCTCGATGGGTTCCCAGACTCCTTAATGAAGAAAAAAGAGGAAGCGGCTTGAGATGAGCCGTGCCTTGTTGACGAGAGCTGAAAGTGAAGGAGAAATGTTTTGGTCGCGACTCGTAGCGATGGACGAAAACTGGCTGCCGTATTTCATGCCAGAGACGAAGATGCAGTCAAGAATGTGGTGTGCTCGGGGAGATCCTTCACCTTTGAAGGCAAAGACTGTTCCATCCTGTCAAAAGGTGATGATTTCAGTGTTCTGGGACGAAGATGGAGTGATCTTGGTGGACTACCTACCGAAAGGCGCGACCATCAACTCTGAATACTTCTGCAAGCTGGTGAACGAAGATCTGCGGCACCAACTCAAGAATCGAAGACGTGGGAAGCTTTCCATGAAGCCAATCTTCCAAATGGACAACGCCACGCCGCATACCGCTGCGCGAACTAAGGATTTGCTGGAGAAGTTAGGCTGTTAGGCTAGGATGTGTTGCCACATCCCCCCTATTCGCCAGACTTGGCCCCCTCAGACTTCCATCTCTTTCCTCGCTTGAAGGAACCCCTGAGAGGAAGAAGACTCTCCTCTTTGGATGAGATGAAGGAAGCGGTGGAGTTCTACCAAGGTGGACTCCGTTCCCTGGTAAGTCGGTGGAGGAAGTGTGTATCGAGTGGCGGAGGGTATATTGAGAAATTGCGCGATGACAGTGAGTAATGTTGTATGTTAGTTTGCATGAAATTACACTGTTACTGGAATTAGGAGTTTTCATTTTACTGTATTCTGTCCGGGAACTTTTCTAACAACCCTCGTACAACGACGGATGATTCCAACGCTTCAAGTCACTGCATGACATCGAATGCCGACCCGTGAATGGAGAATGTCGATCCGCTCCATTGGCTTCTGTTGCGACGTGGAAAGATGACATGCCGACTATTGTAAAAGAATGACATTTACAAGACGTCTATAACACCGACGAAACTCCTTTGTCTTTCGCAATTGCTTTCAGATTCAATGTTAGCACCAAAAAGCAACAAATGCATTGGAAGAAAACAAAGCAAACAGCAGATGACTATAATGGTAATGGCAAACATGGGCGGTTCTCATAAAAGGAGGCTCTTTGATATCAGCCTATTCGAAAAACGTCGATGTTTCTCTTACAAAGTGAACAGAAGATCTTTCTTTGATTATATGTAGAAGAGGATAGCCGTTTGGTATCGAAAACTCCAAAATCGACTCTCTCCACGTAATCAAAAAAAGAGCAATAACGGAGGATTTTTTCATCAAAGAACAGAAGATCGTGGATGATCAGCAATGTCTTCGATGACTATATGCAAAAATTTGACAAAGAAATGACACGAGAAGGAAAATCGATCCTCATCGTTGATAACTGACTATCCTCCGATGTGTGACCTGAAATGTGTTCATTCATCCTCACGCTAGCTCCCGGACTAGAAAATGTCCGCATAAATTCATTAAAATTCAAAAAGCTATTGAGAGGTATGCGTACAATCTGTAGGATTTAAATCCCGCTTCTTTCAGACGTTGATATGCAGCTCTAAAGAAACAGTTGATACCAACAGCAAATCTCCAGCCTTTTGCTAGACGTGAAACTATCTTAAACCGATTTCTCTTCGCTGGAATGATCAGCTTTCAATCTGTGACTATCACTTGTCTTCTGAAATTTGGTGATCCAGATCCTTACAACTTTGCTTCTTTACACCAACGCGCCCACCAATTCCAATCAGCTAGCCTACATGACACATTCAAACATTGACTCTTTAACAACATTGCGCATGCTACGTCCACAACGAATCATTTCAACAATTTACGATTTTTCTTGGTGCTTCATCATGCAGCTACGACTTATGTCAAAACGACAGCAAAATTTGCAATTCTACGATGTCCAAACTTAAACAAACGTTGATCCGGTGCAAAAGGATGAACGGTATCTTCATATGTTCATGCAAGAAAAGGCACATACACGTAGAAATCTGTTTGAGAACAAGATCGACTTAAATAGCTAACAACGGCTATTGATTAGATAAGTGTTTTCTGTCACGTATCACAGTTCAGTCTTAATTGTAGTTTTATTAAAACATCAGTGCATGTTTCTGTCACGCAACGTAGTTCAGCCTTCATTGCATGTACACTGTACTTTTCATTAAGACGCATGATATAAATGTTTATCACTTACCAAATCCTGCTATAAGATGTTCTCCACTTGAATCAAAATTCAACTAAATTTTACGATGAATGATGTGATGAAGCCATGATAGTCCCAAACACTTTCTACATCGATAAAACCACAGAAAAGCATTTCAACAATGAGATGTTTCTTTAGTTCCGAGTATGTTGCATTATCTCACTACTTTGAACACACTAGCAATGAAAAGCACATATTAGCACGGTCAGCATTAGCATCCCCCAGGCTCACTTTAACACTTTGAGCGGAGAATCGAACTCCTGATGCCAAATATACTGCCATACTCTTGCATGCGATATATATGAAATCACAGATGAAGAAGGAACATCTGTAGAATTTGGAAATGCAATAAAGCGTTAGGCAGGTAGGATTTGACTTTTTAGGTGATAATTATTTTGGTTGTTAAGTAACGTAGACTAATCAAAATGCGAATTGAAAAGGTTGGTAAAAGAAGCATATGTGCGGGTACTAGGTAGCGGTGACAGGTGGATGCCTTATCAAAAGTTGCGATATCGACATTTGGACCATCCATTACCACCTGCAGGAGCTTAGAATTGTCCAGGCCATCGACCAATCCCTCAAGAGCTTTGTGCATCTCAGATATATCAGCATGACCAAGAAATCTAGAATTCAGGTATCTTGTCATCGCCCTGTCTTCAGTTCAATACCTTCTGTGAACAATGAACATCCATTTATCCGCGATGAAGTTTACGTGAGTTTCGTAGCATCTCAGATTTCAGACTGTCATCAGAGTCCTAATCAGCCAACTACTATTTATAAACGCGCAAAGCGTGGGAGTCCTGAACCTGCTGAATAATCTCCAGAGACAACTCGCCCATTGACCGATCAATCTGATCAAGCTCAAATCAACGGCGTGGGTCGGATGATATAACGAAGCATCCGTCCTAATGCCAAGGATCCAGATTTCCTCGGCTGCGTATGCACATTCCGTCAGGACATTTTCAAAGCAGCTTTCCCCACCCATCAGAGTGGATCTGGTCGCAGCTTTGGAGAAAAGCGCAGCAGCAAACTAAGAAAGCACATAAAAGCAAAACTGGCCTCCTTGTCTATACAGACTGCTGAAAATTAGTGAAGCAGACGTACAATGTTTCAAAATTAAAATTATAAATGCTTGACCAATGACCATACTTTTCTTGCGAATTTACACTTATTAATCAAATCTTCAAACGATATAAAAAGTGATGCTTATATCAAAAACATGGAATTTCTACTTTTTCTTGTTGTACAGTAGGCAATTTTGTTTATTTTGTCATCAGTCATAGATATATTTAATCTTTACTGCTCCCAATTTTAAAATTCCTTGATTTTTCCCGAGTAAACACACACTTAATTTTTCGAAGTAACGATTAAGATCTCAGCGAACTTATCGCATGATTTTGCGGAACTAGGGAGCCACATACTTTGACCCGAAAAATCATGTCTGTAGAAGATTACGTAGTAGGGCCTATTTTAAGGAAGGGAACTGAAATGATAGATTTCAGGACAATAGGCCTATGCTATGTTTCACAAGATTCCAGGATATGTCATGAGATGACTTCTTCTAGATACCCGTAATCTCCAGGTTCCGCCGCATCTCTCACATGTATTTCATTGCCGCTTTCATCTCGATACCAAATTGATCTTGGACATAGTAATAATCCATCGCCGGCTATTCGGGAACACCCACTCAACTTCGAATTTACCCGAAAATAGGAAATGAGAGCAACTAGCCGACTGCTATGCAGGCTGGAAGTCATTTCCCTGTGAAAGCATCCAGATTGACCGAGAGACAAGTTACTGACCGAGATGACATTCGAAACTTATTCGATCTCATGAAGGTATTTGAAAAGGAATTCGACCAATTGGAGCTAGGACACAGGATGACTAACATCATTCAGGTGAGAACACACTAAATCCTGCTACAACACTGAGCCGATGCAATTTTCTTCTGATGGCCATGTTACCATGGCTCACCTGTTTCAGCTCCAAAAACAATTACTCAATATAACAAGAATCAGGAATTAGAATAGGCCTATGTATCGACACGCACCTTTTTCTTGCTTCGTCTTGCTTGGTCATGTTTTCGGACTTTCTCCTTTTCTTCGTCTCCTTAATGTTTTAGCTGGAGAAATTTTGTTCGAAGCAAACTTGTTTCCTAGCTAAAAGAGACTTCAATAACACTAAAAATGACAGTAAATATATGTTGTCAAAGATTGACTCGCATCTTAGTCGGAGGCGGATCCAGCTTTTCGGCGCGGAGGGGGTTGACAAAATAAAAAAGTGCGATCAATGTACAATGTACATGTGCGTGTGTAAGTCACGACGCATCTCTACATTGAGTGCGAGTTGCTTCCCTACACAAGTACATCAAAATATGAAAATCAAAATGAAGTGTCAAGAAAGCCTGATATTGGGTCTATTGTTTCTTCACTTTCATTGCATTTCGAAAACTTCATGTTTTTAATACCTTCCCATCATGCCTCACGTTGACACAAAAATGTGAAAACAAATGTCACTGAAGTTAGCACTAGATCTGGCAGTGGATTTTTTGAAATAATTTGTTCATCACATCAGTTTTCAAAAGTTCCTCTCGGATGAACAAAATTTTAAATTTTAATCAAAAAATGCACGGAGAGATTAACTGATGCTTTCCTGATCATATTTACGATTTTGTTCACACCAAACAACCACGCATTCCTATTCTAAGAACAATTCCAAAATTTGTTCATCACATTGGGATTACTTCACAGCCCTGCAAGACAGTTGTCATTTTTCACTTACTGACACTTCCTGACTACGAACAAGAAGTAACTAGGGCTTGCAGGGCTGTGAGGGAGTCCAACAAATTCTGGAATAATTCTTGTAATGGGAATTCGTGGTTGTTTGTTGTGAACAAAGTGTTGTTTGGCGTCGGGAAGTAGCAATAAGTGAAAAAATGACAATGTCGTTGATTTCTTTTATGTTTATGCTATAGTAGCGAGTATTGTAGGGCTGGGAGGGACTCCGAGTGTGTTGAACAAATTCTCGAATGGCTCTTGGAAAAGGAATACGTGGTTTTTTGGAATGAACAAAATCGTGAATATGATCATAAAAGCATCAGTTAATATCTCACTTAATTTTTTTGTTAAAATCTTGCCTTGATCCGAGAGGAATTTTTGAAAGCTGATGTGATGAACAAATTCCTAGATCATTTTTCATCAGGCATGTGGAAAATCCGGATGGAAAAAATTATTTCTAGAAATCTACTGCCAGATCTACTGCTAACTTCAGCCTCTTGAAAATAATTATATGCTAACTGCAAATACATTTTTGAATTCAAATCCCCCGCAAGCATCCTTTTCCTTTTTCCACAATGTTGCTTATAGATTATGGTGGCTCACCTATCAGACATCACTCAAGCGACATCGATTGACAGACGAGCCGTCTCGGATTTGCCCTCATGAGCCGCTCAATAAAAAAATTCGGTTGGAAAACTTAACGCTTCTGTGTAATTAACGACCATCATGAAATACTGTGTAATACCGGTATCAAAAATTTCAAAACTTGCTTATTTTAGTATGTTAAACTTTGTAAGCAACTTATTTGTCCTGATCCCATTTAAGTACTCGACAAAGACATCGAATGATTTCTACTTCGAAGGATAGGAGCTACCATTGATATTTTGTGCTGATCACAGATATCCTTGATTTCCAAATTTCACACGTCTTCATATCTTCCACTGTTTTTTGCCACGATTGTCAGTCTACCAATCATTCCTCGGAGATGGTGCACAAGAGATGCGCCTTCGGATGTCTGAAGCCATAAAACGGTCTCTCTGATTCTGAGGAATTTTGGAGAATTGGAGAGACGCATCCAACCAGGATGAGCTGTCTGATGTTGGGGTAGATGTCCACATCAGCATTGCTGAGATTCCACCACTATGTCATGTATTAAAGGATTTCAGGTAAACAAAAGTGACTTAAAGATGATAGGTTGCGGTTGTGAAAAAACGTGACTGTTCCAGGCTTTAAGTGAATGCCATGACATGATTTTCCTTTCATAATACGAAGCTGCAGGCCTTGTTCTTAATATAATTCAGCAGAATCGATACTAGTAAATTACAAATGTAATTGCTGAAGCCCTAAGCCATTTCGGGCTGGTTATAAACAACAAGCAAAAGTCAGAATACAAAATTGATAAAGTACAAACAACTCTGGAAATACAGAGGGTAGTAGAACCAAACTTCATACAGCACTTAACCACACCCTATGATATAGCGCAATACAAAATTGAGACCAGTCCTGCACAAAAAACACGCTCATGGGAAACATTCATTCTCATTAAAAATTAATTCAATTTCATGGGATCACCAAATACCAATGAAAAACAAGCATAGCATTCATTAATTTTCTGTAGCATACCAAAGCGGAAAATGATCTTTCTTCGCTGGAATTATGTAATTTTCACTAGAATAATGCTATGCCCACCGATCAACCAACCTTGTATTCGCTCTGGATCAATTTATGAAATATTTTGATATATTTCCTTGCATTCATGTTCATCTCTGGCTTATCGTACCAATATATCTCTGGCTGGATTCTTGCATAATAACCTGTATCTACCGGCGTGTTGGGGAAGTGTGTGTTAAAACTCAGATATGATTAGTAGAATACTATTTCACTGGTTTTAGAACTGTACAAACTCATTATCCATGTAGCACCGTCATTTTATGATAACTCTTCATTTTTCGATGAAATCGGTATTTTCCGGTTTTACCGGTTGTTCGTGTAGAGAAAATGCTGGAAGTCGCTAGACAAATTCCTTAACTAGGTAACACCAATACTTGCACCAAATCTTAGTATTTGAATTTGTATTTTGAAGTCGAAGGAGTTTGAATTTTGAAATCACTTTATCTGTACAAACCAGGGCTTTCGTCGGAGGGGGGGGGACGCTTGAGAACGGAGTTCCTACCTGCCCTTGTTGTGGAACGCATAGGATAGCCAAAGTGCCCTCTTCGAAACGGTGTCATTCTGAGCCAGATGGTACATGATCATCAAGTGTTATTAATAATATCCTGAAAATCCTAAATTCATTTGTATAGAATTTCTATGACGGCCTTTTGTTTCAAGAATGGCTACGTTTGTGTAAATAGGATAATTAAATATTGAGTTACATCCTCAGTTGAAAAGTGGGAACAGACTTGAATAGCAGCTATTTCCTCCAATATCAAGAATCATCAACAGGCCTAGTTCACATCTCTCAACATCGACACAACTTCCTATTGAAAGTTGCAGTCATGCCCGGGTCAATTTGAGATTTGCAATTAGTAAGTTATTGAAATTTCGACGGGCATTCATTAAATATCATGGCTATGTTTCATACAGTTTTGTCTCGTTTTAACTATTGTTCCCTAATTAAACGTTTTTATATTTGAGTTGCTAAATTTTCAGACGTGATATAAATACATCCATTTTCCTGTTCAATATTCATGTCATCTAAACAATCAATTTTCTGAAGTATTATGAAGGTTTAGTAAAACAATTTCATAGTGAAAATGTTCATAAGTTTGTTAGAAAATGATGTATTTTCAAAAGCTTCTAATATCAAGTTTTAGGGACTAAAGGATTTGCTCCCAAATGAGGCTGATTAGGCGAAAATTCAGACCTAGCAGATATCATTACTTTTATCGGTAATAGCAGCTCGACTTATTAAAAAACGATTGATGATACAGACGCTGATATGTTTCTCAGAATTATTAACTGTTCTGCAAAATATCTTCTTTTGGTATTATACGAAGACCTCTTGGCTCTCTGGAAAATAATGTAAAGTAATTTTTTTTCCAAATACTATGTAAAAGCTTGTGTAAAGTGACAGTAGGTCTACTGTGTTAATGCTGCTAAAAGTTCATCTGTAAAGCAATTTTGTTTTGTTTTGTATAATAATATATCGAATCTTTAAATATCGACGGCAAATTTATATTCATGATTAAGCGAAAAGCTTCATACCATGGTGTGATACTATGCAGATAGAACCATCAAATATATATTCGGTACAAAAAAAGCTGCGTTGAAAAAGCAGGCTCGATTCACCGCGATTAAATGAAATGCAATGAGTACTACATATGCCTTGCGTACATGAAATTGCATAATGCAAAGACAAGCGTTATTCACTAACTTTGAAGAGTGAGGTTTAGGAAATCCACCGCTTTTAGCCTATAGGCCCTATGTCAAAACATAATGCGATACACGGTATAAGGAAAAGACATGCACCGTAAAAGTGGGTTCAGCTACAGGTTAGAGCTAGAGGTGATATCTAGGTAGACGTATATGAATCTGAAAGTTATTCAAGACCGGAGATAGAATGCACGCACGTGCCTGCGACTATAAGTATTAACTCTCGGATATTCCATTATATACATAAACTTTCGATCACAAAAGATGCAGGTACGCCGAATATTTCAAATTTTTTTAATTTACAATTTTGTGCCTTCGTTCGAAGAACTTCGGCTAGCTTTTTATTTTCTCAAGCGATAGCAATTAGCGTTAGAAAATCTCGATTCCAATAGCTTTCTGCCGGTTGCTTTAGATGAACTCAACCGGATCATGACCATAGACATCATTTGCGTGTTTATGACGCTCAACTGCTGATTTAGCTTATAAAGATTTTATAATGGTAACACACTCAATCTTCCTCAACATTTCATATGTACTAAACCAATTTTGCATTGATATCATTGCTTTAAGCCATGACAATGCGTCCAATGATTTATAGCAATTACTCGACTTGATTATCCATGAGCTGAATCGGCTATCATTATGAGAAGAAACATCGTTAACATTGCATTGTTTTGATCATTCATAAGTCACACACGTTTACGGTCAAAAAAATATTGGACAACCATTTATAACACAAATAATATATGCCAATGATGGGTATGCTTGAAGTGAAAAGAAGGACTCATGTTAATGTGATGACGATTCCTTCATTAATGCACACCTGAACATTTTCAAACACATGATTAAGAAAGATCATTAATAGTAATTTTGAGGATAATTCATAGGAATGTTGAGAATGTTCTGAAATAGTCCTGGAATTTTCTGACGGAAAAGACCCCGGATACCCTGATCTTGGCCGCTATGGCTATGCTTGAAATTAGTAGAGGAGATGGTCAAATTTGGTAAAATCCATGATATTATGTCGACTTTGAGAGCTTGCTGTGGCCGTTGCAGGGCATGGAGGAGGTGTGGACTGAATTGCGCATCCATTGGGATCATGAACATTGGTTTGTGGTATTGGTTGCGTGATTTGACTGAATATCTTGCTATGACTGCTTGTTTTTGATTGGTATTTGGTGATCCCAGGAAATTGAATTAATTTTTAATGAGAATGAATGTTTCCCATGAGCGTGTTTTTTGTGCAGGACTGGTCTCAATTTTGTATTGCGCTATATTATAGGGTGTTGTTAAGTGCTGTGTAAAGTTTGGTTCTACTACCCTCTGTATTTCCAGAGCTGTTTGTACTTTATCAATTTTGTATTCTGACTTTTGCTTGTTTGAAACCAGCCTTGCTGAACATGATTCCAAACTTAAGTCCCAGACTTCTATAAAATAGCAAAGCTTGGACCTATCTGAACCAGCATGGGCTTCAACCACTTAAACACCATGAACCCCTTCCCCCTGGATCCGCTACCGGCCACTTCTAGTGCTTGCTGCCGGCTCAGCCATGGTAATAGCCGCATGACTGTAATTGTGCTGGTTCATCCGGGGTTAACTATTGCTATTAGTTCGACATTGATTACTATTGCATGTTCATTCGATTTCGGTGGCAATCAGAATACAGTAAATTTTTGGCAGTAGCTATTGCACCGCCTATGTCTCCAATACTAAAAATTAAGACCTAAGAGAAATAGAAGACTTAAGAATTAAGACGTTTAGAAATTAAGGATTAAGACTAGAAATTGTCTATGGTGCATGAAACAAAAAAATGGAGGCTTTGCTGTATTGAAGACAACAATTGTTTTGGAGACACTTATGGCAGGAAAAAACGCTTGCATTGAAATCACTCAAAAGTTTTGTAATACAAAGCAAGACAAATCAACGAGTCAAGACCCATTCTGACATGTTTCGTGATGTACTTCGTGAATAGGAGTCTCTTTATGACTGAGAAACTTTTACAGTAACCAGAGATAGTGAAGAATATTATACGCCTCACTAAGAGTAATAGACAGAAAACTTCATCATTCAGGGAAATCATTTACAAAACTACACTTATGTCAATTATATACCAGTACATTTCATCATGCAAATACATTTGTCATGTGAAATCCTTGCATCATTGAATCGATATTTGAAGTATTTATCATGTTCACACAAAAATATAATGAAACAAATCATCAAAAATATCTTCAACTAATAACTAGGCGCATTATTTCCTTCATTGGTATTTATTACACGTGACTTAATGCTTGAGAAATACAAGTCCGACGTTTTAAATTCGCGCCAAAATTTCGGGTTTGCGAGCAGCTTTAATGACCACCTGAAATCAGCTGATGACCCTTCTAGCCTAATACAGCAAGACAATCTGATTTCTGTGCTCAACACTTATGTTTACATGCAAGTTCCCTTAAAATAGTCTAAAATAGAAGACAGAAAATAATTGGAAAAAAATTGTTATTATACTAATACAAGTTTGCTTGGCATTTACTTGCTTTTGAATTATTTACAATGAGACAAGGCATTTTTTTACAATTGATCTACAATGCATCTCAAGATTAAGCTTTTCAGCCATTTGCTGAGGAGAACACACATATTTTCGGCTCATTAGCAAAAGTTTTTTTTTAAAAAAGAATGAATATCAGAAAATTTTGTTTTAAGTCTTAAGCCGAGATTATGGACGAGAAACGATAGCATTTTCTCTCAGTCAGAGAATTGGAAATGCCACTATTCGTGGAGACTCATTCAGTGTCGGCCTGGCTTCCAGCCTATGCAGCTGAAAGACCAGTCGCTTCCTTGTAGCCTATGTTGTTTTATATTTGATAGATTTTTAATATGCGAATTTGAAACACGTTTATAACCCACTTTTACAAGCTGGCTGCGTGACGGTCGTGCGTTCTCTTTCATCTGTGGCCTTTCGTGTTTGTGCGTGGATCTCCTCACTTTGGTGGCCCTTTGCTTCGATTTTTGGTTCTGTCGGTTCGTCGACGAGCTCTTCGTGTCCCTGAGAACTCACTTTTCTGTGTTGGCGTCGCCGTGGGCGGTTTTTTTCGGTTTTTGTCGGCTGTGCGTCGTTGTGTGAATTGCGTTCACGTTCATACATTGATAATCTCTGCAAGAACAACGGATTCCCGCAGTGTCCCTTGGTGCTAATTTTAGCACACGCGTCGTTCACCGATAGCTTTGTGTCTTCGTCGTCACTCCTTTCCGTGTGTTTGACCTCTGTTTGTGGAATAACTGGTATTGTCAGCTCTATTGAATCAGCTGTTATCGAAGCTGATATCTACCAAGCCCCACGTCGAAAATCGTCCGAATATCGATCGGTAATCACGTGACCTTAGCGTCAAGAACTAGTCACACTTGTGATACAACTGTGCAGACTGGTAACTGCTTCGATCTTTAAGTTGCGTCACTGCGGTATCGAATTAGCTATGTCACCTAAACGAAGTACAAGATCGAGCTCAGCAACTGATGCTACCGTGGATGCACTTAAGTCCATGATGAAAGAAAACAAAGATGAACTGGCGGCTTGCATTACGAGCAAAGTAGATGAAGTTAATAAGAACATGACTAAAATGATGGAGACCATAAGGGTTCTAGAAAAAATCATTTTCAACCTGAAAGAGCAACTATTGCAGCAACAAGCAGAAATTAATATCTTAAAGAGCACGAATGTATCAGCGATATCTACAGAGGATATCTGCGGTGAAATCGAACAGAGACAAAGTCGTTCTAAAAACATTATTGTTACAGGGGTGCGTGAGAGCACGTCAGGGACCTTTGATGATAAGAGAGATGATGATATTGAGCAGATGAAAAGAATAGCAGCCTTCCTTAACATCAATGATATTGTGATAACTCAGTGTATCAGAGTTGGTAAATCTCGTAGAGATGGTCCACGATTATTGAAGGTGCAATTCAAGGAACGCAGCATGAGACAAGAGATATTGAGGCGCTCACGTAATGTGAAGAGATCGCATTTCAACCAAATATTCATAAAACCAGACCTTACCCCTCTTCAGCAGGAAAATGACTTTCAGCTGCGAAATCAGCTTAGGGAACGAAAAGACAGAGGAGAGGACGTGGTTATTCACAGAGGAAAAATACTAGAGAGATCAAAGGTCACAAATTTTCGCCATTGATTTTACCAGGGGTTAATCTACCTTCTTTACCTGTCGTCTTGTCGACCAATGTTAATCGAGTGTTCTCAAAGTTGGACCATGTCTGGGTAACTATGCTAGAGAAGTCGGCTCATATTTTTTCTGCCACTGAATCTTGGCTAACAACCAATCATCCAGATGACATTCTAGCGGTGAATAACTGCTCCCTGTTTCGGGATGACCGCAAAGATGGACGTGTGGGTGAATAATTTGCTCTGTCCACGCCGCTTTCTTACCCATGGAAATGATTTTGGAACAAACAGTATTTGGCTGGTTTTCCCGAAGCTCAGTATCTGTTTTATTTGTATCTATATCCCTCCACAGTCTGTGATACAGTTCTCTGCTAGCGTGATCAATTACATGTCGACCAATTTGGACAATTTGCTGCACCAGTTTCCCAATTACAATATTATATGTACTGGTGATTTCAATAGACTGGATATTGCGTATCTCAGTAATGCGTTCGACCTATGTAATGTCGTTACCGAACCTACCCGTAGAAATGCCATTCTAGACTTGGTCTTGTTGTCCAGCCAATTAACAAATCAATTTGATACTACAATTGGGCCACCTATTTCAACTTCAGATCATCGTACGATTCTGTGTTCGCCGACGCGAAAAATTGATGCCAGTAATGGGAGAACATGTGTTGTCCACGACCTTCGAGAATCCAACATCAGACACTTTTTCAACAAATTGAGACGCACCAATTTCATGCCTATGTATGATATGAGGTTAACGTTGGATGAAAAATGTGAATTTTTTAACGTCTCACTGCGGAAATGTTTTGCAGAGACTATACCTGCGTCCTCTGTAGTCATGACCTCACGTGACAAGCCTTTTATTACTCCGTTATTAAAGTGTCTCATAAACCGTCGATGGACAGCTTATCGACAAGGCAACTTTGCTTTGTACCATCAACTTAGTAAGAAGGTGAAGGAGATGCTGACAAGAGCAAAGTACGAATGGGCGGTAAATGCAGGAAAATCCTCAAAGCAGTTGTGGCATGTTGTTAATGAAGTGAAGGGGACACGAAGTTCGAGATACTCTACAATGGACTCGTTGACTAATCAGTTCGGTAATGTCGCTGAGGCGATGGAAGAAATAAATGATATTTTCATATCAAACCAGGTAAACAGATCATCACCATCAATGCCGTTAAGTCTTAAGAGTGACTTGGACAATGATTGGCTCCAGTGGTTGAAGTTGATGATGTCTACAGGATGATTGCCACTATGAAGGGTAATAAAGCACCGGGGATAGGAGATATACCTGGAATTTTGTACAAGATCGTTGCCCCACTAATAGCGGCTCCTGTTACTCATATAATCAATGTTTCGATTTTGTCACGAAAATTCCCAGCTTGTTGGAAGCAGAGCTTGATCACTCCCGTACCCAAAAGCTTTCCGGTATCCAAAGAAGAATTGCGGCCAATTTCCTTGCTTCCACTCCTTTCAAAAATCTGCGAAAAGGCAATCCTTCAGACCGGCATGGCATCCCGCCTGCGACAGACTTTCGGACCTCTACAGTTTAGGAACAGACCTCTATCATCTACAACGTCAGCCCTTGTTGCTCTACATGAAAAAGCAACTGCTGCACTTGATGTCGACGGCACTACAGGAATATGTGTTTTAGCCTATGACTTTAGTAGGGCATTTGACCAACTTGGTCATGACGTTATAATCAAAACACTTTCGGAAAATCGATTTCCACGTGGATTTGTGCAATGGATGCTTGATTATTTGCGAAATCGTGTTCAAGCGGTAAAGTTAGCGAACTATTTCAGTAGTCAACGAACTGTACGCTCAGGCATTCCACAGGGATCACTCTTCGGCCCATTTTTGTTTAACTTGGTAATGAGCTCCCTAAAACCACTGCATGATGCTAACTCTGTTATAAAAGATATAGATGATTGCACCTTTGTCATTCCGGTCACCGACTCATCTGTTCCTTCTTGCTTTGATGAGCATCAGAATATGCTACAATGGTCATCATCGGTAGGTTTGCGTCTCAATATTAACAAGTGCAAGCATTTGTGGATCCCCAAATCTACTACTAATGTGGCTCCTAGCATTCCGGGTATGTCCTTAGTAACTGAATTGAAAGTTCTTGGCGTTTATTTCACGAATGATCTGAAATGGAACAGGCAAATATAGCATATCAACCTTTGTGCAACTCGTCGACTATATGCTCTCAGAGTGCTAAAGAAATTTCTTCATCGCCCGTGCCTTCTTCGAGTGTATAATGGTCTGATACTGTCGGTCATCGAGTATTGTTCTCCACTGATGATTGGATTGTCTGCACAAAATGACGATGTCCTAAATAAGATTCAAAGAAGAGCGCACAGACTCATCTGCGGTGATGACTGCAGTTGTGATGCTTATCCTAACATCAAATTTCGGCGTGAGAGAAGCACTATTCGACTTTTGGAGAGCATTTCCAGTTATCCGCTTCATCCGCTACACCAATTCTGTCCTCAGAAATCCACTCGATCTGGGAGATTTATCCAACCACAAGTTCAAAAGTTCGGGTTTGTGAGCAGCTTTAATGACCACCTGAAATCAGCTAATGACCCTTCTAGCCTAATACAGTAAGACAATCTGATTTCTATGCTCAACACTTATGTTTACATGTAAGTTCCCTTAAAATAGTCTAAAATAGAAGACAGATAATAATTGCAAATAATTTGTTATTATACTAATACAAGTTTCCTTGGCATTTACTTGCTTTTGAATTATTTACAATGAGCCAAGGCATTTTTTTACAATTGATCTACAATGCATCTCAAGATTAAGCTTTTCAGCCATTTGCTGAGGAGAACACACATATTTTAGGCTCATTAGCAAAAGTTTTTTTAAAAAAAGAATGAATATCAGAAAATTTTGTTTTAAGACTTAAGCCGAGATTATGGACGAGAAACGACAGCATTTTCTCTCAGTCAGAGAATTGGAAACGCCACTATTCGTGGAGACTCATTCAGTGTCGGCCTGGCTTCCAGGGCTATGCAGCTGAAAGACCAGTCGCTTCCTTGTAGCCTATATTGTTTTATATTTGATAGATTTTTAATATGCGAATTTGTAACACGTTTATAACCCACTGTGTAGAAGATTGGAGTAAGTGAACGAAAGAAAAATCCTCCTAATCAAGAACAATATTTATTAAAATATTTATTAATCAAAATCATCAAATGCATGACATTCTAAAACTAATTCGACACTCGAGAATTTTGTAAACACATTTTTTATATTTGGCAACATATCGATTTTCGCAATTTTTCACAAACCGCAAATTCTGCTACAATTTTTAAATTGAAATTGCAGCATTGTGAGGCATGATTCTGTATTGCAGCGTATCATTTAGTATTCAGCCAACTTCAAGTTGATCACTAAAGCAGCATTTTTTATGCATATAAAGATGGAAAATGCCGGCACATATTTTGATGCTAGCGCTTATTTCCAAAGTGTGTCACATCCATACTTCGACATGCGAGGATCCTGCCACATTTCTGCACAAGCATGATGTTAACAATTCAGATATCTCTGCTATAGCTGTCCGACATGTCTTCCAGATAGCCAGTAAACTCAGATAAATTATTCAAATTGCGGAAACAATGACATGTGTAACAATCTGTAATGTGTGATAATTTCACTCTATTCCCAACTATCAAGTGTTGCAAGTCTTGAATGAGTTAAAATATGTTCTATACTGTCATTATTATTACAGCTAATTTCTTATTTTCTTTTTCAAGCAATGATTGCACTCAACTGACAGTAAAAGCAACCGGTCCGCACATTTCAATGAAATATTAATTGTGTGAGGGTGTAGTGTCTTGTTTGCGTGTATGATTATCGAATTAGCATAGCATTAGACTGCGTGCGCTTCGTTTTGAAAAATAAATATTTTAACATCACGCTATTTGTAACATCTGATGGATAACCCGGCATTCGAAAGTGAACGTAAAATAGAAGAAATCTCATTATAAAAAAATCATTGCTATGTCTAAAATTTATGTCTAAGAACATAAAACGTAAAGCATGATCAACCTTTTGAATGAGGACATGAAGAAAAGGAATGCAGTCACTGAAAAAAAATTCAAAGAAGAACGCAAACTATTGATGAAGAACAAAGAAGAAGTTAAATCGCAGACAGTAGAAACTGAAGACATTACACAACTAAAGAAAAAAATTTTTGACAGTGTTAATCGATTAGCCAAGCAAACAATTTTTGTAGATTTAGAAGTTGTTTTAGTCTAATGCATTCAGTTGTGGAGCCAGTATTTACATGGAGTGCATATACAT
Source organism: Prostheceraeus crozeri (assembly GCA_907163375.1). Classification (NCBI taxonomy): domain Eukaryota; kingdom Metazoa; phylum Platyhelminthes; order Polycladida; family Euryleptidae; genus Prostheceraeus; species Prostheceraeus crozeri. The sequence continues at coordinate 138,256 of CAJQUW010012903.1, read as the reverse complement.
GTACACTGTAAATCGCTGGTTGCGAAAATTACATACAAACATACACCAAATTCACATGCAATTTGAAACTAACATTTGATACGAGATTTTCGTATGTTTACAGAGATCTGGTATGTTTTTCATATGAAATCTCACCTACGTTCGTATGTGATTGGTATGCAGCTATACGAACTATTCTATCTGTGATTGGCTGTTTTACAATGAAATACGAGTTGTTGGTTTGTTTTATATACGAGACCCGATGCAAATTCGTCATCATTCGTACGTCTCTGGCATGTAGAGCTTTAGGTCACATAGCAAAAAAATCTATATTACATAGTACTGTCAAATACCTTTTTTCAGTAATACCAGTCGTTAGTTAGATTTATTGCGAATTTTATGCTCCACGAGTATATCGTCGTTGTAACTTGTCCAGTAACATTAACAGGACGCTTAGTTAGCTCTACTTTATCAATCAAATTGATTAACATCAATTCAATTACAACGAAATCCTTCGTGCAGCCATGTTGACTTGTATATCTCAAGCAAAACTATTTCTGTGTTCATAAATTATAATGTGTTTTTATTTCGGATTGATAATATGCTTAATTTCAAAATTCCATAATGCACAATTGTTGATGGTTTATTACTTATTGACTATTTATGAAATGCCTTAGACTTGTATGTATTAAAATCGAATTCAGTTTTGTAAGTTTGACTCTTGCATGTCATTATCTCACTACTTACAAAACAGTAGCAACATTTAGTGTGATCTTTGTTGACATGAGGCCTTACATCAACATACCTTAGACATCATTGATGCTTTCTTTTAACATTGCGCTTGTATGGCTTTCGTATGTAGAGCAAACCACACTTGAAATAACATCCGAAATGCATACAAATATATACAGAAATATACCGAAAAAATATTTTGGGATGAATCCTTCGTATGTGATTGGTATTGAGTGATTTACAGTGTACTACCGGTAGTATTCTTGATTTTATTTCATTTTAGATTGTAGCATCATTTTGTAAATGACATGATGAAACTGAAGCGAATAGATTCCCATCAAAGTGACGACATCCGGTTATTCTACTTTCCGTTCATGTCATCTGCATAAATTATGCATGTGAACAATTTCATGCACTTTTCAAGCCAGTCGATATTTGATATTGGTGAGAGGATTGGGAATTGAATCCCTGCTGCTTTTATTGACTGATGATCGATTAGTCACACAAACAATTTTTATAGATCTAGAAGTCCATGTCCACATCTTTGAACTAATGACTGCTGGTACCCTTCATGAATAAAAAATAAATTATTGAACACAAGCAATTCAATTTTTTCAAATTCAAATAATGTGACTATAGTAATCAATGATTCTTTCTACTCGCATTGAGCATCATAGGTCATTCACTACATGTTCGAAGGAGACTTGTCGAATGAAAATGAGACCTAAATGAGCGCATGATTAGCAATGCAGAATTCCTGAACATCAAATGATGGTCATTAGTGCCAAATGACCAAACAATGCTAGATGAACAAACAAAACAAACTTCTCTTGACTCATTTGCGACTATAGGATATTTCTAGTCAACAGTAAACAACGATATTTCGTGAAGAAGAATTTTTATACACTGTACATCGCATTTCAACCGGTATACTGAGAAAAAGACCCCTTAATGTGGCGAAAACCACCCTCCCAGCAAAAACTCGATGGGGAGATGGTTGAAGGGGGGTTTCCGAGAAGTATTGGTAACAGCCTTCTTCTCTTCTACTCATGGCTGGAAATAGGGGTTCTGGAAAGAATCCACAGTTCAAAATTTGAACGATAGAGGAGAACGATTAGAAATTCTTGGGTTTTCTTCAATTATTAAAGTTTATATGATTTTTGAAAAATTTGGAGAAGCGGACTATAACTGATAGTTTCGAAGCATTTTGGTCAGCTTTACCTGCGATGGTGAAGAATTCGATAATTGCCCAGCAGATGCTCGTTCATATCTTCCACACTTGAGCAAGTCATGAATGTCAGAAGACGAAAAATACATATACAATGAATTAATGTGCATGTACAGACATGTGACATGTACGTGCAGAGATGGCAAGTTTCAATGATGGTGAAAGGATTCTAACTTCCCTGGAAGAGAGGACATTGTCAGTAATGTACAGTTGATAAAATCATATTATGAATTTTTTAGTGCATTCACATATTCAAAATGTCACGTGTAATATTGAAGCATTTCAATGAATATGATAAAACGAGTGTTGATACAACAACACAGCATTAATAATTCAGCTGGTTTTAGATTTAGTGATCTTAGTAGGTTTCCTATCTAATTAATAAGTCGTAATTAGCAAGAGGTCCGTAACGACAAAAATATAATATGATCAACTTACAAGTACACTGCAAACCAAACTGTGCCCAATATGTGACGATTATGTGCCCGACGCATTTTCGTCACATCGATCACATTTGGTCACATAAATAATCATAAATCGTGCACATACGGCAAGTACTTGATGAGCATAATTCAAATTGATTTTACGAATACTTTTCGGCATGTCTTCTTCAAGAATATCATTGGCAAGAAGATAATATCACATTGAACTTGGTTTGATTAAAAAATGTTTTAATGAAGATAATGATTGTGTAGTTTAAAAATGTGACACATTGTTCGTCACATATCGGTCACATTTGGGCACATATGTGACCGATGATTAATCACCATAGAACATGCATGTGCGGCGAGTGCTCGATGAGAATAATTCAAATTGACTTTCCGAATACTTTACGGTGTGCTTTGTTCAAAGACATCCCTGGCAAGAAGATGTTATCATATCGAAAACTGTTTTTTAATCAGGATAATGATTGTGTGATTGAAAAATGTGACACATGTCTTCGCTTAATCTGCTTGATCTCGCCGGGAAGTTGTATCATCGTGTTTTAAGTGAAATTGTATTATCTTGCATAACCAGCGTGAAGCAGCTTCATGTCAATGGTCAGCTTGTTTATTACATTGAGAATGACAAACTGGGAGAAATTACATAATGACGTCCTATTCCCAAATAGAATCTTCAATCTCAATGTCCTGAGAAATGAGTCTATGCAAAATTGAATCAATGTATAGATGGTCAAATCAAACAATTTTATCGGTAAAAACAGTAAGTAATAGATGCTGCCACAGCCATCGATTGTTTCATTGGCGTATAGATAAGGTGTTTACTACATCAGCTAATCTATTTGTTTTTGAACATGAGGTGGCGGTTGGCGTTGAGCAACACACAATGATTAAGACATTATGAATTAAGCATTGATCGTTAATTTAAAAGTAAATGGAAAGTAGAATATGCATCTAATGATTTGCAAATATTTGTTGTTCTTTCCATAAGTTCCTCAATTGAAAGCATGGTCTTTTCCTCCCAACAGGAAGTGAAATCATTTAAACTATAATTTATAGCTCAATCTAATTTTATAGGCAGCACTTCTACTCTCCAAAACCTAAACAAGTAGTGGGTTTTAATTATCACAATAATTGGAAGAGGCGATAATCATGAGCGGTCGGGCAGATATTAATCACATATTAGTCACATTAAGTCACATATCAGCCATGTTGCATGTGACCGATTTGGGCACATAAGGGTCACATAAAGGCAGTGGCAAACGTCACATGTGTTGGGCACATAATCGGTCACATATTGGGCGCAGTTTGGTTTACAGTGTACAAATGCAAAATCATGATCAAACCATAATCGATGCTTCAGAATACCTCATCTGTAATGAGATTGATGAATCAAAGAATATGTTCACGTGTTAGTATATACGAAGCGAATCTACTATATGTAGCGAAATCCGATAGCGATTTGTCTTTCAACTCGTACTGGACGCAATTGTAGGTTGTCTATTTACTGTAAACTGTAAACCAAACTGTGCCCAATATGTGACCGATTATGTGCCCCTTATGTGCCTTCATGTGACCCTTATGTGCCTAAAACGGTCACATGCAACATGGCTGATATGTGACTTAATTTGACTAATATGTGATTAATATCTGCCCGACCGCTCATGATTATCGCTTCTTCCAATTATTGTGATAATTAAAACCCACTACTTGTTTAGGTTTTGGAGAGTAGAAGTGCTGCCTATAAAATTAGATTGAGCTATAAATTATGGTTTAAATGATTTCACTTCCTGGTGGGAGGAAAAGACCATGCTTTCAATTGAGGAACTTATGGAAAGAACAACAAATATTTGCAAATCATTAGATGCATATTCTACTTTCCATTTACTTTTAAATTAACGATCAATGCTTAATTCATAATGTCTTAATCATTGTGTGTTGCTCAACGCCAACCGCCACCTCATGTTCAAAAACAAATAGATTAGCTGATGTAGTAAACACCTTATCTATACGCCAATGAAACAATCGATGGCTGTGGCAGCATCTATTACTGTTTTTACCGATAAAATTGTTTGATTGGACCATCTATACATTGATTCAATTTTGCATAGACTCATTTCTCAGGACATTGAGATTGAAGATTCTATTTGGGAATAGGACGTCATTATGTAATTTCTCCCAGTTTGTCATTCTCAATGTAATAAACAAGCTGACCATTGACATGAAGCTGCTTCACGCTGGTTATGCAAGATAATACAATTTCACTTAAAACACGATGATACAACTTCCCGGCGAGATCAAGCAGATTAAGCGAAGACATGTGTCACATTTTTCAATCACACAATCATTATCCTGATTAAAAAACAGTTTTCGATATGATAACATCTTCTTGCCAGGGATGTCTTTGAACAAAGCACACCGTAAAGTATTCGGAAAGTCAATTTGAATTATTCTCATCGAGCACTCGCCGCATATGCATGTTCTATGGTGATTAATCATCGGTCACATATGTGCCCAAATGTGACCGATATGTGACGAACAATGTGTCACATTTTCAAATTAGTTGATTAGTTATCATGATGTTACTGGTGTTTGACGTAATTTGTCAGCTCTGATGTCATTCGCATTCTTTATAAAATTAGTTAATTTCACAACTTTACCTATCTCTAAAGTTTCCAGCATAGAAATCTTGCTTTGAAATGTTTATAAAGAAGGGTGTGAAGCTCAACCCGCCATATTGAATTTTTGACAATGTTAACATTTCAAAGGTATTTTTCACAGTTGCTCCATTAGTGCACCCCATTTCCTTTCATTTTCTTTTGGATGATTTGTTGCCATTTTTAACTGAGGAAAGAAGACGTTTTTTGTATTATTTGCGATCCAAAATCCGAGATATTTGTGTTCGTGTACTATTTCAATTCGCTGTAATGCGTTATTCAAATCAAGCTCCAAATATTCATTCTCGTATTTAATATTTTGAACCATAATTTTGGTTTTATCAAACATTTGTCGTTAAACCACTACGTTTACAGAAATCATGTACCATCTGTATCTGTTTGACTAAACTGCTTCTACTTGTACTCATTAGAAGGATATCATCGCCATAAATTAAGCAAGGAAATTCTGTTTCACCAATCTTCACCGCATTAAGATCTTTAAAATTTGAGTCATTTATATATTTATATATATATATATATATATAGAGAGAGAGAGAGAGAGAGAGAGAGGGAGAGAGAGAGAGAGAATAGTGTTGGCGATGAGCTGTTGCCTTGGGATTCTTTGAAGTAAAATGATCAGATTCGTCATCATTAAGTAGAATTCTATAAGCATTTTCAATATTATTTTCAATAATTCCCAGTTTTTCAATATGCGATGAAAATTGCCATTACGAAGCATATTATTTAACTTACAGATGAGAAAAGTTTTCGATGTTGTATCAAAAGCCTTTGACAAGTCAATGAAGCACATATAATGGTACACACATATAATGGTATACACTTGCACAATGGCTGTTTATCGTTTCTGTAGATTTGCATTATTTCTCTCACTATGTACGAGTATATATTGTCCATTGTAGAATTTCCCTTTACAAATCAAGTCTGACATTGAAGGATGATGCAATTTGTTCTCAAACCATTTGTTCAGCCATTTGTTAATATTTTGGTTAGCAATTTTTCAACATTTGAGATTGAGTTGATCGGTCGATAGCTGCTTATCACATTCTTATTGCCTTTCTTATATGCGGGTCCGATCCAACTTTCAAATAACGAAACTATGTCATCATTCTTACACAAAAGTTGATTGAACAAATTTAGTAGAATAGGTAATGTTGCACCGTTAATTCTAAGTAATTCTGACACAAATTTAACGGGACCACTTGACTTGGAGTTTTTGTATTTCTTTTACTAGCTGTCAGTTCATTGATTGTTATTTCTGCATCTAGAATTCCATCGAATTCAATCTTCAAATATAAATCATGACTATTTGTTGGAATAATACAATCTCTAGCGTTTATTCATATATCAGAATTTATCATTTCTGTTTTGAAATCTTTGATTGTCAAAGTAGTTGTGGTAGCGGTCCTCTTCGTTTTATTGATTAATGTCACATACTCGTTGTGGTCATTATTTTGCTTCGCTATAACTAGTCTTTTCATGTCACTGCTTTTAATTTTGCGTTTTCTCCTTCTTGTATCTTTTTGCAGTTATTTTCTAGAGTGCATCAACCTATTCAAATTGTCATTTGATTTTTTCTTCTTGAATCCTGCGATTTCATTTCGATAGATTTTTCGCAGGTGAACAATATTTTCTGAATATTTCGATTTATGAGGTATATTGTTGTTACGGTTTGAGATATTATTTGTTTCAAGCAATTTAGTGTATATATCAGTAGCACTCATATCATCAGTGGTCAATTTTTCAGATAATGCAAGCATTGCATGTTGAATGCATCTTTATAAAATTTTGAAGCATTCTCCTCAGTCCATTTATATGGAAATATCTTCTTTGAGGCCTTTCTCTTTTTACTTTGATTGTTTTATCTAATATGACATTAAATTTTATCTTAAGAAGCAAATGATCAGTATAAAATACAGGATTCCCAATTTCAAATTCGCTCAGTTTACTCAATAAATTCTCTGATATTATCAAGTAATCTATCATAGATTTCTTTACTCCGCCATTTTGAAGGCAGAGATATGTACATTTTCCTACAGTATTTTTTTCAAATCTTCCATTAGTTATGATCAAGTTTGCTTCATTACAGAATGTTGATGTTTCTTGTCCATTAAGTATTTACAAATAAATTAATATTACATTAACTATTTACAGTTACATATTCGGATTTTCTCTCTAATCATGATTTCATTATTTGATTAGCAGACTGCATATTGATTTTCAAATTGTGACGTCCTTGGGTGAATAAATTGTTCAAAGTTCATAACACGGAATGTGTCAGTGCGTTCAAAGAAACGGTTAAGGAATAATGCACATGCATTGAGTTAGCCTGATCTTCAGTTTTGAAATTGGATGTACATGTATCACCGTAAATCCCTTAATACCAATCACGTACGGGAGATGCATACCAAGATATTTTTTGCATATTTCTGTATCTATTTGTAGGCTTTTCGTATGTTATTTCAAGTGTGGTATGCTTTCATGGTATGCAATTCATAAATAATCAATAAGTATTTAACCATCAACAATTATGCATTATGGAATTTTGAAATTAAGCATATTATCAATCCGAAATAGAAACACATTATAATTCATGAACTCAAAAAATAGTTATGTTTGTGACATATAAGTGAACATGGCTGCACGAAAGATATCGCTTGAATGAATTGATGTTTATCAACTTGGCTCATAAAGTAGAGGTAACCAAGCGTCCTGTCAATGTTACTAGAAAAGTAGCAACGACGACATACTCGAGGAGCATAAAGTTGACATTAAATATAATCTAGTCAAATATCACGTTATCAAAAAGAAATATTCACGCCGGTATAACTGAAAAACGTTTTCCAGCAGTAGTATGCAATATATGCGTTTTTTCCTGTGACTTAAAACTCTTCATACGAAAGGCATACCAGAGGCATACGAATGAGGATGAATTGCATCGGGTCTCGTATATATAACATACCAACAACTCGTATTTCAGTGTAAAACAGCCAATCACATACGACTGAAAAAGATACCAGATCTCTGTAAGCATACGAGAATCTCGTATCAGATGTTAGTTTCAAATTATATGTGAATTTGGTATATGTTTGTATGTAATTTTGGCATCCAGCGATTTACAGTGTAGTATTCAATTCTTTGGAAGTATACCAAGACCTAGTTTTATGAAAATATTGATTTCATACACTAGTAATTGACGAAAATAATTATATAAATCTCATAGATCATGATTATGACTTCTGTGTTGGCATGACGCTATTAATGCTACTAATGGAACCGCTTCTGTTGTCATACCGATTCAATAATGGTCTCACACTCATAGTTAATGCATTCGTGAACTACTGAGATCCTGAAGTTTCCGGAGAAATCGCAGATAACAAAACACATGCTTGAAATCTATGTTTTACTTCAAGAATTAGACATTATATTGAATATTGATGATAAATCTGAATATGAATGTGACAATAATTCAATGAAATGAACTTGTAGTTTTTGATGAGTCTTTCACGATATCAAATATGTCAGTATACAATTGTAAACGAAACTTTCAATCTTTCACCTGATGTAGGATCTTTTGCTATGCACAAATACGTCCCTGACATATCCTTGCCGGTAATCTTGAGCTTTAGTTCAGCAGATTCTGTTCTTTTTCCATTCGGTTTCTCCCAATGGTATTTCCAGCCTGCTCGATTGGTATAACACTTTCGATGCACGATATATTTCCTCAGATCTTCATCCTCCATTTTTTTAATCAACAACTTCGTTCCTGTAAAGGAAAATATAAAATGTAATGAAATACATGATGCAAGATAGTAAGATTTGTGCAATTATTATGGTCGCTTTCAGCGACATGCAACGATCAATGATTTCACACGGCACGCTCTAGATGTAGCAGGTGGTCCATAAAGCTTGGAAGACCAGAAGATCTCTAACTCTCCCATACTGGTCTATTCGCTATCTCTTGTGGAACACAACGGATACCTTTCCGATCTCAAATGAACAGAAGCGTCAGGTATGGTTATCTTCAAGATTTTTGGACGAACATGGAAGGATGAATATTTGCAGTCGAGCGCTGAGAGAGCAGAAACACGCCTTCATTAATGTTCTGTAAGAACCACTAGTGGAACCACAGTGAGAACTCCACTAAGTAACTCGACTGAAGTTCTGAGTATTTTTTGATCTTGCCTGGTGTATATGAATTTTGGTAATGAAAATATAATTACCAAAAGTTACAAAAATGGCTGGTCGACATCCTCGTTTCGAATAAGATGAAGTAAAGTAAGTACTTAACACGATGGCACCCTGAAAGGCAGCTGGTGCGTCTGGAGGTGTCGCTGAGATAATACAGGCATCAGAGTCTAAGGGTTAGGAGTTTGCTTTGCTTTCAGTATGACTGAGGCCTAATGCGGGTAGATTGGTTTCTCTCACATCGAACACCAGCAGAATTACTGAGTGTGATTCGGGAGCACTTGTATACAAAGTGGCCAAAAGGAATACGTGTGGTGTCTTGGGAATTTCAATCGCTAAGCATTTTGCAGCTCCTTACCTATATCATAATCTCTTCGGATAATATAAACAAGTCTTACTCTACATTCCGATATTGATATTATCGTGCTAATTACCGAGATTGAAGAGTTACATGGATAACTCGCATTAAATCGATTGAGGTTACCATATGAAATATCAAGCATGTTAATTCATCCAAACATAATGTTGCGGATTCTGCAATCTGAGAGCATTAGCAATATTACATTAGCTGGCTGGTATTACATTGTCGTGGAATTTCAAGAAAATCATCAATCTTCGCAACATTATAATCAGGAAAATCTCTAGGATTGCCCGATTAACCAAATTCAATGGCACTCTATGGTATTCTATGACACGCAATGGGAATGCCATAGCACATCTCAACATTCAATCGAACTCAATTGGATCCAATTGCACTGGAAGTGGGAAAATATGAGTGCCATAGATTAAGCTGTCCAAAAGAAGCAAACGCGCAGCTACAGTTTTGACTCCGTAATCTGACTTTGTCCAATCATATTGCAACATTTGCATGTTCAGTATAATTTCAGATGCCTTTGGTATGTGCAACAGTCATTGTTAATCACATCCCTTGGTCGTGTTTCAGTGTTTCGTATTTTTGTGAAAATCCGTCGTTTGTTGAATTAATCATTTTATCAGGTTTGTCTCAACCATCACACCAATGGAGTAAGTTCAATTGAAACTAATTTATCATTTGCACAGTCAATCAGTTAAATCATCAAGTTCTCATTGTTCCAGCAACTCATTCACGCACTGTTTTATTGAATTATGAAATTAGTTACATTTGTCGAGGTAGGAATTAGAACTACTGTATTATAAGATTTGTTGACAGTCTTATCTATTCCTCCTTCAATTGTCGCATGTGTAAAGTAGCCAGTTCAACAATACGTTCAAGTGCTATGCGATGTGTGTTATCATAACACAAAAATTATTCTAAATTTGAATATTTTAATGAGATTTAATTATTCAGGATATAAATTAAGAAATCGTAGACCTTTCTAAGCGAAGACCTATGCATACATTTATGCTATAAGTCTTGAAGATACGCTGTAATCACATAAATGATGCAGCAGTTAGTTACATCGAAATTATAACAGAATTTTTTCTTATTTTAGATACTGGGTATATCTTTTGATTCCGCTTGTTTCATAGCTTTCTTACTGGCCCAAGCATATTATCGCAAGTTATCTAGGGGTCTAGCAGTTAGTTCAAACAGTTATGCAAATATCATCTTAATGCTACGCAAAGTTTTTAAGTAAACAATTTTGATTAAAATCACACTGAGCGAATTGCACTAGAGTCTGCTGCATGGGAGCTGCTTTCTCTTGTTCCCACAGGCCGACGAATTTCTATGTTCTTAATGTTGCGGTGCATAATTGACCATTGAATCACTTTCATAGAGGGATCGTCACTGTATGCAATTAGCAGTTCATAGGCATGTGATGTAGAGACAGTCACGTGTACTCACAGTCTAGATCTTATCGTGAGAGCCGATTCTCCAACATTTGACGATCTGCAACCTGCACATTCAATGAGACATATACAAAACTTAAGCAATCACACTTCAGATTTGCAAGACTGTACAGTATACACAGTTAGCTATGCTGTAGGCCCTATACACTCCTGATGTGAAATGAGTAGTAAAATAAGAGATAAAGGTTTATTAGAGAAACAGACATTCAATGAGGTGACAAACTACATTTGTGCCATACTCTTCTTATTTCTCTTGATCTCTCTTCATTGCTATTTGGTAATGATGACCACAACTTTTCTCATTCACCTCTTTCTCACTGGATATACTCACTTGCTTGTGTCTGATAACTTTCTTTGGATAATCGCTCCTGCATTACCGTTTGGAATTTGCGTTATATTCATGTCATTACCCTTCAAAGCATCATTTTTTCACAATTCTTGAAATTCACCTAAGTTCAATTTTCAATGTATTGACGAGGATATATTAAAAAAATGGGATTAGTGTATATATGATATCTACATGTAAATACTGTACACAGTCTTGCAAATCTGAAGTGTGATTGCTTAAGTTTTGTATATGTCTCATTGAATGTGCAGGTTGCAGATCGTCAAATGTTGGAGAATCGGCTCTCACGATAAGATCTAGACTGTGAGTACACGTGACTGTCTCTACATCACATGCCTATGAACTGCTAATTGCATACAGTGACGATCCCTCTATGAAAGTGATTCAATGGTCAATTATGCACCGCAACATTAAGAACATAGAAATTCGTCGGCCTGTGGGAACAAGAGAAAGCAGCTCCATGCATCAGACTCTAGTGCAATTCGCTCAGTGTGATTATAAAGTTCCCTGTATTTTTTATGATTGCACCAGCAGAAGCAGAAAGCGAAATGTTGTACAGAATGATAATTTAATATTATTTCTTAATTGGATAAAGAAAATCTGTGTTTGATTTTTCATTTTCTCGAGTCGTCTATTCAATGTTAGCGATTATAATTAAGTGTTATTACGCTTTATCAGGGATGTACTACAGTAGTTCAACAATTGTTTATTGCATAAATCACACTCGTGAAGCAACGTGCGCAATATTCTGCGTATGTGTTATAATGCTGTTCTTTTCGAAAATTAAGTAACCTTAATACCACGGCACTCTAACACGAAAAATTAATGCACACATACGCAAGCAGAATCGTAAAAGAAAATAATTCTCTGGAAGTCGTCATTAATATTCAATTCGATTGCTTTAAACTCATATTTCAAATTGTACGTCAGAATATTAAAGTCTAAACCAAAAATCGAATGTACTAAGATACACTGTCAAATTTTCTTTATTCTATAGATTGACGATGTTTCCAAAATACATGTGGTTACTACTTTAGATAGTTTTGTACCAAGGATTCCATTCCAATACGTTTCCTTTTGTCGCTCAGCTTTGTAGTCTCTGCACAACTTTCCCGTTTGTCTGTAACGCCTACCTTGTGTGATTCATTCATTACCCGTAGGTACATGGGCAGCATGTAACCAATACGTTGTCTGACCCCTATGAGCATGCAATCTTTGTACAAACTCACAGATTTAGAGGGGATAACGGATGATTTACGCAGGCGACTTTGAAGTTCACTTTCTCTAAATAATCTGTGTACCAACTGCATGTATGAGTTCATCACATCTTCATTTATCCCGTCAGAAAGTTAAAAGGTCATTGCATGAAAGTTCTTTAACCCTCTGATGATTGTAAAAATACTACCCTGTTAAGGTTTTAAGGGGTCCAATGGACCCCAACCAGAAATACCTGTGTTTGCACAAAAGGTTTCGGAAAGTTCAATAATATTAGTAAATTTTCTCAAATTCAACCTTTGATTACTCTAATATACAGTTTCTACTGGCAATATAAAAGAATAGGGTCATCGATCAACTGTTTTATTGTCCGGATAAACAAGACAAACACACCAAATTTGAATGCAATGAACAAATGAATCGTCCGCAAGAAGTACATGTGGAGTGCGTCTTCTTATCTGCAGATCTTGGGCAGGAAAAGCATCTTCCTTTCACTGAAGTTTGTACTCGAGGAACTTGCGATGCTTGTAATTCCTGAGCACGTGTTCTCGATTCCTGTTGATACCGTACGAGGGCGAATCCCAAACTCAGCAAGAACAGTCTGCGCCGGTTTGATTTATGCTGATTCACTTGTGGAAAGAGCTCTTTGTGAAGAACAAAGGCATTCAGACAAGCAATATCTAGGATGTTGCAAAACACTGGCACGTGCCATCTCCGGGACTTGTACTTTGTTGTATACGAAGCAATCATTTGATCCATCCTGTCGGTGCCACCTTTACGATGATTGTAATCGATAATCACTGATGGCTTTCGGTTTTCAGCATTACTCAAGGTCGGCGAGGAATGCTCGCTGCTGAGAACGATGACCATCTTTGTCTTCTTTGCTTTGTACCCCACGATTTGAATATTATCTCTCGTGTATAGGAATTGAGAAGTATGCAATCGTGTACCTCTATGACTTCTGATTTCCAGGGGGACTTCCCTTCGATTTGCCCTCATTGTTCCCAGGAGTGTCATGTTTCTCTCCAAGAGTTTTCGAGAAAGTGAGAGAGAACAAAAGAAGTTGTCCGTTGTTATACCAATTCCTGGTGCACGAAGAGGCTCTGTTAGCTTCAGCACGACATGCTCTCCTAGTGGACAGTCCTCTCTGGTTTCATCCTTTCCAGTATACATCACAATGTTCCAGCAGTATGCAGAGGTCGAATCGTTGAGACACCAAAATTTCAATCCATATTTCGCAGGTTTCGACGGAATATATTGTATGAATCGACACCTGCCTCTAAACGGGTACAGTTGCTCATCGATAGTTATTGTTTCTCCGGGAAGGTAGCATTGCTGAGAATTATGTGTTAGTCCGTCAAGAAGTAATCGCACAGCAGCCAACTTGTCTCGTTGCAATCGCGAAGTGCGTGTCGCTCGATTATCGAATCGGAGAAATCTTCGTAATTCTTTGAATCGTGTCAATGTCATGGTTTTTCGAAAAATACTACGACCGTGCTCTTCATTGAATAGTTCGTCAATACTTTCAAGGTGACCTTTGTAAACGTCTCTCAATATGCACAAGCCGATGTATGCCTTCATCTCCTCGTAATTCGTTGTTAGGAAATCTTCACCACGCACTGCGCGGCCTTCGCGATTTGTTTCGAACACCAAAGTGTCAATCATTTTTTGTCAAAAATTTGAAGAAAAGAAGATTCTTCATCATGAACTCGGGCAGAGGCATAGGGTGTTGGTCCTGGACGGTGGCGAATGAGATTTCGAGCTGGTGTCTGACCTCTTCGAGGAGCCTTTGTTGTCCACAATTCTCCGTCTGGACTTCTGTACTCGTGAGTTCGGTCCTCGATTCGCGGCGGTGTCGCTTCCTCCTCGGATTCATCCGATTCCTCAGATTCTTCCACTAAATTCGGTTGTAGCTCCTCTTCTTCCATATCAGAAAGACGTTCTTCTTCATCTGATATCTGCGAGTCAATATCTACAGTGTCATTTTCCATTGCTTCTTCGATTCGTTGAAAGGCAACAAGTGCACTGAAGCGTCTCTCTCGACGGGCAGCCATGACAAATAGTGCAGTAATACGGGCCAAGTATTTCATCGGTCACTTCTAAATAGATGTCATCTGAGTTCAGCTCAAGCCAATCCGATTGCGTGACTTTTCAGGGAGAGTAGCTGTGGTGTCGGCTTGCTATGGTCTTGACCTCTTATTGATCTTGCGTTGAATGTTGGAATGCGTCGGCAGCGCTAGCCGTGCGCATCGCTCATGGTGTAATTGTCCCTCCATCTGGCTCGCGCGCGCGCTCTCTATCTTTTTTTTCACTCACATGTATTGCCTGGATCAGCGCATGTACGCTCGCACTTCATCTGTGGAATCTTGACATTGGGGTCCATTGGACCCCAACAATCACAAACGTAATAATCCACATTTTTATTCAAATCCACTAACCCTAACCTTGTCAAACATTTAAGGATATAAGCGCTTGGAAAAATAGTAATTCTCAGGTAATTAGAAAAACATTGCATACAAATAAGTGGAAAAATCTGACTAGCAAAACATTTTTTGGGGTCCAATGGACCCCAAAATCATCAAAGGGTTAATGTCTGACGTCATATTTTGTCACTGAAATTTCTATAATGTCTGGTCTTAATTGGACAATGTACCAAAGCAATTTCTAGATATTGAAATTCTCTGCAGTATACGAATTGGGGAGCACCAATTGAACCGCTTTGAGTTTTCCTTTTATAGATTAATTGCTCTATGGAATGCCTGCTGATTGAATGTTTGCATATTTAATATACTTATTACTCAACTAATGTAAGCGGTCCGTCAATTTTCATAGCCATATGTGAAAATGCTTAGCTATCAATAAATTCTTACATGTTTTGCATTGCTGTTCTTCTTATTTTATCAAGGTTTTTGGTCACGTCTCTATATCCGTCCGTTTCCGTGTTCTATTTTATCATCTGTTACACTCTCTCACATAGGCCTAACACAAAAGAATAGTCGCTCTGTATCGCCTTACAAAGCCGCTTCCTCAGGTGGTGCGAAGAAGAGATGTCATCATTTGTTATAGAAATTGCACTTCCAAGCCTCAAGGTGCTCAATGTTTTGAAGATTCTCCCAATTTTGAGATTTCTAGATAGTAAATTAGTGAAATTTCGACGGCATTAATAAAATATCACTTTAAACACACTGATGCTGGCAAATTGCCTAAGTTAGTGCGCCTGCAATAATTAATATAAAAACTGCTTTTTGCAAACACAATGTAGATGGAATCATTAAACATTTTTTTCAATATTATATTAAAAATCAAATAGGCCTACTTAATTATTCCATTTACATTGTGTATGCAAAAAGAAGATATTATTAATTATTGCAGGCGCACTAACTTAGGCGATTTGACAGCAGTGTGTTTAAAGTTATAGTTAATGAATCCCCTTCGAAATTTCACTAACTTGCTATTACAAATCTCAAATTTACCCAGGCATGGCTGCAACTTTAAATGAGTTGTGTCGATCTTGAGAGATGTGAACTAGGCTTGCTGATGATTCCTGATGTTCGATGAAATGGCAGCTTTTCAGACCTGTTTCAATTATTTCAACTGAGGATGCAACTCAATATTTAATTATTCTATCTCCCAACTTTAGGTAGATTATTATTGTTATCAGTATTCCAGTTCAGTCATAACATTTTGCCCTAGATAGTGTGTTATAATCACAATTCTCTGTTACAACATTAACAGCATTTTAACATTGGCTGTTCGTAATTCGTACATGTATCTATCTCAGATCGACTAATTTCAACAATCTTTTTCAATAGCATGATTAAAGATAATGTCTTTCTTTCATATAAAAGTAATAAACATGTTTTATAAGCACCGGTGATAGAGTTGTCAATGCGGTTGTGTATCAGCAAATATAATGTCCTAAATCAATGGATTCTTTTGAGAATTTGCTTTTACTGAGTACTGCAAATAGTAAAAGAATTATTCAAAAGTATGTTTGCATTTCGATTTATTCTCAAGAGCTAATTTCATTTCATAAAAATCGATCTATCATTTCAAGAGCTAGATGCAAAAGATAAGGTGGTTAGTGTCTAAGGCTTTGACTTTCGACTCAGTTATTGACTGCAAGCTTTAAATTTCAAATCTTTGTGTTATATTTATTTTGTCTCATTTTTAATTTTTTTAGATCAAATTGCATGTGGTTGCTTGACATGTTTGGCATCTTATAGATAGCTAATTGAGAAGTGTTTCAATTTCTTTGTTCTGATGTGAAAGAGGCCGCTTTATACTGCCAATACAAGTTTTGAAAAAAATCACATTTTTCTTCATAGAAATGAAGAAGGAAAAAGCGAAGAGGAAATGATATTTGCAAGCATGGAAATTATGTGTTAAAAATCAGTTCTGTGTACCTACTTGTTAAAAACATTACGATTAAGTAATGATTCACATCTATCAATCACCATATCGATATGAATAACTCCACGTTTAAAAAATGTTCTACATCAAAATATTGACATCTGTAAAAAAGATTATCAAAACTGAAGACAAATGGATCCATTTTAGTTCGAAAATTAAAACCTGTAGTCAATTGTCGAATCAATTGTGAAGGGCTTGAACTTTTTTATATGTGTACGCAATATTTTGATTGGAAGTTGGGGAGAGTTGCGAGGTCACTAGCACATTGCTTGAAGTCTCCCAGGACTTGTAGACCCAAAATTATTTAATTTCCTTTAGTTGTTTTCAGACATAATTTTGAAAGAATTTCATATTTTCATGCACTTTTCTGGATGGTTCAGATTTTGCGGATTTTCATATTTAATGTCCTGCTCCCGCAGTTTGATGAAAGATATCTTTCCGCAAGAATAGCACTAATAAGATCAGGACTAGGATTCAGCTCTGTGATCCTGTAATTATTAAATTAATACTTGTCATCTATCTTTTACATCTTGCTCTTGAAATGATTGATCGAACGCCATATTTTTTTTCAAAGAGCTGACTTAGTACCCTTGAGAATGACTATGATATGATTGTATATTCGCTCTACATGTCTCGTCAGATGGCACATAGAAAAAAATACGTGACGTATTCTTAATTTTTTTAATTTTAAATTTCATTTTGCCTAAATTAATAAAGCTATCCGTCTTTTTTATTAGTTCGATATGTGATTTATCAGAAAAATACACCTTGACTATTCTATAAATCTGCCATCATTTGTAATGTGTTGTGACACAATTTCGAAGGTTAGCATAGCAAATTATTTATGCAAACTATGCAATTACCTATTAGATAAGTAGAGATGAGTATTGTTTTGATTAGCTGCAATATTTATCATCATCCTTTGGTATGTATTACTATCGTTGATCAATGGTGCCCACCTGAGGATAGAGGTCAAGCACAGTTCGTCTTCAGCATTCAGGGAAGAGAGAGAGAACAATTCCCGACTTTGACATTTTTGTACAGCTGCTATACGGTCTGCATCCCGGTTCCGTTGCCTATCTATACAGGGCACTTAAGTATATTACTTTATTAATTTTCATCCATTGTATAATTTGCATTCTTGCTTTTGCTAATAATTCTTGCAAAGCGCAAAGAGAAATATAAAAACCACTGATTGTGGCAATTGATTGTGGAACTTTTCTTCTCTCTTCTACAGGCCTGTTATATCGCGGAAGTTGATAACATTTATCGCTACTTGACAAGTAAATCAGTTAAATAAATTAACTATTGGTTGTTGAAATTTTAGACGGCCGCCTTAAATCAAGGAGTGTAAATTCCGACATTTAGAGTTTCTGATAGGAAATAGCTCACTATCAAGCAGCGTTTTACGTGTGTGATAAAATGTCGCTTTGCATCTACGAATTTTTAAATGATAAAAAAGATAAATATTTTATTTGAAATTCTCTTAGAAGGAAGAAATAATTACGAGAAAGTATTCATTTTTCGAATATAGTAAAAGTCACACTAGTAATGAGAGAAAGCTAATCGAGCTTTCCATCTTCCTTCAGATTTTCATAATAATGAAATGAATCAAATTGAGCAGGCAGTTACACGTGTCACTGAAAGATAAAATTGAAGAAGTTAACAGGTAAGATAAGAACAGAGCGCGCCGACACAGGGGTATTGGCATTCATGTCCGAGGCGGCTGAGACATTAATGATAAAACATTCAAGCACCGCGAACAATGAGATTACAAAATTGGTATTTATTTATATTGGTAAGACCGGAATTGAAATTAACAGCATTGTCGGGAATCGGGATGCGATCATGTAATAGAAGATGTTAAAAATTTCCTACTGTGGAGGTCATTGCAGGAATAACAGATGATGGATAATGATATAAAACACATCAAATAAGTGAATATTATCTTATCTTATAAGTTAGCACATTCGACAGATACTTCTGCCACACTTTGTGCTTATAGTCATCTTTCGGTTTTGCATCATCAAATGTTATTAATTGATTAATTGAAATAGTGAAGAAATAGATCGTCAAAACGAGAGACTCTACAATTGAGAGTATGTGTCGATCGCCAGCAAATAAGTGATGCTTCCTATATTTGTCTTTATACATGTATGTAATTAAGTATGCGTGATCTATTAATGTATTATTGGGAAGCCATGATTCCCAACTTCCATCAAACTGAGGTGACCGACTTTTCAAAGAAACAAATAAGAGAATCTGTTCATAAGGATGATGAGTTCCTCTCTAAATAAGCATATATGGACCAAATGTAATGACAGAAATCTAATATCACCGCCACTACAGTATTTTAATCATCTGTGAAGCTTGAATCCATGGTCCATAATTTTTGAAATTATTTTAATTATGTATAAGAATTAAAATTCATATTTGAATTTTAATGAAAACATGATGATCACCCTAATCAGCTTAACCTCTTTCGTTTCATCTAATGCGGTTTTAGTCGGTGAAAGCTTATGAGCATAAATCTTATCAATAATAGCAGTGCTTTTAATTCTAAAATTCAACCAGCATTGCAAGATGCTTACAAAACGTTAGAAAAGACAATAACTTTACATACATACACCTTGAGTACGCGCATACATGCATGCATGGAAACCAATATAATGTTCCATAAAGTTTTGTTTTACTTACTTATTGTCAAAAGCGCGTTTCGTCTGCTCTCAGTAGGTGTGACACGCAGAATGAATCAAACTGATTGAAACATGATTCCTGCTAGAATATCAATCAAGCTTGGGACAGTCACTGGACTAAATGAATGAGTAGAAGCTAAAAAGTACATATACAGAAAAATTTCTAATAGGAGAAGAAGTGCATTGACAACTTGAATAAAAAGAAAGGACCATTGTTTGATCGATATTCTAGCAGGAATCATGTTTCAATCAGTTTGATTCATTCTGCGTGTCACAACTACTGAGAGCAGAACGCGCTTTTGACAATAAACTAGTAAAATGAAACTTCTGGCGATATTTTTCATCTGCAAGATCACAGCGGGGCGCATTTTGCTTTATTATGTTATAATCCTATACAAATAATATAAATCTCCAATACAAGAAACATAGGAATTATCAAATACTCTTCAATTGCAATATTTTGCCTCATTTTTCATTTAAATGAAGTTTATCTGCCTATGCAGAACGTCTATATTCCATCATCAACTTATCATTTATCGCATATTTATCATTTATTTCCTGTTTGTTGCAGATCAACTCCTACTACATTTCCCAATGGAAGAGAAAGAAAATATGGAACATGATTTCCGAGAAACTTTTCATCGAAGCAAGTGTTCAAAAGACTAAAAAGAAAAGATATTAAAATTCATTGGCTGTTTTTTTGAATTAATGGCGTTTTGTGAATGATCATGAAATTAGCTAAAAAATAATGCTCCATAGTGTGATTGATTCTCAAACTATTTTTTTGAAATCTGGGCCGGACTTTCACCGACATGCCAAGGAGATCGAAAGCAAAAAGTGCAAATACCTCATGCAAATATTATTGTTTTTATATTGAAATTATCACAATTGCTAAACTAAATTGATAATTCTTTAAAATCATGATCACATAAAGCGTCAGTATGTCGCGGAAAGGGCTAGACACGCTGTAGCACTAGGAGCTGCCATGAACAATGAATTTCCCAAAATTCTATGGGACAGAAGTTCGATAGAACAGGATTTCCCGAAATTCGATAGGACAGGATTTCCCACAAGTCTGTGGGACAAATTAGTCCCAGAGGCAATAGGATCAAAGTTCCCCAAAATTCAATGGGACAAAACTTTCCAACAGTGCCATAGAATAGAGTTCCATAGCAATAGCACTACCCGCTATAGGAAAATTACAATAATTCCGTAGGACGTTTCCTATAGGAGTGCCATAGATTTTGGTCAATCGGGTGCTCACAAGCAAGCAATAGTAGCGATCGAAATTTTGTTGGATACATATTTCTAAACTGATGGAACTCCGTGATTTCTCGGAGGGCTTAATGACTGCAGCCTATGCCGATATGAAGCAACATCGGAAAACATTTGAATGGCAGTAGTCAGTATTTTTACAGGTGAAAAGCTAATTATTTACACACAGAGGTGATCGTAATTTGAAAACCTCTGAAGTCGAAAAATATCAGAATGAAACAAGTTTTTGAGATTTTAAGATCCTTTGTTCCTTGTTTCTTTAATCTGCAATAGTTCTACTAGGAATATGTCATAAATAAAATAGCCTGAAGCTCATTCTTGAAGCGCATTTCTATACTTTTGTGTGTAAGTGTAATAATTTGTCCCATATTGTTATTCCTTTGCAGCTGATTAGATTAGGTGTAGCATAAGCATCCTTATACAGTCAATACTCTGCATAAATTGCAACGATTTTCACAAGATATCTCAGTTCATGATAAGGTAAGTACATCTTTTGTGAAACTTGCCTTGTCATGATCATAACTTGATAAATCTCGTATGTCGAAAATTACCTACTAGATTAAGCGCTGCTCCTGAAAATTCAAATGCAACATATCACTTTGTCTTAATCTTGGAATTTTCATGCATTTCGCCTATGTTATTGAGTGACAGACAGGAATATGAGAGCCACGTTCGAAAGACAAATTTTCTCTGATGTCCGTTGTGACCATAGAAATTGATGACAAAAAAAATTCTAGAATGGAAGTAAAGTTCAATGCAATACACAAAAGTGCCAAAAATCGCACGCATTTTCACTTAGATACACTTGTCAACGGCTGAATCATTGGGTTAGAATAAGTCACATGTACAATTCTAACCCTGTCATTGGCGGTTCATGCCTCAACTTAGTTCCCCCGTCTATAACGCGACCTTGAGTCAATTTCCGTTCTGGTCAACTTCAGATAAACAATCTATTTCTATGGTTGTGACCGAATCTAAAGCGATAGAAAAGACAGATAGCTATGGTTAAAACATCGAATCATCGAATAATTCATCCGCCTGAATTATTTGATGCCCATAGTCTCAACTTTTCCTAGAACTTCTTATATAAAGCTTGATGTTGAATACTACTCATGTTAGATGTCATGAACAGTAGTAGATTTACCAGTCATTTTCGTGTAGCATTCCTATACGTTTTAAAAATATTTTTCTTGTAGTGTACATTCATTGCTTAGTCAGGTGACATCTAAGTCTCCTCATCCCAAGTGTTCCGACACAATCCCGAGTCTACCTAAATATAAGTGGCGAACGGACCGAGCTCATTTCAATTGCTCAATAATTACTTACTTTGCAAGCATGTTCCCTTATATATCTCAAACAAAAACTAACTTTACTTTGTGAAATAAAACATGCATATCACATCGGATTTTTCATAAACTAAATTTCAAAATTACAAAATTACATAATTCATATTTTTTACTGCGCACTTGTCACTTATACACATAGAAACTCTTTGACTTGCATGTAATAGAATCGAACTTAATATTGAAGGTTCGATTTAGGTTGCATGCACAACAGCAAAAAACATGCAACTTTTGACTTCTTTAATGCGATTAAAAGAAAAAGAGAAGCATCTGGTAGACACTACACAGGCTTGGTACATGACAACTACAAGACGTCAACAACACTACCAGGTGAAAGGAAATATATATGTAGCATTTGATAGCAAGCATCTCATCGGTTCGGTAGAGCACGACTTACAGTGAAAGTCATCATGCAAAATGCTTGCAAAAAGTGGCAAGTAGTTTTCAAAATAGGCCATAAACAAAAATTTGCTAATCCAACGATTTTCGCAGAAAGGCTGGAAAATATAATACAACTAAAGACTCGAAGGACAATGTCGGACGGCTAAATTTTGAGAGAAACATCAAAAATCCGACAGGGTATATGATCTATTATTATGATGATTTCCGGTTGATGTATCTATTATCGAATCAAGATAATCTTTTTCTTTACAAAACTACATGCATGTAAATTGGAACAAAGCTTGATCAGCTACTTACTGTATTTAAATCTGATTGTCAAAGAATAAGTTATAGTTACTCCTTTTTTATTCTTCGCGACACATTCATACGTGCCCTCATCAATGTTTAGTCGTAGATTATCGATGGTCAGCCTGGCTTTGTGAATCTGTGTTCCGTTGGGCAGCACCCAATGAAAGATCCAATCATCCTCTGGATGTACTTTGCAGATTTTGTCTATTATGCCGTGTTCCTCAAGTTTTTCAGTAGGAAGGGGAACTACATCCAATGTAGCATGTTCGTATAACATCTGACCTAAAATTAGAATTCGAATATTTTTTTATCGTTTCATAATTAACAATATTCGGAAAGAAGATTTTGGTTTTCACACCACTGTGATCATTTGTGTACATGGACAACTTAGCTATTCAGATATGCATGCAATTTTCTAAGTCAACATAATTAGTGTCATGTATTCGCTTCGTATTCAAGTATGCCTACAGTAGATTCCGCCAAAGACAAGGAAAATGGCAATTAAAATAAGAGATAAAATATGTAAATGTACTTTGTATGGAAGGGGAATATCATCTAGAGTTGAAAAGTACACTAGTCCATCGAGGTGAAGTATTTTCACATCTAGGCATCGGTAAACACAGCGGCACTCTATAACATCGAAGTAAAATGTCCAGCGATGCCTGTCAAAGACAGTGGATACAGGGTAGAGATGGAAACCGGCCGCCAGCTATGGAGACCGACACAGGCCGGCTTTTACCTTCTAAGTAATCAGCAAATTTGTCACACCAAAAGATTTCTTCGTTTGGGGAGCGTCTTTTGATCACTCAGTTAACTTTACTATTACTTGCATATTGGAAATGATTTAAATTAACAATTACATTTATGTTGATTTTGAAAATTACTACACTCAAACTTCGTTTAATCGGATTGGTACAATTAAGACTTCCGAAATGAAAGATAATCTCTCTTCCCTTTTATTGACTACCTACAATATTATTCAATAAGATCCGAATTATAACGGATGTGCATTTAATTAAGACTCCCGCTGAAACATTTAATGAAAATTTCAGCTTCTTCTACATGTGAGTGTTATTGTGTGTCAACTAGTTATGCTAGAAAATATCATTCTATTATTCAACGATGAACAAATGCGTGACCATTACGTGACGAAAAGTCAGTTCAAGAGTAAAATATCGAGGAAATTTGACTATACTTATTAAGGGGCAAATTTCTCATACTGATTAACTTTGTTGTTTTTGAGATTTGATCGATTATATGAATAGATGAAATGACCCTCTAGTTCTGAATCGACAGTATTTCAAAGATTAAGTCAATCGAATGCCTTATTCAAAAGTTACAGCGGTTTCAAAGACAAAAAAAGAGTTCTACGCCATATATTGTTTCGTCTACTGCTGGCCGGCCACAGCTGATGGCAATGAAATATCTTTATTCTTCTAGTGGTTCATGGTAGCCCATTATTCTTTCTCACTTGGAGTTTCATCTAATTGCACTCGACGGGTGCGATGTGTGAAGCTCGTCTTCGCTTCTCCTTGGTGTCTCCTTAGCCTCATAAGCACTCTAGTGACTTCCTACTAGTGCGAAACTGGCCTGAAGTGGGATTGTTGCCGTCCCGTGCCTGGAGGTTGCCAGAACAGACCGGCATGAGGTTGGACTGTTGGCGGTCAGTTGCCGGCCTGTGCCTGGAAGTTGCAGGTCTCCAGACCGTACCGGCCTGAAGGTCGCCGGCTGTCGGACCGGACCGGCCCAAAAATCTCTGAATTACAGGGTACTTGTACGATTGCGTCAGTCACTTTGTACTGAGGCAAATATTGGTTATAAGGTTCTTTAACGTAAATCAGTTAATTAATGGGAAGACGAAATTCAATAGACTTTGTCTTGACCTGATGACAAACTTTCGAGTGATAATCAAATGGTTGAGATGAAACAAAGTCTAGCGGAGTGAGAATGGCGATATTTTTATTAGAATGTAAGGATCGTACAACCAATCTTAATTCGGACTCGTGTAATTCAGTTGCATTTGTTCAGGAAGATTCGAATTTTCGCGGACAGCTCTGCTTTGCGATTGATGGCATCGGTTGAAGCCATGTTGTTCCCATTCACAATCTAGCAATATTTTTGGTTACCAACCTCATGGAAATTGAGTCAAAGTGCATGAATCTCGGAGATGACATCGCTGTCACCTTCCAACATCATAAAACCATTGCATTGTCATTGCACAATGGCAAGCCTATTGTCTATAAGCGAACCGGCAATTCCTGTACAATCCACGAAGTAGTGAGATGTCTCATTATGCATGCTTTGTGTTCCCGCTAGAGATTGAATCACACCTTCTGTGAGTAGAGGGGAAGGAGTTGCAATGGACACCTTTTTTGTACAAAAAGACTTGATTCGCTTACATATATCGATACCAAAACATTAGAAAACTTGATTTCAAGTGAAGTAGTTGATGCTGTTCGTCCCAGCCAGGTCGAGAGGCAGACGATCGGACAGGTGGAGAAGAATCGCTATGGATAGTATAATCTTCCATGATAGATTTCATATACCGGAAGAGTGTACAAAATATGTTTGTGAAAACATGAAAGCAAGATCCTATGAAGTTTTGAAATACAGGATGCATGCTAGAAGACCGGACAAAGTGGTAGGGGATAAAGCGGAGCATAAGACTTTCATTGAATGATGCAGAATTGCAGATCTTCCATTATAGATTATTATTCCCCGGTATTTTCATTTTAATTAATGTCAGTAATGCGAATTCCAAAATACTGCATGATAACATTAAAACTACTTTAAACACGATCCAAAACATTATCATGTAAGCACATGTACTTTATCCGTGGATCCGATGTCAATAAACGGAATCTCACCTCTGCTGCAATATATAGTAAACTTATACGTCATCATGTATCTGGCGGAGCCTTCTTCCTCTTGCTTCTTGAATAAAGCAGTACAAACGTACTGACCAGCATCCTTAGGCTGAAGATGATCAATGTTTAGATATTTCCCTTTTATTTCTTTGCCATTGGGAAGTCTCCACTTAGTTTTCATTAATACATATCCTTTGCTATCAAATTGGCATACACGACGGATTGATCCACCATTTTTTATTTTATCTGCTTGCAGATTGTAAATATACACCGACGGCTTGATTGTACTTGTAACTAAAAGAAGAAAATAAGTTGAATATTTAATCTACTTTGTTCAGAATTTTTTGAAAAAATATGGCGTTTCGTATGCTTTCGAATGCTATTTTTGAAAGCTCTATAGAGAGTACCGGGTTAGAACTTTAGGCACTAGCTTTTACTGATATTCCCACAAACTTCCAAAAACGTCAGGTCAAACTTATATTCAAATGGACACTGGCCTAACTTGAGTTAACCGGATCAGTGTTGTGCTCTAGATCGCTCTGAAGCAAACTCATATAGATTGGTCAAAAGAACAAAAACAGCTGTTCTGATTATTCAGTATAGGATCATCTGCAATTAGGGCAAAAGAAAATATATCATTTAAGTGCGTCAGGAATTTAATTTGAGGAATCAAGAAATGAATGATGAATTTGAAAGTGATGCTCCTGGTGATTCGGTTTCCGAAATCAAAGGTCCACCTTGCCAGAAAGTTTTATGAGCTTTAAGGAGTACAGATGGGCACACTCGGCAATGGATGAACATATTTCAATTTCAGCAAATTTGAAAAAAGACCGTTTGTTTTAATGCTAAATTAGTTAAACACTTGTTGTAGCTACTTTAAGTGAAAAGTCTGTCCCACTGTTTTATCCACTTGTAATTCAAAATATAAGTAGAAGATAAAAATATTTACAAAGGCAGACGTTTCGTGACTCCGTCACAGCCTCAGTGCCAGTAAAATCAGAAGTGACGGAAGCGCAAATGTGAAGTGGATCTTAAATACTGATCGATTTGATCGCTTAGTCGCCTGCATCCGTCAACCAACCAGCTCTTGCTTCCTGTTCAGACATGAATTGTTAGTCCTCATGTACATAGCTTCAGTAATGCGGCTTTCAGTAGGGAACTGTGCTTGCTAAGAATCATGAGGTTGAAGCCTTTAATAGCCATGTTACGCCGATAAAAATAAATCGCATGTTCCGAAAGGGCACTGTTATTATTACCAGCTTTTAAACTACTTGTACACTGCAAACTCCAATGTGAACCGTCAATATCCTTTAAAATTAGCAGCTAAAATTAGTTTTTGCAGTCTGAACTGTTAATATTCGTAAAGGCAGGCGTCTGTTTTATCTGATATGAACGAATTTTAACTGCTACGTCATCACTCATCACGTTACATTATTTTAACAGACAATTACAGACAGTTTCTGTGAAGTTAAGCGATTATTTTAGCTGTTTTTAACTGTGTGCAGTTTACAGTGTATGTTATTTTAGACGGTCATGAAAATGACGATGTACGTTTGTTGGCAGAGCCGACAAGTAAATTGATGCACTACGTGATGATCATCACACACATAGTTGTCATTAAGACTATTGCATAAGTCACAATTTTTATGCTTATGAGACCTGGGAATTGATTTTTTCCATTACAACTTACCAGAAGAATTAATCGCAAATGTAGCTTGTGTGCATAGCTTGTGTGCAAAGCAGCAGGTTAATGGTGTTAAAGCTAACCGCCGTCCTTTCACTATTGTTAGTGGTTATGCCCCTCAAACACGAAGAAAGGCGGAAGAAGTCAACACAACAGAATCGATTATCCTCTGTGGTTACTTAAATGTGCGTCGTCAACGCGATGGCTATGAAGAAATTCACGGCGGTAAAGGCTACGGAATGCGACATAACGACGGAGAGACCATTCTCGAACCAGGTGACATGTTTGATCTGGCTGTATGCAACACTTTCTTTGCGAAACCCGAGAACCATCTTATTACGTATAATAGCGGTGGCAACAAGAGCCAGATAGATTTCGTCCTTGTCCAAAAGAGAGATTTGAAAAAAGTTCCATATGTGAAGGCAATACCAAACGAAAATGTGTCCAACAACACAGCCTTTCTCCATCAAGAAAGTTAGACACATCAGGAATAAGTTTGTTCCCAGACTGAAGTTATGGAAACTTCGTGATCAGGCTGTCCATGAAAGGTTTGAAACCGAAGTGAACAGAAGAGCGAGTGAAGTAGAGATTGCGACAAATTTGGAGAAAAAGTGGACTGCAATGAAAAACATCTGTCTCGAGGTAACTGAGTTGACATGCGGCAGAAGTAAGGGTCCCACGCGAACGAGGGAAACCTAATGATGGAGCGACGAAGTGGAAATAGAAGTTGTGGAGAAGAAGCATTTGTATTCCGAGTGTCGAAAGCTAGGTCAGGAGACAAATCACGAACATTATCGCGAGGCTAGACGCAAGTCACGGCAGGTAGTGTGGAGCGCCTAACAAACGAAAATGCACGAGCTCACACAAGATTTGGAACACCGCTACCCTGGATAGGCCATCTTCAAAGTTGCAAAGCAAATGAAAAATGAGAGGGTAACTGATGAGTTGACGCTACATGAAAAGTGGCGTTCGAGAACCTTCAGGAAGCTATGCTGACAGAAGGTCCAGGCATTGAATTGTCGAAAACGGATGTAGCCAGTGCCATTCGAAAAAGCCGAAGAAGAGGAGCTTCAGGTCCATCCGTAGTCGTTCTCGATATGATTGAGCGGATGGTCCGTTGGATGTGCAGTGTCTCCTTTCGCTACTGCATTTTACAATGAAGAGCTCAGACGAAGAATGTGCTTGCAGCCTATCGGTGACTCTGTAAGAAGACGTCGACTAAGATGTTGTGGACATGTGGAGAGGAAAGACGAATGTCAGTGAGTGAAACACGTGTGGAAATTGCAAGTGGATGGTCGCCGACCTGTTGGACGTCCAAAGAAATCATGGAGTGATAACATCAAAGAAGACTGTCGAGCGCTCGAGCTCCATGTGGAAGATGCAAACGACCTAGCGAAGTGGAGAACTGCCATACAAGCGAACCGTCATACCCAGCATGGATGGAACAATCGACGTTAAATGGTATAAATAGAAATGAATAAATGAAATAAAATTGTCGCTTATGTAATCACTCAATTAGCAATTCGCAATTTTTCAAAAAGAAAACATGCGAGGATGATAATTATTCAGGCACGGGGAGGAAGAGCATTTTCTGAGCTCTCTTTTGACATTCTTTTCATTAAAGTCGTGAGGTTATCACAAAATCATGACCTGTTTGGTTGAAATTGGTATGTCTCACTTTTTCTTCAAAAATGTTCATGTTTGGCATCCTCTGAATCCTTGCGATGTGAGGAATACGAATATAAGTTCAATAATTCTTTTTCTAACGTCTGCAATATTTTTCTCATTTTCGAGAAAACGATGAAGATAAACAATCGGCAGCTGCTATGAGAGAAATATATATATTTTGAGCACTGCTCAGCAAATGCAACAAGGGATGCGAGTCTATCATGGCTCATTTTAAAGCTATGTATGATGCGTCGATGTGCAACACGATTGGAAGACACGAAGATCGATTGAAATTTGGTGAAATTTAGGTGGTCCGTTTTTTATGATCAGCTCTGTAGTTGGCATAGTTATTTTCCTTTCATTAAAATCATGTTGATCGAATCCGTTGCCACAGAGTCGGTTCTGCATCTTTTTCAAATATTTTTTATAGAATGCAATAAATAGACAGAGACTTAATCACGAATGATGAGACGTTTGTGCCACTAGATAAAGATGGCCTATAACCTATCTGCCGATTCAATATGAAATAGAAAGTGTGCTGAACAAAATTGTAGCAAAATCAATATTTTTGGTACCAACATAGAACATTTGAAAAGTGTTCATAGCATTCAACTATGAAATTGGTTTTGAAGATGAGACTTATTTACAAATTCACGGCTCCCCCATGGGCTCTCACTTCGCGCCACCGTCTGCGGTTATTAGTGTACACTTCATAGAAACTTGTGCTTCAAAAATTATCGAGTAGTCTAGTGGTGTTAAACCAATCCTGTTTTCTAGGTACGTGGATGACATCATTATTGGTCCATTCTACAGAGATCTGCAGTTGTTCGACAAAAGAATTCGCATTTTCAATAGTATCAATTCGGACATTCAATTCACAATAGAAATTTCTGACTTGGGCTCGGCCCTGAACTTTCTAGATTTGTCAATCTTTATAGAAAAAAATGATATTAGTTATCAGTCGTACATTATTCGAAACCTAATCACTCGGATATTACGTTGAAAAAAGACAGCTGGGTCCAAAGGAATGTCAAAGACAATTTCGTTAGAAGTGCGAAACAACGTATACAGAATCGGTGCTCCAATCCCAAATTAAAAACAAATAAAAAACAAATATTGGAAAAAGATGCAGAACCGACTCTGTGGCAACGGATTCGATCAGCGTGATTTGAATAAGAATAAAATAATTGAGCCAACTAAAAAGAAGACGAAAAATGACGAAATCAAAGTAAAAATGGCTGTTGACTACATAAGCGACATTTGTAATGGAAAAATCAATTCCCTTATTAATACCACTAATATCTACCAGTAACCATAGTTAGCAAACCTAGCAAAACATTGAGCCAATACCTGAATTATAATAGGTCTGGTAAGCATAAAAATTGTGACTCATGCAATAGTCTTAATGACAACTATGTGTGTGATGATCGTCACGAATTGCATCAATTTACTTGTCGGCTCTGCCAACAAGCCTACATCGGTCAAACTGGTCATCCTTTGCCTGCCCGTCTAAAAGAGCATGCAAGTCTAAAAGCTGGTAATAATAACAATTTTCCGAACATGCGATTTATTTTCATCGACGTAACATGGCTATTAAAGACTTCAACTTCATGATTCTTAGCAAGCACAGTTCCCTACTGAAAGCCGCATTACTGAAGCTATGTACATTAGGACTAACAATTCATGTCTGAACAGGAAGCAAGAGCTGGTTGGTTGACGGATGCAGGCGACTAAGCGATCAAATCGATCAGCATTTAAGATCCACTTCACATTTGCGCTTCCGTCACTTCTGATTTTACTGGCACTGAGGCTGTGACGGAGTCACGAAACGTCTGCCTTTATAAATATTTTTACCTTCTACTTATATTTTGAATTACAAGTGGATAAAACAGTGGCACAGACTTTTCACTAAAAACTGCTATGACCAATTTCCTCCCGCATGCCACAATCAATTAAACACTGGTTGAACATACATGCAGCTTGAAAAAAACCGGTTGTGCTGGACGACATTCTGAAGGTGCGACTATATATCAGATTATGATACGTTGAATTATCGAATGAAATAAGTTGCTTTGTC
This sequence comes from Prostheceraeus crozeri, assembly GCA_907163375.1. Classification (NCBI taxonomy): domain Eukaryota; kingdom Metazoa; phylum Platyhelminthes; order Polycladida; family Euryleptidae; genus Prostheceraeus; species Prostheceraeus crozeri. The sequence continues at coordinate 106,910 of CAJQUW010012903.1, read as the reverse complement.
TTTTTCCAACTTGATATATTTTGTTTCATTAACATTAACCTGAAGTCTCTAATAATTTCTAACAATTTTTATCGAAAAGGTCAATGCCGGTTCCAAACTATAACAGAATCACCAATGGTTTAGTGAATTTATAATTCCAATATAGTATTTAATTAAGCGCTACGAACTTTGAACAATAACATTTTGCTTCATGTACTGGTCGTTTCGATCAATAGAGTGGTCAATATTAAAACTCAAACATTCCATTTTCAAACATTGTGATTCCATTATTATAGAATACCTTTCCATACTTAAATGGCTATACTCAAACATGACTCAAAATGTAAAAAGTGTGTAATCGAATCCATCAATTCCATAGTTGTCTGCTAGCTTTCTATAATCAAATGAAGATAATCGATCAATCAAGCGACCTATAACAATGATATCAGAATCGTACTTCAATTACAAAATTCTCGGGCACAAGCGTCATTGAAGCCCTCTCCAAAGAGCTAATTTTCCTATTTTGAATAACGCATTTAGGCATATGGTTGGGTTCTTTAGTTTTTTAGTGTCAATGAAACCTTGCTTTCCTGTCTTGTTGCATAGTGCGCAGTGAGATTTTTAGTTCGTTTACAAATGCTTCGCTTTTATCCATCTAAAAAAGCAACACCAGTGGTCAGTTTTTGATCATTTTCATTTCAAATAAACAGGTGAAATCATCAAAGAAAGCCGACAGTGTCGTTTCTTGAGGACATTATTAATTGTATTTAATCAATTAGTAGTCATTGCAAAATCCTTGCGTTGTAGCTGCTTTACTTTTAGAAGCAAAATTACCATGGAGGTCGCATGTCAAAGACCATAACTAGCAACCCGACCTCTTTACAAATGACAAATTCAGATGTAGTCATAAAATTTATTCATATAGTTTATGACAATTCTTTTCATTTTTGAATATATTTCCTTAACATGGAGCTGTTGTTTTATTGGAGTACATGCTCCCAGTTGTTATCGTCATCATCATCATCAAAATCACCATTACTAGTATTAGCATTATCACGCTCTCACCTTGCTCGCCATATACAGAAACTTGGAAAGATTTTTTGAACACTTTGTCATTCGCTTTCACATGACATGTGTACCATCCATTGTGTGAAGCATCTAATGGAGCGATATAGAGAAAGGGTTCAAGAAGCTGAGCACCAGAAGGCTTTGTCCAATAAGTGGTAGCTCCTTTTATGTTTGATATGCACTGGCGTGCGATCTTGCCATTAAATTTTAATTGGTCACCCTTCATAACTATCATCGTGATGTCAGTAACAGCTGCAATATAATGGATCTCTTCAGCAAAACATAATTGAACCGTGGATTGGACAGTAAAAAATTATTTTATTTCATTGTAGGAAGCATGTTGGAGAACATTAATAATCACAAAGAAGCAATTAATAAGTATTTAACCTTGTTTTTGAAACGAAGGCGTCAATTACTTAGTCAACACAGCTGTTCATAGTCCCTGCACCGAAATCGTCACTCGCATCGCTTCTGTCTCAGGCAGCGAGTGCTCACCAGTTAGTTGCCACACCAGTGCTTCGATGGATGAACGTATATGATATTGCGGGCTCGATATGCCGTATGTGAGTGATCGATATAGTGGAGGTGGTAGTCCTATGCAACTCATTAAATGAGTACTAGGATGAGTACGAATTAAGTACCGTGCTTTCGAGCCCAAACAGTTCTAAAATGTGAACTGATATTTTCACACTTAGAGAGTGCTCCGAAAGAGCATGCAAGTAGTTTAAAGTAGTTAGTAGTTTTTATGCTAGTAGTTAGTGCTCAGGTTCAGTACCCCTTCTATTACTCATTTGGGACTTTAGGAATAACAGTATAGGATATTTCAGTCAAAATCGGTTTCTTTCCATTACTGCTGCTACTAATGTCACATTCACATGAAACAAACCTCTCGAACACAAATTCAAATCATAGCATCCCATCTGATGCACAGTCAAAATGAAATCATGGTAATCATGATCAACTTATGTGTGAATGAATACATCAGTTAGCCATTGAATACATGCTCTGATGTCATGCCCTACGGGAGTCACACATGTGCGATGAGCGATGCGTAGAACCAGGTGGGAGAAACTGAATCTGAGCCCCCCTCGATGCAGCATTGTATAATATTGTTGCATTCTTCCCCTTACGAAAAATTGTGTTTCAATTCACTAGTTTAGCTACGTACATAAAATAATCAGAAAATCTGGGAATAGGCCAAGTGTTTATTTTGATAGAAAATATAAAAATGCACGAATTAGACAAATTATTGTAGTCTCCGATGGGTATTTCATTGACCACCGGTCAATATCATCAGGGAGTGCAAAATGGATGATGATTTCATAGCTTTAACTTAGTACGAATTCCAAGATGATATTGACAAGGGCCTACAGATTGCATTTAGCAAAATAAGAAATCTCTGCAGTCTTCAATCTCAGCACGGCTGTATTACTTAGGCTTGCACTTATCTATGTAAACAGCTTCAGGAGTCTGAGATTTGCAATGATATCAACTTTGACTTTGTGGGTGTTATTATTGCATTGTTGAAGATGTCTATGTACAGATGAGCGATTGATGGTGACGTGCTCTTTAACCCGTATATGTAGTGGCTAAATTTGAACTAAGTAACTCACCGGCCTTCTCCACAGCAACCTCAAGTCCAACGGCCACGTCGCTGAATGCAATACCTTGAAACGATTCTTCATCTGTGTCGAATAAGGTTGAATCCATGAGGAAAACAAAGTACCAGACTTTTTCTTTCAGTAGGCATCATGAGGCACATTCGAGAGAAACATGGGTAATTCGGTATAGCATTTCATCTTGAATCTTGGTGGTGTCATTGCCATAGAAATTGACATCAACTCTTCTTCACTCTACTTGAGGCAGCGCCTTTCCAGCATGATACTGATCGGCAACAACACTTCCATCAAAGACACGTCCAGACATGTCTTGCATCCAGCATCCATCTGAGTTCTGAAGCTGCTTTGTGTATATGTATTATAAGATAAAGTACCTGCTATAAATTTGTGCTTTTGAGAAAATACTTGTGCGTTTACTTGTCTGTCCAATCATAATTACAATAGCAACAAATTATTAAAGCAATTCATGAAACAATTTTCCACCTCATTTGATTGTTTCTTCTTTTGAATAATGCCAAAATTCAAGGGTATATCCGAGAAAAAGATTTTATCGGGCTTGTCATATTGGCAGCTACTTACTTCTTACTTAAGCATCCACCTGACAATAATACAGAATGAAGTACATGTCATATACCAAACAGACATCGATGGAATTAATGTAAGCCCTCATACTCGATTATGCATGTTTTTCACTAGCCTATAGGGTTACATCCATAGCAATCCGACTATTCGATTTGGTTCAATTATTAAGTGTGACTAGAATTGACAACAGGTGCTTGGTGATGATTCTCAGTTTTTCTGCTACACTGTAAACCGTACGCTGCCAAATGCTTTATGGCTTTATGGCATTTGGTAGCGTTTTTTGCTGTTTGGTGGCGCCTACCAAACCTGTATGGTGCTTACCAGATGCTTCTCTTTCTTCTAGTCGCATCAATATGTTAATATAGCATACATAACTGTAGATCAAATAATTTTCATAGTATTGTATCACGAATGGTACCAAATTTCTACTAGTAGAGTTGAGAGTTGAGAGCAAGAATTGAAATCAATCCTATCGATAATTGTTTATCCGATTTCAATTTAGTCTCACTTCAAGTTTTACTTTGTTGATACCATATGGTTGATAATGCAGTTGTGTCAGGATCTGTGGATTCCTCTCTACCTGAGAAAAAATTATTGCTTTCTTCTGAAATTATCTTAAAACACATTAACTTTGTGGCTTTTTTCAATGCCTTGTCATGATTTACATGGTGGTTTTCAAAGTTTGCATTGGAATGATTTATGGCATAATTTCAAATTTAGACTTCATTCTCTAGCAATGTTTTTAAGTTATTTTCATGGCTAATCAAGAGCCGTGCAGTCAACGAATTTTAAAGTTTTAATTTCTTCATGCTACAAATTAGTCCATATTTTTGAGGCCACCGTACGTCTCTGTTGCTTCTTGAATGATGCACATTACAATACGAAGCATGCATTGTGAATTATTTGACGCACTTTTTGTAGGTTACAGACACCTTTATTCTATGAATTAATATATGTCATTACATAAATGTGACAGTCTCAAAAATTATGCTTCTTAGCCGCATAGCCCTTTATATTAGACTAATAAGCATCTCAAAATGAAAAGGTTACAAAGGAAAATTGTGCAATAAATTTATCAATGTAAGAGTGCTTACTCTATAACATCCTTTTTAAGCTGTACCGTGAATGAGGAAAAGTTTGATTGCTTTAAAAATATCACTCAAATTATATTTAAAGACCTACAGAATTATAAGTTTATTTTTCTGCGGTTAATCAAATCTGTCATCCTATTTGATAGATTAACTCCCATGAATGGCAAGCTTCTTGGGGGAAAATTGTAATTTCTTTTGTAATTTCATCGAAAAGGCATTGCTACTTTTTGAAACTTGATGTTTTTTATTCACAAGTATAATGGAACTGGGATATAAACTGAAATTAGAACTTTAATTTAATTGAAATATACCGATATTGAAATATTGATAACTAAATTTTCAGAGGTGTTAGCAATAATTTTAGCAATAATATTTTTGTCCATTCAAAGAATCATAAAATATTTTCATTATGAAAAAGATGTCGGGAAGTTCATATTTTCAGCCAATTTTCATCAAAAATCGAATCTATCTTGAAGCTCTCAAAGGTCACGTTCAATTGTTTACGTGAGAACCGCTTGTCTAAGGTAACACCATTTCAAAGAAAGTGACATATATGCCAATTTAATCTATGAAACATCAGGTTTTCATGGTATAATCTCCATGAAAATTGAATTACAACTTCAACGCGAATTTTGCAATTTAAAATATGTAGACTTGAGGCATTTTGTCAATGTACACCGCTCTTTATTTGCATGCTATTCATTACTGCGTTATAAGTAGCAAGCTATCGACATTTAAGAGTTAAACTTGCAATAATGAATTCGATTACATTACACGGAGGTCTAAAAGATTTAATAAATAATCAATTAGTTTGCAACTATGAACTATGTGCATTACGTAAATTTCAAATTAAGACAGCAATCAATCCGAAATGACATTGCATGTTAATTCATAAAATAACAGATACAATCATGTTTGATATACATAAATGAATGTGACTACAGCAAAGTTTTGGTTCAATCCAAAGGAATTTAGTCATTGCATTGTATGGAGTTGAGCATTTGCGGAATTGGGTGTAGAAGGAAGTGATAAGATCTGAATTCTATTCCACTTGACTTAAGAAAGGTTTTTCACCCTTCATGTTTGATAGAACAGAATGTCATATAAGACTGCCGCTTAAAGATATGTAGTATATCAACTGCTGTTGATGTACACTATAAGTAGTATGAAGTAAATACAAGATAAATATGAGACTTTCATGTAAAATGCAGCATCACGGCTACCAGATGATCAGGTAATTGTTGCGAAATGAAGACAATAGAAATTAGATAGCAACCAATAAAATTCAAGGTGATTTGGCAGCCGCATTCAGGTTTGGCAGCAAATTACCTGCCAGACCGTCGGATTTCACCCATGCGGCCGCTACCATATGAAGACGGTCCGGTAACCAAGAATGCCAAACCAGTTGGTTTAGCAGCGTAATTCATTTCATTTAGTAGCTGACGCTTTACAATGTAGACACCGATCGCTAAATCAAACTAGTGAAGCATGCATTGTTGCAGGTTCGTGGCATAAGGTGACATCATTTTTATACAATTCTAGCAAAATGCTTAACAAAGTGCACTAACAATGCGCCGATGCCCAACCACTAGCAAGCCATCAAGTACAGCATATGTACCGTTGTCATGACAATGCGTCACCACGACTAAATATTATTTTCAATGTGTATGTCCACTATAGCATTTTGAGATTGCTTAGGATAGATATCAGTTCTTGAATAGCTATTCCGTATATTCCAAGCAGCTGCGAAAGCTTACATGAACAAGGCCTCTCGCAATCTGTTCGAACAGTTTCGGATAGCCCACGAGATCCGTCTTCTCTGAAGCATTCCAGCCCAGTACCAGACGGCGGAGGGTTCTTACACAACCTGAACCGAGAGCGCTTTCCTTTTCCACACGTGACAGAGCAAGTTGTCCAACTCGTCCATTCAGTCCATCTTCCATTAGCTGAAAAATAAAGCATTTTGCCAAAATAGTAATTAGAATGGAAATCTCATATTTTGTTAATGCACTGTGATGGTAGATAGAAAAATGCATAATTCTCAATCAAGCTTTAACAAATACATGTACAATGTGATTTCTTCTTTTAACGACTTCATTAAATTGATGAAAATCCACTGTATGTTGTACAATTCAGATCAGAAGTTTGCTTCAAAGGTATAAAAGTCAATAAGAAGGCAATTGAGCAGATTTAGCCTCATCAGATGTGCTTTTTGCATCATCTAATCATGATTCCCTACTGTACATGCGCGTAATATTAAGTCTCACATTCTTGCTTCACTTCCCCATGTGAACCAACAAAATACTCAACTTCTTTTGACTTGTCTGCTCGAATCAACATAGCCAAAATGCTTGATGTATCCAGTTCAATTTTTTACTGTTAGAGATGTTGAACAAGCGTCTTAGATAATTTAAAATTCATTACGAGGTTGGAAAAATATTCATTGGCTATAGCATGAGCTGCAACAACACGAATATCACCTGCGTGTGAGCTCCAAAAACCATTGTCAACAATCAGAGGTGGGCAAGTGTGCTCGGACTTAGCGCTCCGCACTGTAAATCGCTCGGTACCAATCACATACAAAGGATGCATACCAAGATATTTTTGGTATATTTTTGCATCTATTTATATGCTTTTCCTATGGCCTTTTGTCAATAAAGATCGCTTTAAGGTTGCATGGCACTTACTACTGTTTTGAAAGTAGTAATATAATGACATTTTAAGAGTCAAACTTATAATACTGAATTCGATATTAATACACGTAAGTCTAAGGCATTTCATCAAAAGTCAATAAGTGTACAACCATCAACGTTTATGCTTTATGTAATTTTGGAGTATGTAAGTTTGGTGGAAGCTCGTTTAATTAATTACCATCAACCTTTGATGAACAGGCGTCACGAGACTGTTGCAAAGAGAATTAGAGTTTTGTAAATCACTCTTTCATTATCTGTGCTAGTTCTGTCACGACTAAGCGTCTGGACGCGAAACGTCGGCACAATTATTTCATTGAATTTTATATATTCATACATCGGCAGTAATTTTCACTCGGGAGAGTTTTTTCTATTGCTATCATCGGAATCATCGCATATTTCTTAGATCGGTGTGAGTATTTTTTCGAGTTGCGTTCAGTATTTGCATTTTTGTAAGGTGAGAGGTTGGTAATTGGATAATTCTTGTTGGTGTCAGGTTGCGTTTTGGATCAGTTTGAGTTATTTTTGTTCGTTTTTTCGAGTAGCGTTCAGTATTTCATTATTATGAGGTGAAAGGTTGGTAATTGGATAGTTCTTGTTGCAGTACTTGTATTTTCTAAGTATTTTGTGCGTAATGCCTGGTAAAAAAGGTAATGAGGTGAAGGAATCTTGGGTTGAGTGTGGAAAATGCAAGATCTGGTGGCTGTACCAGAAAGGCAACGGCGACAAAGAGATAGAGGAGGAATTCCTGTGTGGGGTTTGCCTTCTAGAGAAGGTGAGGAGACTGGAGGAAAATAGAAATAAGGAAGTGGAGAAAATGAAAAGAGAAATCAAGAATCTGAGTGAAGAAGTTGAAGCGCTGAAGAAATGGAAGGCAAAGAAGGGAGAAAAAATGAAAATGGAAGAAATCAAAGTGACATGGCAGGGAAAAGACAGAGGTTATTGAAAGATGAACTTGAGGAGATCAAATGTGAAATGGAGAAATGGAAAAGGGTTACTTCCAAAGACGTCCATCAGTCCAGCAACGTAGAAGCTCAAAGTATTGAAAATTATAGGCCTACGTACCAGCAACCGGAGCGAAGCCAGACAGGAGAAACCGAAACATTCGCGGAAGTGGCAAGAAGAAAACAGAGAGGTATGGGAAAGGAATGGAGTCATCTACAGATGATTTCCAAAGTAAAAAAAGAAAGAAAGAATTAGTGAATTCAAAAAGATGCAGGATATGGTAGAAAAGGAAGCAAATATTATTGTATTTGGCATGAAAGAAAAAGGTCAAAATGAAAACGATGTTAATGAAATTTTGAAGGAAATACTGGAAGATGAAGAAATAGAAGTTAAAGTCACAGACATACAAAGAATAGGAAACAGAGAAGGAAGCAGACCTCTGAAAGTTAAACTTATGAATATGAAACAAGTGACAGATGTATTAACCGGGAGCCAAGAAATTGAAACAAAGTGTAGATTACTCAAAAGTGTATCTTGACTTGGATAGAACCATTGAGGAGAGGATAATTCTGAAAGAAATGAGAGAAGAAGTAAAAGAAAATATAAGAAACAACATGTACATCGTCATATTGGATGGCAAAGTAATTTGCAAACCTTTTTTTCGGAAGGCACAGAGAGCAGATTTAATAGTGTAGTAAAGAAAATTGATAATATGGAATGTGCAAACCCAAAGTCTGATGATAGCACAAATGATGTGAAAAGTGGAATTAAAAGGATTGAGCTGTTAAAAGAAAACATGATAAAACGTTGCAATATGAAGAAAATGAATCAAATGAATAGGAAAATAGAAAAAACAAACAACAAGTTGAAAATAACTGAACAAGAGTTGGTTATAGAATATGTAAATATTAACGGGCTCAGCAAAGTAGAAGTGGAAGAATTGGAGAAACACTTGGAAAGTAATGAATGCATGAGGATAAACTTGGTGGAAACGCATCACATAGGTTCAAAATACAAATTCAAAAATAGGTGGGGCTTTATTGAGAATCAACGAAAATTGGACGACAAAAAGGGTGGAGGTATAATATCTCTTTATAATATAGACAATTTTAAAGAGGTGAAAAAATTAAAGACGGAATCAGACGACATACTTATGATGGAGATAAGAAATGGAGCGACAGTTTTCGGTCTGATGATAGTATATTGGGACGTTACGGATAAAAAATCGCAATAGTAAAATTGCAGCAGAAATGAGTAGTAAAATAGAAGAATATCAAAAAAGCGATTATTATAATAGGAGACTTCAATGCCCACTTCGTAGAAATGGATGGAAGAAGAAATGAAAACGCGAATATTCTTGAAGAGTTGCTGGAGACTGGAGGATTAATTATGTTAAATTCTATGGAAACGACGATAGGCAAATATACATGGGAGAGTGGAGAAACGAAAACAGTCATCGACTACGCTTTGTGTACGCAAAATATGATGGATAAAATAAGACTTATGAAAATTCATGAATCTAGAAGCTTTGATTTAAGCGATCATAACAAAATTGCACTTCATATAGAAAGTGAAGCTATGAAGATAAGAAAGAAAACTGCAGTACAAAAACAATATTGGGACTTCAGAAATAAAGAAAAATTGAAGAAGTTCGCTAATGATTGCAAGATAGAAATAGAAAAAATGCCGGAAGTAACTGTTCAGAAAATAGAGCATGTTATGAAAATTATGGCAGATAGACACCTGAAAACGGTTGTTACCTTAAAAAGAGATGATAGAATAAAACATTTCAATAGAGAAATTGAAAAAGCCATTAAAGAACGGATAAGTGTAAATAGGAAAAGAAGAAATGAAATGGATCAAATTCTGAGGAACCGACTTCAGATACATGTAGAATATGAAAACAAGAAAAAAGTAGTAAAAGAAACTGTTCTAAGAGTTCAGAGAGAATAAGAGGAGCAAGAATGCAAATGGATCCCAGAAAATAGAAATGAAAATATATGGAAAATTATCAACAACATGACTAAAAAAAGAAATGACGTAACTAGAGAAATCGTTATCGTAGAAAATGGAATAGAAGTGAAGAAGGAAGAGGCGAAAGCTCTGATAATACAATTTTGGAGTATGCTGTATAACGACGAAAGTAATGCGAATAGAATTGAGAGAAAGGAAGTAACCTATGATACAGAGACCGTAAGTGGAAACCACATGAAAGATCACAATTACTTCAAGAGGAACCATGTTTGGAATGATACGGAAGGGTTAAAAGAAAGTGAAGTAGTAAAAGCAATTAAGAATTTGAAAGATAAGAGATCTACTGATATAAGTGGAATTAGTAGACAAATGTGGAAGACATTGATGGAGGTGATTAACGGAAGTGTTTTGAGAGATATGTTTAAAAGAGTGATGGATGGTGATGTTCCGGACAGCTGGGAGGTCAGCAAAGTAATATTAGTACCTAAAAATGAAAGTATGCGGATGACGGTAGAACACTTCAGACCTCTGGTCTTGACAGAAGTGTCATATAAAATCATGGGAGACATTTTAAGGTGAAGGGTTACAAAATATGCTGAAGAAAATAAGATTATGAAGGAGGAACAAACGGGTTTCACAAAGAAGAAACGTATAGAAGAAAATTTGCTTATTGTTCAGATAGAAGCGGAGAAAGCAATAAGAAGAAATAGAAAATTGTTCATGGCAGCCATAGATTTAAAAATGGCTTTTATATGATATGTAGAGAACGTCTAATTGAGAAATTGCATAAAATGGAAATGGATTATAAAATAATGAATGTCATACACAATATTTATAAAAAAGAAAAAGTGGTGTTACATATGAACGGAGAAGAAATTGGAGAAATAAGAAGAAACAAGGGTATAAGGCAGGGATGCAAAATTTCGCCTACCCTGTTTGTTATTATGATGAACGACGTTATAGATCAAATGAACAAAATGTGGAAAAATAGAATTAATGTTATTATGCATACGGACGACGCTTTAATTTTGGCTGACACTGAAGATGAAATGAGAAGAAAAATTAATGTTTATGAATTTGAATGTGGGTGTTATGGCCTGAAGATAAATTATGAAAAAAGTAAAATTATGGTGCTTGGTGGAGACAAAGATAGAAATTCCTGTATAAGTATAAAAAACATGCAAATAGTCGAAGAAATTCAATATTTAGGCATCAAATTAACCAACAGTAAAAGAATGACAAGAGAACATATAAAAGAAAAAATAGAAAAAAGTAAGAAATATGGTTATTGGATGCGCTACATGTTAAGAGGAAAAATTATTAAAGGAAGATTAAGAAAAGCGATATGGAAAGGTGCTATACTCCCAACAATAATTTATGGTATGGTAGCTATGGTGCTTACAAAGAAAGAAATAGAAAGATTAAATAAAAACCAAAACAAAGTCTACAGAAATATATGTTGCAGGTTCCTAGAAGAACAGCACAAACCTATATACTGGGTGAAATAGTTCGAGCTCGCAAAGAACAAGAGATAGAGAAAGTAAAATAATGCTCCTGAAGCATGTAATAGACAACACAGTCGCACTGAAGGAAATTTTAAGACAAGAAAAATGTAACAATTCATGGATGAGGCAGTGTGAAGAATACATGAAGGAACTAAGTTTATCTTGGGATGACACAGAAGAAAAATCAAAGCAGAAACTTAAAAACATATGCAAAATTAGAAGTGAAGAAGAATGGAGGATGGAAATGGACAAACGAACAAGTTTAAAATACTATGCGAGATATAGGAAGAAAATGGGGATGGACAAAAATTGGAGTAAAAGGAGTAAGATCATGAAATTGTATGAAAGCGGTGCAGTGATGACAAGAAATAAAATTGGTAGAACAATAGAAGAAATAAGATGCAAAGTATGCGGGGTAGAAGAGGATTTAGAACGCATTATAAAGAATTGCAAGAAATATGAAGAGTTGAGGAATAAATTTAACATGGAAGGAAAGGAGGTGGAAGAAGTAATTTATGGAAGTGATGGGGAGGAATTTCTAAATAATTTAGATAGAAGTAAGAATATTTTGAAAAAGAGACTGATAAGAGCAACAAGTGAATAAAAAGTAAAGAAGAGGATTAACTCAGGAGTGCCGCATTGAAGGCGATACTCCATCCCAAAAGTAACCAAAAGTAATTAAGTTCATGGAGTTGAGCTAATTATGAGTCGTGTGATTGTTATTAAACAAGTAGCAACGATGACATACGGCATTGACTTCACAGTAAGTCGAGTCTAGATCAAATACTCTAAATACCACGCTATCCATGAGAATGTATATGACTGATATCACTAAAAGAAAGTAATTTAACAGTAGTATGTAATATACATATATAATTTTTTGCTGGATGACTTAAAGCTCTGCATACGAAAGGCATACGAATGAGGACGAATTTGCATCGGGTCTCGTATGGAAAACATGCGAACAACTCGTATTTCGTTGTAAAAACAGCCAATCACAGATAGAATAGTTCGTATCGCTATATACCAGTCACATACGAAAGTAAGTATTTGCCAGACCTCTGTAAACATACGAGAATCTCGTATCAAATGTTAGTTTCAAGTTGTATGTGAATTTGGTATATGTTTGTATGTAATTTTCGTAACCAGCGATTTACAGTGCGGAGCGTGCAGCTCAATAAAAATTTGCGGTCCTTCCTTGCGCTCTAACCTAGAAATTGACATCCCAGGGAAGCACTAAATTCGGGCATGGAGTGACAATTTCGTTTGACATCGGCTTAATCCTTAAGTAAGTTTGCCGCAATGGTTTTCTGTATGAGTTTTAGTATCGTAACACCAGACATTTGACACTATTTGAGATGCTGGACTCTGCCTCAAATATTCTGTTATGAAGACCTTGTTAGAGAGTGATGAAATTTTCATGTCACCAAAGAACTTGGGAACATCATATCGAGTCTTCACTTGATGAGTAATTGAATAATAACATGAGTGTTCAGCAGGTGTAAAGGGAAGGGATACATTGATAGCACAGTGCCGGATTGAGTGTTTATGCTGCAGACCACGGGGCTCTGTTATAGCGCAGACAGACTGGAAAAAGAAAAAGCGCTAGTATGGCAATTCGGGACAGTAGAGAGCCTTACGACCGAGAGAGACATGATGGGAGGGAGATGTATGGCAGTAAAGGAGAGGGGAAGATAGTAGATGAGAGAGGGAGAGAGAATGCGGAAAAGAAATGTTATGCTTTATGCTAGCTTCATGTTACCTGTTACTATAACATCTGTCGAGATTCTTCTAACTCACCCGTCCGTTTCAGCTATTTGTGGATAATCAAACAAACAACATGATCAACAGATTTTACCTGCAGACTGCATGATATCTGGTTGGACTAACGTAGGCTCATATCAGATATAGTCACTCGATCAGTAATCCGTTGAGATCATGGATTACTCGACATATTCGATATCAAGGACCCAATAATTTTTTTCTATGGCAACAATTCCTCAGTTATATTCATTGTGAGAGTCGCTCACTTATATGAGTAATTTTTAAATTCATTCATGAATCATTGTCCGGAGCGCGGAGAGTAACCCAGAATTCTCCGAAACCGGTGCGTGGAGCGCACTTAGGTCGGTCAAACCAGAGCGCGTAGCGCAAAAATTTTGCCGGCGGGTGCCCACTTCTGCCAAAAATAATTCTCTATTTTCCGGGGTTGTGTTGCTCAAGTTCAAACAAAGACGTGGCCAAAAAATACTGTACGTGTATATCGTATGACGTTAAATCACTGATTACATGCGGAATACGATGACATGCAACTTCAAGACGGCGCTGAAATTAAGTATCAAAGAACACTAAATTGTTTACCGTAGGGTCGCTATGACACGAAGGCTGAGGAATAATTTCTGTTTTGTCTAATAATGTATCTGAGACAGGTCTCTGCGAGCAATCTAACCTCCCGGCTGAGTGAAAATAATGTTAGGTGATATCAATACTGCTAGTGGCTGATGGGCATGATTGTCAGTGATCCTTGTGCGAACGGACTTTCTTGGTAATTACTAACAAGTTTTTCAAGGCCCAGCTATCTCATGGCTTCTTGACAGAAGATTGACTTTGAAGCGAAATAACCATGGTGTGATATCTAGATGATAGATGTTTTCAAATCACGTTTTCATATCACCTTCATTTGGATATTCAGTTGAAATGTATTAGTTCATGATGTAGCCATCATACCATGGTCGTCTACCTGTTCTATTGTATTGATGAAGACAAAATTGAAAACGAGGAGAGCAAAAAAGTCAATAATCCAAGGGAAATGTAATAGCAGATGGCAGCACTATGTTAATTGCATTCACGGCATGGTTTAAGATGCTTTAAGTATGGTTGGTTACCTTTACGGATGGTTTAAGTATCGATCCCCGCTACTTGCCTTAATGTCTGCGGTCACAATTGTGACATGTTATTTATTCATTGATTATTATTGCCTTGACAACTGATGTGTTGTGGTGGAGGATGCTCCTTCCAATTGACACAGTCGCATAAGTGGCTCGCAGCTCAGTTGGGTAGGGCACAGGTCTAGTTAACCTTGGTTAAAGGCTCGAATCCTACCAGCCGCACATCTTTTGCATGGTAATTTGATCTATCGTTTATTAAAATTCATTGTTGTTAAATACAAAATTAAGACTGAAATAGCGCGTCTGATATTGATTCGAGCCAAATTCTATCTCAGTTCATTTCAAATGATGTCAACTTGTGACAGCCACCAAATTGGACGAGCAAAAAGTAAATAGCACGATATTAAATTGCCCTGTATACTGTATATAAATTCTGCAGCAAACCTTTCGCCCCTTTTTCTGATTGACTACTTATGAAGCTCTCGACAAATATGCGTCACCATTCCACGCAAATGCAGTCGATTGTGTTGCGTTTGCAGTTACTTCACAGGTTAGCACCATGATAATTTCTTACAAAGATAACCACTACAAGCCGCACAATATTAGCGGCTCGAAGATCTTGCGAATGCAAAGGACGAAGGCTGAATACTTTGTTTTTTGCTGCACGTAGGATTCTGCAGCACATTTTTGATCCTAAATAAATTTGATTATGACGTTTTGACCTTCTGAACTGGATTTCTGTTTTTATAAATTATGGACAGCACTAATTGGACAGCACCTGGACCCCTGTTTGCAAATAGTGTCTTTGAATCTTTACAATCAAGTACATCTGTGGAGCCACTTCTATTTCCTGATGATTCCAAGTCTCTCAATTCCTCTGCATGAATAAAAACATACTTGATTATAAATAACTACATTTGCACTTTGTCAATGATCTACAAGTACATGTAATTTCACTTGTGTAGACATGTCTAAAACCTACCAGGACACTCCACCTCGACATTGCATTTCTGTGACTCCTTGTCTTCATCACCACGACCACTGTAATCACGCAACAGACATTTTTGACCTGTACCTTTTGGCATTGGATTGGTGCACCTCCTCGATCTTGTCCGTGTCCCAGCATTACACGTTTTTGAGCAATAAGACCATCTTTGCCACTCTGCCCATCCTCCATCAGCTGAGAAGAGAAAGGAAAGTTAAGCAAAAGGAGAATGAAGCTGAAAACATGTACAATTAGCAACCAACGCTTCATTCCCTACAAAATTCCACATGTACTCGGAATAATGCACCTTTTTACACATCCGAGTCTGCTTTTGAGGCAGTCATAATACATTTTGCGTGAATGTCAGCGACATGTTAGTCTTGTCTTCATCGGTGAGAGAACATTCTTCAAGTGAATGGGCAAATCTAAAAAAGCTCCTAATTTTGATGTAATTTTTGTCTTAGACAATTTTTGTCACGGATTTCATTGTCACATTAAATGACATGTGCTCCATCACAGATCAATCTTATGTATGTGAAAGCCACTAAATTTTTGTTAGTAAGAAATCACCATGTTTGAAATCATGGCGTCCGTTATGTGACACATGGCGTTGGTTATGTGATAACGACGCAGGGATTCAATGAATGATGAGGAAATGTAATGCAATATTATGTAATGTGATGATATTACCCCTGTATTACAGCTTAACTTGCCCAAATATTATTACATTATCTAAGATGGTCATCAAAAGTTCAAATAGCCTAGGCCTAATGCACCATCATGCTGCCGATAGTCGAGGACTAATGATTCAATATCATTCTTTCTTGTGCATGTCGTCTTTGCTGTGAACAGTGCTCTTACTTTACTTTACTTTACTTTAAGTTCGTAATTCAATGGGTCAGGTTCCGCCTTGCGCGTGAATTGCCGTTCACTGAGTGCCCTTCTCGTACTTAGTGGGATTGACCTCACTGGCAACTGACTACTAGCTCGTGATCTTCTCTCTTTTTTCAATCTCATCAATAACTCTCTAGACTCCTCGTTGTAATGTTAATCAACACAAGTCAACTTACTCTTCACTGATCGTTATTTCTCGTCAGTCATCATGGCCTGTAAGTGATAGCGTCCAAAAGTTATAGTGTTGAGGTGAATGACTATACAATTGTGCTGATATTATATTCGCAAAGTAGCGAAACACTTGCGACCTAACTCGTCAAAGTAAAACCTCAACGTTACATATTTTTCCACTGAATTCTTGTAACATAGCCGATGACGTAGGTCATGTGACAGTTTATGCTATTATTAAACATTTCAGTGCGAAGAGAAAGTAGTGAGAGTGAGAGTTCTACTGTTATTAGTAACGCATAAAGTAGGGCTATACTAGCATGCATGATCTAAAAGTGGTCAATCGTATTCATTCAGGATAGTGCATGCGCAAAATCAATTATCTAATGTATAGAACCTACCAGGACACTCCACCTCAACATTGCATGTCTGTGACTCCTTGTCTTCATCACCACGACCACTGTAATCACGCAACAGACATTTTTGACCTGTACCTTTCGGCATTGGATTGGTGCACCTCCTCGATCTTGTCCGTGTCCCAGCATTACACGTTTTTGAGCAATAAGACCATCTTTGCCACTCTGCCCATCCTCCATCAGCTGAGAAGAAAAAAGATAATTATTGAAATTCAATTATGCTGAACAAATGTACAGATCGCAAGCAATTCTCTGTATAATATTCCTTGCAAGATACTGCATTCAAAGTGCACTACCTTTTTACATATCCGAGTCTGCTTTTGAGGCAGTCATACAGCATTTTGGGTGAATGTCACTCATATGTGAGGCTCATCCACCATAAAGAGAGAACATTTTCCTCAACGAGCCTCATCCTAGTGGATACTCTTTAACGAACGCCTGCATTTGGATGTTTTAGCGTTTCTAGCAATCCACACACTGAAAGAGAGTCGCAGCTCTAAAAGCAGTGCTAGAACCTTTCACAGGTATATCAAGCAAAGACTTTGATAATATGATTAATCCGTATTTGTGATTTGTTTGACATCTATGCGCACCCATTGAAGATTTGGAATCTACGATGATCATCGGTCGGAAGTAAAATTGTTGGAGGTACGGGATTCGAAGATTTTTTTTGACTCGATATGTACAAAGGCTTGACCAAGCTATTAACAGAAGGAGCATCATTCTAGAATAGAACAATTCACAAAATAATTCTAATGTTGCTGGTGAGACAATTTCTAGCTAATTATGATAATCAAGTGAACCCAGAAATAGATTTTCCTAAAGTTTTTGATGAGCTTGCCAAAGCTCAATTGTCCATAAATTGTCTGTTAATGCCAATGCCGCAAAAATGCAGCAATGTCAAAATTCTGAAAAGATGCAATTCAATTTTCAGAAAATATTGCAGCAACTTAAACATCACGACAACAAGAGAAATAAGCAATAACACAATGGTCACCTAATCCACCGTTTTAGACAAGCAATGCACAGAAACTACGAGTATCTGTGATAATCCTTCATCTGCACAAATCATTATCATAATATTCAAACGACGTCATGAAATGCATTTGACGACTTCTGAATGGGCGATATTTCGACATCTCTTCAGAAAATGTAGCAACCTACACACATGCACAGTACCTTCTATGAAAAGCTTAATTTGCATGTTCAATCTCTGAACGAGCTTCCAAGCGATGGTCTAATTTGTGACAACGAGGGCAGGAAAATCAATTCGAGGAAAATCATTCAATTCAGCTAAACATTACTGTGTTAAACATTGAAAGCTGACCACTAATTGCATTGGAATTGAATGGATTTCGAATAAATGAGATAGTGAAATAATGACATGAATAAATGAAATGAGATTGAAAAGTGATGCTTTTGTAGGAATCACACAGAACTTTGTAGGAACTTCACACAATTGTTCACAATGCAGAGAATCAATCACATATCTGCGTAGAAATGCGCTGATGTGCTTTCAAAAGTTTTCTCTTTGAACGATAAATCAATTATCTAATGTCTAGAACCTACCAGGACACTCCACCTCGACATTGCATTTCTGTGACTCCTTGTCTTCATCACCACGACCACTGTAATCACGCAACAGACATTTTTGACCTGTACCTTTTGGCATTGGATTGGTGCACCTCCTCGATCTTGTCCGTGTCCCAGCATTACACGTTTTTGAGCAATAAGACCATCTTTGCCACTCTGCCCATCCTCCATCAGCTGAGAAGAGAAAGGAAAGTTAAGCAAAAGGAGAATGAAGCTGAAAACATGTACAATTAGCAACCAACGCTTCATTCCCTACAAAATTCCACATGTACTCGGAATAATGCACCTTTTTACACATCCGAGTCTGCTTTTGAGGCAGTCATAATACATTTTGCGTGAATGTCAGCGACATGTTAGTCTTGTCTTCATCGGTGAGAGAACATTCTTCAAGTGAATGGGCAAATCTAAAAAAGCTCCTAATTTTGATGTAATTTTTGTCTTAGACAATTTTTGTCACGGATTTCATTGTCACATTAAATGACATGTGCTCCATCACAGATCAATCTTATGTATGTGAAAGCCACTAAATTTTTGTTAGTAAGAAATCACCATGTTTGAAATCATGGCGTCCGTTATGTGACACATGGCGTTGGTTATGTGATAACGACGCAGGGATTCAATGAATGATGAGGAAATGTAATGCAATATTATGTAATGTGATGATATTACCCCTGTATTACAGCTTAACTTGCCCAAATATTATTACATTATCTAAGATGGTCATCAAAAGTTCAAATAGCCTAGGCCTAATGCCACAGATCTAGAAAGGGATAGATGGACTGCTTTCCGCGTTTTCCTATTTCAGCCGTGAAGCCTGAAAACTTCCCATCGCCGCCACGCCTGCTCCCGATATGTAGGCAAGAAATGACGGCCGCTGAGCTGATCGCAATTGACACCTGTGGTGTTGTTTTCAATTGATGATGATTTATTTGATAAGGGTGACAAAATCTGTCTACGAAGCTGGGATGAGTGTCATAACACAGTGTGGCGATGTCGCAATACTTCAACAAGATAAAATTGAATTTGACATGCATTCTACCGACGCTAAATGGCGATTTTATCATTAAATAAAATCCTCACGCCCTAGGCAATTGCTATTAATTCTCCTACTCTTAATCCGAAACATGTGTTCAAAAGGCATAAGAAAGATAAAATTTTCGAACAGGTTTGCAAAACTGTTTACAGAAATTTCATTTCTTGAGAAATGGTTACCTCGTGTTGTGTTCCGCGATGCCAGAATCGTGCTTCGAAAAACTCTAACATTTCTTTTCACGCCTTTCCGTTCTCAAACCCCGAATTGTTGAAGAAGTGGCTTCATAACATTCGACGTAAGAACTTTACTCCCTCTAAGAATTCATCACGCGTATGCAGTGCTCATTTCACCGATGATGACTATAAAAAGGGCGTAAGTGTTATTCATGCAAAGGGACAATATGAAACTTTCTGAATATCTGATTCAAGAGCGTGGTCACTCTTTTTTTCTGACGTACAAAACATACAGGATCATCTCGAGATCATATTCAGCAAGATACGGCAGCGTGGTGGCTTCAACAATAATCCATCCGTGCAACAATTCAAAACCGCGTTCAAGTCCCTCTTGATAAATAACTTAATAAAACCTTCGAGAATGGCTGATGACACCAACAGCATCACGGACTTTCACCTCGACTTCAGGTCCTCGAAGCGGCAGAGTGGAATCCCTGAATTGAAGTTGAGCTCAGATGATGAGGTGGATGATGACACTGAGTTCCGCTATTCTTGTTGGATGTCGAGTTTCCAGAACTGTGATTCTGACTGGAGACTAAATATCTTATTTTACGTTTCAGGTTATGTGGCGAAACGATGCCAGCGCTTCCTAGATTGCTCTCAATGCAATGGTGCGTTGTTTGAGAGCGATGAAGACAGTATGAAGGATGTATCTTTCACCCGTTTGTTTTCAGCAAAGCAGAGAGGAGGCCTATTCACTCCTAGTTTCGCTGTATATAGTATCGTAAAAATTGCTGAAGTAGCTTTCCGCTCTCTTTTTCCGGGTGTTCACGATGTGACCCTCCTCCCCACAGTATCGAACATTGATTTGAAAATTGAACATTTTGTCCTGCAGAAAGTTGATGTAAAAACTTTATTTCCTACCCTTTTTGCAGACCACTTTTATGACCATGACTTTCATCAAGACTATGATCATCTAACAAAACTTATCAGGTTGATCACGTCGAATTATGTTAAAATTCGCCTCTTTCGGTACGGTAAGATATATTTTGAACGTAATATCTTTAATTCAAAAGTCCTATCACGTCAGCAGGCAATGAAGCTGATTCTCTTTAGAGGCAAATAAATTTTGATTTACCGATTTTTCTTTTGAATAAAACGTTACTTCGCATGCACCTAATTTTCTATTTAAGCTACATTTATGTAAGCAATCATGATGAGTGAGAAAGTATGACATTGCAGGTCATCAGGAATTGTCAACATTTCTATGATTCGTTATCAATTATTATCAACGTTGAAAGTTAGTGTGCTTATTATCATTACATTCTCACAGACACGTGTATGCCAACATTTGTTTCTTGCCTACATACCGGGATTCTGCGCGCGCGCGTGGCAGGGAAAGCAGGCTTCACGCAAATCGGGGAGTAGTCCATCTATCCCTTTCTAGATCTGTGCCTAATGCACCATCATGCTGCCGATAGTCGAGGACTAATGATTCAGTATCATTCTTTCTTGTGCATGTCGTCTTTGCTGTGAACAGTGCTCTTACTTTACTTTACTTTACTTTAAGTTCGTAATTCAATGGGTCAGGTTCCGCCTTGCGCGTGAATTGCCGTTCACTGAGTGCCCTTCTCGTACTTAGTGGGATTGACCTCACTGGCAACTGACTACTAGCTCGTGATCTTCTCTCTTTTTTCAATCTCATCAATAACTCTCTAGACTCCTCGTTGTAATGTTAATCAACACAAGTCAACTTACTCTTCACTGATCGTTATTTCTCGTCAGTCATCATGGCCTGTAAGTGATAGCGTCCAAAAGTTATAGTGTTGAGGTGAATGACTATACAATTGTGCTGATATTATATTCGCAAAGTAGCGAAACACTTGCGACCTAACTCGTCAAAGTAAAACCTCAACGTTACATATTTTTCCACTGAATTCTTGTAACATAGCCGATGACGTAGGTCATGTGACAGTTTATGCTATTATTAAACATTTCAGTGCGAAGAGAAAGTAGTGAGAGTGAGAGTTCTACTGTTATTAGTAACGCATAAAGTAGGGCTATACTAGCATGCATGATCTAAAAGTGGTCAATCGTATTCATTCAGGATAGTGCATGCGCAAAATCAATTATCTAATGTATAGAACCTACCAGGACACTCCACCTCAACATTGCATGTCTGTGACTCCTTGTCTTCATCACCACGACCGCTGTAATCACGCAACAGACATTTTTGACCTGTACCTTTTGGCATTGGATTGGTGCACCTCCTCGATCTTGTCCGTGTCCCAGCATTACACGTTTTTGAGCAATAAGACCATCTTTGCCACTCTGCCCATCCTCCATCAGCTGAGAAGAAAAAAGATAATTATTGAAATTCAATTATGCTGAACAAATGTACAGATCGCAAGCAATTCTCTGTATAATATTCCTTGCAAGATACTGCATTCAAAGTGCACTACCTTTTTACATATCCGAGTCTGCTTTTGAGGCAGTCATACAGCATTTTGGGTGAATGTCACTCATATGTGAGGCTCATCCACCATAAAGAGAGAACATTTTCCTCAACGAGCCTCATCCTAGTGGATACTCTTTAACGAACGCCTGCATTTGGATGTTTTAGCGTTTCTAGCAATCCACACACTGAAAGAGAGTCGCAGCTCTAAAAGCAGCGCTAGAACCTTTCACAGGTATATCAAGCAAAGACTTTGATAATATGATTAATCCGTATTTGTGATTTGTTTGACATCTATGCGCACCCATTGAAGATTTGGAATCTACGATGATCATCGGTCGGAAGTAAAATTGTTGGAGGTACGGGATTCGAAGATTTTTTTTTACTCTATATGTACAAAGGCTTGACCAAGCTATTAACAGAAGGAGTATCATTCTAGAATAGAACAATTCACAAAATAATTCTAATGTTGCTGGTGAGACAATTTCTAGCTAATTATGATAATCAAGTGAACCCAGAAATAGATTTTCCTAAAGTTTTTGATGAGCTTGCCAAAGCTCAATTGTCCATAAATTGTCTGTTAATGCCAATGCCGCAAAAATGCAGCAATGTCAAAATTCTGAAAAGATGCAATTCAATTTTCAGAAAATATTGCAGCAACTTAAACATCACGACAACAAGAGAAATAAGCAATAACACAATGGTCACCTAATCCACCGTTTTAGACAAGCAATGCACAGAAACTACGAGTATCTGTGATAATCCTTCATCTGCACAAATCATTATCATAATATTCAAACGACGTCATGAAATGCATTTGACGACTTCTGAATGGGCGATATTTCGACATCTCTTCAGAAAATGTAGCAACCTACACACATGCACAGTACCTTCTATGAAAAGCTTAATTTGCATGTTCAATCTCTGAACGAGCTTCCAAGCGATGGTCTAATTTGTGACAACGAGGGCAAAAAAATCAATTCGAGGAAAATCATTCAATTCAGCTAAACATTACTGTGTTAAACATTGAAAGCTAGACATGAATTGCATTGGAATTGAATGGATTTCGAATGAATGAATGAAATGAGATTGAAAAGTGATGCTTTTGTATGAATTACACAGAACTTTGTAGGAATTACACACAATTGTTCACAATGCAGAGAATCAATCACATATCTGCGTAGAAATGCGCTGATGTGCTTTCAAAAGTTTTCTCTTTGAACGATAAATCAATTATCTAATGTCTAGAACCTACCAGGACACTCCACCTCGACATTGCATTTCTGTGACTCCTTGTCTTCATCACCACGACCACTGTAATCACGCAACAGACATTTTTGACCTGTACCTTTTGGCATTGGATTGGTGCACCTCCTCGATCTTGTCCGTGTCCCAGCATTACACGTTTTTGAGCAATAAGACCATCTTTGCCACTCTGCCCATCCTCCATCAGCTGAGAAGAGAAAGGAAAGTTAAGCAAAAGGAGAATGAAGCTGAAAACATGTACAATTAGCAACCAACGCTTCATTCCCTACAAAATTCCACATGTACTCGGAATAATGCACCTTTTTACACATCCGAGTCTGCTTTTGAGGCAGTCATAATACATTTTGCGTGAATGTCAGCGACATGTTAGTCTTGTCTTCATCGGTGAGAGAACATTCTTCAAGTGAATGGGCAAATCTAAAAAAGCTCCTAATTTTGATGTAATTTTTGTCTTAGACAATTTTTGTCACGGATTTCATTGTCACATTAAATGACATGTGCTCCATCACAGATCAATCTTATGTATGTGAAAGCCACTAAATTTTTGTTAGTAAGAAATCACCATGTTTGAAATCATGGCGTCCGTTATGTGACACATGGCGTTGGTTATGTGATAACGACGCAGGGATTCAATGAATGATGAGGAAATGCAATGCAATATTATGTAATGTGATGATATTACCCCTGTATTACAGCTCAACTTGCCCAAATATTATTACATTATCTAAGATGGTCATCAAAAGTTCAAATAGCCTAGGCCTAATGCACCATCATGCTGCCGAAAGTCGAGGACTAATGATTCAATATCATTCTTTCTTGTGCATGTCGTCTTTGCTGTGAACAGTGCTCTTACTTTACTTTACTTTACTTTAAGTTCGTAATTCAATGGGTCAGGTTCCGCCTTGCGCGTGAATTGCCGTTCACTGAGTGCCCTTCTCGTACTTAGTGGGATTGACCTCACTGGCAACTGACTACTAGCTCGTGATCTTCTCTCTTTTTTCAATCTCATCAATAACTCTCTAGACTCCTCGTTGTAATGTTAATCAACACAAGTCAACTTACTCTTCACTGATCGTTATTTCTCGTCAGTCATCATGGCCTGTAAGTGATAGCGTCCAAAAGTTATAGTGTTGAGGTGAATGACTATACAATTGTGCTGATATTATATTCGCAAAGTAGCGAAACACTTGCGACCTAACTCGTCAAAGTAAAACCTCAACGTTACATATTTTTCCACTGAATTCCTGTAACATAGCCGATGACGTAGGTCATGTGACAGTTTATGCTATTATAAACATTTCAGTGCGAAGAGAAAGTAGTGAGAGTGAGAGTTCTACTGTCATTAGTAACGCATAAAGTAGGGCTATACTAGCATGCATGATCTAAAAGTGGTCAATCGTATTCATTCAGGATAGTGCATGCGCAAAATCAATTATCTAATGTATAGAACCTACCAGGACACTCCACCTCGACATTGCATGTCTGTGACTCCTTGTCTTCATCACCACGACCACTGTAATCACGCAACAGACATTTTTGACCTGTACCTTTCGGCATTGGATTGGTGCACCTCCTCGATCTTGTCCGTGTCCCAGCATTACACGTTTTTGAGCAATAAGACCATCTTTGCCACTCTGCCCATCCTCCATCAGCTGAGAAGAAAAAAGAAAATCATATCAGTGGTCCGGCGGCCTGTGTAATGAAAACCGGCCGGCGAACTTGGCTGATGTTTCTACAGCAGTTGATTGAGGCTAGCAGCTGGTCAGCTTAGACTATAAGACATCATTCCATTCCTTCATAGCATGCAAATAAATACATAGGATAAATGGTAGGCCTACTGGTTACTCCAGAGAAGTAAGAGTTCCCATTAAAGCGTGCTGGTGACGGCACCGATTTTTCTTATTCACCATCCAATTTGATCTTCAATTAGTGATAGTAGTCGTGGTTTTTGTGCAGACCGTTTCAAAAATAGTTGCATAAAAAATTAACCCATTTTCAAATGTACAGTAATTTCCGTTCGGAGGTCCTCGTTCAATTTTAATAAACGATGGACCATATGAAACCTCATGCTTCATAGATTATTTTGACATACATTTTACTTTCTTTAGTGGTCAGTTGTGGTCAGCAAGCCTTCCGAAAAAAATTGAGAGTTTTCTTAGATGTAAGATTTTAACATGAAGACGACAGAATTTTTAATGAAAATTAGCAGATAGTGTGAGCTATCATTCAGCTTCATCATGAAGTAAAGTTTTTCAGATTCGTTGAATGTACAAAGAGACACGTACAGTACCAGTAAGTTTTACCGAAACGTTGCTGATAAAAGAACATCTGATCGATTTTTCAAGGATGAAGATGCTCAATTGCAATTGACTTTATGTCATGTGAAATGTTGCGCTTGATTCTTCAAATTGGCAGAGCATCTAGGATGCTTGATCATTTATGGTCAGCAGACTTAAAAGTATGAATTTTTGTTAAATTCATTCACCGATGCCTACAGACCAGACTACCGGATGCAGAAAATTAAGATTATTACCATTGGATCAGGCTCGTGTCAAACTTTCAGATGATTTAATTTTCTTCGAATTTCGACAACATTTGGTAAAGTTTTACTCAATTAAAATCTTTAACTGATCTTGCGCTTGCTGTCGCGTCAACAGTGCTTTTAGCGGTCAAATGCAGCCAACTAAATAACTTTTATTGTGTTAAAGCTGACGTTTTCGAGTTTGGGTTTAAAAGAATGCTGGTTTGAACAGCTCCAAGAATACATAAGCTTTATTTAGGCTAGTGAAGTGAATAAATTTAGTAATCAATCGATTATGAGCACACAATTAAGTTTTTCAGAACAAGCAAAAGAAAAAATAACCTTTCGTGATGTGCAACGATTTAGGAAACGGACTGTATACTGTGTACGTGCATGGGAATAATTGAGGGGCAATGCGCAATGACTAGACATCGACAATCTAGGTGAATCACCTAAAATATATTTTCCACCTAAATCCCAGCAATTTTGTCGAAGCACCTACATGTAAATTCTTTTCTTTTCGACTAAACGTTGCTATTTTGATATTGTGTCGCGCATGTAATCTCAAGAAATCTAGTGCCATCTGAACTTCATCAGATGTTATGATGATTGAAAAGATACATGCATCCGAAGGGTATTCTTCTGACAACTTTTGATGTTGCTGCGTCAAAAGTCTCTTCATTGGTTAGTGCAGATGTTGAGAGATCGTTCACAATTTATTGGACCATCTTGATACGGCAAATACCAATTAAGGAAAACATCGAGAAAATCGTCATGACGAATTAGTGTTGTAACCGTAAGAATGACGACTCGCATTGAATAATATACACTCATTTTGTATAGCCAATCAATAGCATTTGAAGTAAACTGAACTGTTCGCGAAATATGCACAGTCGTCGTTGTCTGATTGGCACTGGTGTTATTAAGTTTGAAGTAAAAGTGTTCCGAATCACATGTAAATTGACAAAAAAACTGATCACCTCCTGTTATCATATCTCATCAACTTTTAGGCACATTGGAATGTATTCGTTTACAAATTAGACAACGAAAATAAGTAATGAAATAAAAAATGAACAAACACAAAATTGCTGCAGATGATTTTAATTATTTCAAAGGATTTTTGATTCACCTAAGTTAACAACCTAAATCTGCAAATTTTTTCAATAAAAAATACCTAAATTGATTAAAATATTCACCTAAGATGTCGGTGTCTAGCAATGACGTATTTATCAATTAACCGGTAATTAGCTTTAGGCTAACGGCATTATTTATGAGAAAGTCAATCATATAGAAGCAAAGCTGTCTGTGTTAACTTATGAAGTGATGATCCACGATCAACTGTCAACTGATAAAGTAGTACATGACATACCTTTCCATCCAATCCCTAATTCATCTCCCAAGCCACTGGTGTTATAGAAGCAACCTCACGCAAAGAAATTATTCAACATATGAAATAATTGTACGACAGATATCTATAGGCAAAGAAGCAAAACTTTTTGCAATTCTTATAAAATTCACATAGGCTGGCACATGCAATTCTGGAAACTTTATTTGACATATAGTAGGGTTTGATAGCACACCATTACTAACGCATATCGTAATTCATATTCAAACATGCCCATGCTCATTAACAGTGCTGCATTTACACATAGCATTATGTTGTAATACCTCTTAATTCACTAAACATTATATTCTAGAATGAATGTCATCAGTAATTGACATGACTTAATTAAATGACCGATTGACTGGCGAAACGGTCTTCAAAATTTGCATCAGTGGGGCAGTTGGGTAGTACGATCACTATTCAATACTAGCCTCGAATAGAAAATAAATTGAAATTCACAAGTATTTAAAATGGATTACGACAACAATCAATCAATGATAAATTGTCTAGAACCTACCAGGACACTCCACATCGACATTGCATTTCTGTGACTCCTTGTCTTCATCACCACGACCGCTGTAATCGTGCAACAGACATTTTTGACCTGTACCTTTCGGCATTGGATTAGTGCACCTCCTCGATCTTGTCCGTGTCCCAGCATTACATGTTTTTGAGCAATAAGACCATCTTTGCCACTCTGCCCATCCTCCATCAGCTGAGAAGAAAAAAGATAATTATTGAAATTCAATTATGCTGAACAAATGTACAGATCGCAAGCAATTCTCTGTATAATATTCCTTGCAAGATACTGCATTCGAAGTGCATTACCTTTTTACATATCCGAGTCTGCTTTTGAGGCAGTCATACAGCATTTTGGGTGAATGTCACTCATATGTGAGGCTCATCCACAATAAAGAGAGAACATTTTCCTCAACGAGCCTCATCCTAGTGGATACTCTTTAACGAACGCCTGCATTTGCATGTTTTAGCGTTTCTAGCAATCCACACACTGAAAGAGAGTCGCAGCTCTAAAAGCAGTGCTAGAACCTTTCACAGATATATCAAGCAAAGACTTTGATAACATGATTAATCCGTATTTGTGATTTGTTTGACATCTATGCGCACCCATTGAAGATCTGGAATCTACGATGATCATCGGTCGGAAGTAGAATTGTTGGTGGTACGGGATTCGAAGATTTTTTTGACTCTATATATACAAAGGCTTGACCAAGCTATTAACAGAAGGAGCATCATTCTAGAATAGAACAATTCACAAAATAATTCTAATGTTGCTGGTGAGACAATTTCTAGCTAATTATGATAATCAAGTGAACCCAGAAATAGATTTTCCCAAAGTTTTTGATGAGCTTGCCAAAGCTCAATTGTCCATAAATTGTCTGTTAATGCCAATGCCGCAAAAATGCAGCAATGTCAAAATTCTGAAAAGATGCAATTCAATTTTCAGAAAATATTGCAGCAACTTAAACATCACGACAACAAGAGAAATAAGCAATAACACAATGGTCACCTAATCCACCGTTTTAGACAAGCAATGCACAGAAACTACGAGTATCTGTGATAATCCTTCATCTGCACAAATCATTATTATAATATTCAAACGACGTCATGAAATGCATTTGACGACTTCTGAATGGGCGATATTTCGACATCTCTTCAGAAAATGTAGCAACCTACACACATGCACAGTACCTTCTATGAAAAGCTTAATTTGCATGTTCAATCTCTGAACGAGCTTCCAAGCGATGGTCTAATTTGTGACAACGAGGGCAAAAAAATCAATTCGAGGAAAATCATTCAATTCAGCTAAACATTACTGTGTTAAACATTGAAAGCTAGACATGAATTGCATTGGAATTGAATGGATTTCGAATGAATGAATGAAATGAGATTGAAAAGTGATGCTTTTGTAAGAATTACATAGAAATATTCACAATGCACAGAATCAATCACATATCCGCATCTTATCAATCCGAAATAAAAACACATTATAATTCATGAACGCAAAAATAGTTATGTTTGAGATATATGAATCAACATGATTTCATAAAAGATATAGGCCTATTTTGAATGAATTGATGATTATCAACTTGTTTCATAAAGTAGAGCTAAATTTACGTCCCGTTATTGTTGCTCGACAAGTAGCAAAGACGACAACCTGTGGAGCGCAAAATTCACAATAAATCTAATCTATATAATATCACCCTATCAAACAAGAAATATTCACGACTGGTATTACCGAAAGAAGTTATTTGACAGTAGTAGGTAATACACATATTTTTTTGCTATGTGACTTAAACCTGCACATACAAAATGCATACCAGAGGGATACGAATAAAGACGAATTTGCATCGGGTCTCGTATATAAAACATGCCAGCAACTCGCATTTCAGTGTAAATCAGCCAATCACAGATAGAATAGTTCGTATCGCTACATACCAATACAAAAGTAAGTGAGATGTGGTATGAAAAACATACCAGATCTCTGCAAACATACGAGAATCTCGTATTAGATGTTAGTTTCAAATTGTATGTGATTTTTGGTATATGTTTGTATGTAATTTTCGTATCCAGCGATTTACAGTGTAGAAATGTGCTGATGTGCTTTCAAACTTTTTCTCTTTGAACGATAAATGAATAAATGAAATGAGATTGAAAAGTGATGCTTTTGTATGAATTACACAGAACTTTGTAGGAATTACACACAATTGTTCACAATGCAGAGAATCAATCACATATCTGCGTAGAAATGCGTTGCTGTGCTTTCAAAAGTTTTCTCTTTGAACGATAAATCAATTATCTAATGTCTAGAACCTACCAGGACACTCAACCTCGACATTGCATTTCTGTGACTCCTTGTCTTCATCACCACGACCACTGTAATCACGCAACAGACATTTTTGACCTGTACCTTTCGGCATTGGATTGGTGCACCTCCTCGATCTTGTCCGTGTCCCAGCATTACATGTTTTTGAGCAATAAGACCATCTTTGCCACTCTGCCCATCCTCCATCAGCTGAGAAGAGAAAAAGTCATTAAATCTAAATGGCTGAGCAAATGCATTGTTCACAAATCTTTCTATGTAGAGCAATTTCTCAACGTCATATTTAATGGGAGGACAGATATTTTTTGCGGATCATATAGAATGTACTTGAAAGTGCAAGAATTGTAATTATGTCCTATAGTCTAAGTTGCATATAAAGGAATTTGTCACCACTATTGATATTTCCTTTCAATAATTATTCGGAAAATAAATCGACTATGTTTTATCAGAATCAAAAAAAGTGCGAGAATCAAATAATGACTATAAAGAGATGAAGAGTTATCGTCGTAAGTACTTGTTTATAAACACGTCCAGTTTAATGACGACACTAAATCAAAGTCATTTTCTGCGCAGCAAGCTATCTTGCACTATTATTTCGAATGTGCTGCAAAGCATATTTCCAGTGATTTGAATTGCTAAGCGTTTCATTAGTAGAACAAGTAGTCTAAAATAATGTTTTTTACCGATTCTCTCGAATTTTCTACATTGTGAATTATTGTCAATAGCGTCAATGTCAATGCACATCATAACGTAAGTTGAAAATACACTTACATGTTGATTTTACAAGAACAACAAGCGAAGTTCTTTTGTGAAACCAAGCCAGATATAATGCATTCAAACAAATAAAGCCACTAACTAAATTCATTTTGATAAAATTAAAAACTTATTCTTGCACAATGCATTTCGTCCACTCTTATTCAATTGCAAGCATGGACTGACTATAAAATACAAAATCTGAAATCATATACTTCTACAGTAATAAATCTATGAATAAAATTGAGAGCATGCAAATCTATAATCTAGTAGACTTGAGAGATATGAACTAATAACAATTAAGTAAAAAACCTAGATGTTAGAAGAAGCAAAACAGAGACTAAAGCTACCAAGGTAAGTAAAGGATGGAAATGAAATCTTTTTGCGAACACAAGTCAGGATTCTCGCGCAAAATAACGAGAGACTCTGTAATTCCTAATGTGTGTTTGTTGTTGATGTGATATTTAATGCTGAAATTGTTCAAAGCAGTTTGTCTCTCGTTGTTACAGACGTGCAAATTTCTTGTGATGCTGCTAGCTGGAATTGCAATGGACCTTGGTGGACAAGGGTTGGCCAGCCACTTTGGAAGGTATTCCGAAACTCTCACATTCAGACATCTTACCGTCTTCCCAACGTACTTGCTCCCACAGGTACAATGAAATTGATAAATTACATTTGATGTGGAGAAGAGCGGCAATCTATCCTTCAGAGAGCGTATCGGAATCCTTCGTGTAGTGAAAATCCCTTGCAAACGAGCACTCGGAAATATAATGATTTTAATTCATGTTTTATTTGTACAATAAAATAATATTTGTAATTTTTCGCTTAGTTATGATGCTCATTAGCAAATATTCATTCCTTTTGATATCCAACTTGTTTCATACTACTTATATAAGAGAGTCATCTCGGTAGTATATAAATTGGCTTTTTTAAAGTGCTCAAATAATTTTTTGGACCACGGTTACGTAATCTCCGCAAAAAACTGAATCTTTTGATATAAATATCTTCACTGTATACAGATACCTTTTTCAGTCGACACTCTACCTATATATATATCCCTCCTCTATGGTTGTGCAGATTCAAACTTTCGGTTACTTGGAGTACAAATTTCGTATAATGCATCATAAAATAACGCAAAGCAGCACAAGCCCATACATGCATATGCAAACTTTCGCATTGAAGTTAATATTGTAATAGCTGATACTGAAACCGATGTGACCGATATCGGACCACCTCGACAAGCACTACTTACCCGAACAAGACGATGTACCACACTCCTTCCGTGCGGTCTCCAATAACCCACGGGATCCGTCAGCTCTCATGCATTTCAATCCAGTAGCAGACGGCGGAGGGTTCCCACACATCCGAGACCGAGAGTTCTCTCCTTTTCCACAAGTGACAGAACAAGTCGTCCAACCAGTCCATTTAGTCCATTCTCCATTGACTGCGAAAAGTGTTGCAAAACCACATCTATACGAACTGACCACAATCACTTGCAGCACAATTGACAATCATAAGTTGGGTTGTTATGAAATAAACGTGACCATGTGTTTTATTTGTTTCAATTTTCGGATATATTCAGACAGTTTCGGTTCGAATTTGGGTTGGCTATTCTGACCGAGTAGTCATGCATAAATTTCGATATTTCATTAGAAGACTTATCACCAAAGAAATTTGCGAAAAATTTTCAATTTCTTGGATACAAATTTATTATAAACAGCGCGACGCTTCGGCTTGCGCCTTACGCATGAGTGATACAACTGTCAAGCTGAGAAAATCACCACCAGTGTTCCGAAAATGAGGGAAATTAGCATCCTTTTAGCCGAATCGTCGCCGTGTTTATTATAAATTTATATCTGAGAAATTGGAAATTTTTCGCAAATTTCTTTGGTGATTTTTACTGCACTGGATGCGTGGAGAAATTCCATCATATCAGAAGACTTATACTTAAAATGTATGACATTCTTTTGCCAGCATTATACAGCTGCAGATACTTCCAGATGTTCATAATATGCTATACAGCTGCATAAAATTGAGCGTCACGCTGCATAAAGTTGAACGTTAATTTTGAAACGCGACTCTAGCTAAACCCTGAGCATGAGGTCGGGTTGAGTTGGGATTTTTTTGCCCCTGCGCGACCCGCCACTACCAGATTCGATTCATTCATGATGATCGGAAAACCATCCATGATACTATTATGGTTTTCGCATAAACTGAAAATGATCACATTGCAGAACTCCACGTATTTTTAGAACTCTAAGAGCCAATCGCTACAGGTGCAAATCGATCTAAAGCACCTTGTGTGTTCTCAGAAAGGGTGCCCAGACTTAGTTGTGCGCTTCGGTGGCAGTGTGAGTTGAGAAGTTCAACACCTAATTCTAGAAATGTTCATAAATGCGTAAAGTAAAAGTTGAATAGTGAGAAATTCAGTGATTAAATTCAATTTATGATATCATTATATGAAATAATGGCATTAGTGGTTAGATTATCAATCTATTTTATGTATTATTAACAAAGTACATTTTTGCATCGTTTTGTAACAAAAGACTTATGATTTCAATTTCACTTCGATGTTGTATTGAGTTAATAAAATCGATCTTATGAAAAAAGAGATTCCAATCACACAAAGGAAGGCAAGACATCAGATAATACAATGCAATGTCATGAATGATATGATGCTTACGAGTATGAGTAGTATTACAAATCACGAGTAGAATGCTTACTCGTGTTTAACACCGACACGTGAGGTTTTAATATAGACAATTAATGAGTGCAGGAACGTGAAAAGAATCAGAATAGCACCATGAGTGTTTTAATTTGTTCCAAAAGTCCCTCAAAGCAATCCGTTATGAGTTTATCAAGTCAGTGGTTTCCTCCTAAGTAAACGAGAGAACATGATGCATGTGTATGCAACTAGCTCTCTTAACAATCAGTTCCATGAGAGATTGCAAGAGATATAATTTTTCAAAAGCATGTTTGTTTTATAATTATGCCGGTACGTCCACGATTGCCTTGATCCTATACAGCAAAATTTATTCAACACGCAAAGATTGCATAAATTCATCGCACAGCTTCGGCCCTACTTTACTTTCATAAATGATGAAGCTGTGAGAAAATCCTTTAAGGGAATGATCATTAGGAGGGCTCTGTCCTAAGTATGTTCAATCTGAATCATGTTGAACACTTAGAGTCAGATTTTGTCCTCACGACCTTACTTGATACATGTATTAAGATCCTCGACAAGGGAAATAATACTTTTGTTAATAGAAAAAGGGACTTATTTTAGTGCTGATTCCATGTAGACAAACAATGAACTTACTTGCTTTTTCTTTCAAATAGATTGGGAAAGAGGCGTATATTTTCATCTTTGTTCTATAATGCTGTCCCTGGCACCTGTATGGACCATTGTGGGAAGGCTCAAGATTTTGTATAAATATTAGAGAGTTATGAATTTCTGATCCACCTGGCAGCAGCCACGATATTTCCCAACCTTGATCGTAAATTACACACTGTCGACGTATTGTGCCGCCGAATGAAATATCGTCTCCAACTAACTCAAAAATTTTCATATTGGGTTTTGTAACAGCTGCAGAAAAATTGAAAATATATAATCTATCTCAATGGTAACATACTGCACACACATAAATCGGGGAACGTATTATAAATGGTTCCATGTTCAATACAGGAGAAATAAAGGGCACAGTTAGCAATAGATTTTATTGAAAATGATATTAAGTTGATAATTGCGATTATTCATTAGTTATAATTTGATATTTCAACTCGGGACACTTTCGCAAGTTTCAATTTCGCGAATTTCTATTTAGCCATAAAGTAGCTTCGTAGCATCGTTGTATGTATCACCAAAAAAATAACCGCACCAACAAAAATAGTAGCTAAAATCAAACATTGTAGATTAAGCGACATGTGTTTAGTTTGGCAATAAGCTTGACTGATTTCAGGCACCATCTTCAGTTTGCGAACAGCCTGAAATTATTATTGGCAGCTTTTGGTTTGATATTATTGCTGAAGATTATTTAGACACTTGACTTTTATAAGTAATTCTTTTGATAAGCTTTAATTCCTCGCAATGAGAACATTATTTTCGTGGTTGAATGGATTCGCAACATTCCTTACTTTGCTGCTTCGTGAAAAATTTAGCGACGCGAAAATCATCCCGTTTACTCGGCAGATGAATGCAAATAATGATCTGTGATGATCTTAGGACTATCATTGATCATTATTATCTTAGGACGTGAGCTGTGATGATCCTCCTCCTCAGCAGACTAACTGTGTAACTTTTCACATCTGAAGGTGTGACTCAAGAGTCTCAAATAAATCGAAAAACATTCCAGGAAAAATTGTGTAGATAACACATTCAGATATGACCTAGATTCCGTGTAGATACCCATCATAGAAAATTCCTTGCATTGCTCTGGACATACAGGGAAACAAACTAGTACAATTTGATACTTACTTCTACGTTTATGCACCCACACAAAAAACGAAGCTATAGATGTTGGCTCAGTGGAAGGTGAAGTTGATGAAGATTTCGTTGCATAGCATGTGTAAAGACCATTATCTTCGGATTTCACATCAGACAAGTGGATGGTGTCAGTGTTGATGGGAACACCTGTAGGACGGGACCAATGTATTTTCCATCCAGGCCCATTTACTTTACATTGTCTTTCTACAGATCCACCGTATTGTAGATGGTCATCACTCATCGACGTAATGCTAATTTTTACACCACTCGCAGCTGCAGAGAATGAAGATATTATCATCAACAAATTAACGATCTCCTAAATCGCATACTTACCATTTTTGTTAAAGATCAGCAAAAACATGTGTCGCAATCTTCTTTTTTTCCCAACATTCAGAAAGCCATTGCATTCATATGTTCCATTGCTATCCTTTGTTAAATTTGGAATGTGTAGCGTATCATTCATGGTCGGTCGTCCGCCTGGAACATTCCAATAAACTACCCAATTTTCTCCAGGTGCAATACATTGCCTGTGAATTGTCCCTCCTACTTCTATGTTGTCATATCGAAGAATGCGAATCCTTAGCGCTTCAAGAGCCACGGTATTTGAAGTGCTATTAATAAGGAGAAACACGGATGAGGAAAGTATAGTGCCACCCTTGCGGGCTTCATAAATGTATTCATCAGATGTGTAGCGACTCGTGTCGACGAACAGGTTTGCATCATTAGAAATTTCATTTTTCTCGGTTTTCCACTTGTATGTCCAGCCAGGCTGATCAAAGTAGCATATTAGTCTTGTATTTCTGAACCCATAAGCTGACCGCACGATGACCTCCAAAACTGACATGTCACCTGTGCGAAAAAACATGATAGTTTACTGTCATTATAAACAATCAAGCAGAGGGACATCACCTAACACAGAGGATGAGCACAATGTTGCGCAACAACTTCAGTAGCCGGTATTTGCAGCATTGATATACTTTCTACATACATGAAAATCCGACTTTACGCATTGTGGAAGTAAGTTGGACGTACGCAATGGGCCGTATTCATAAACTTAAGCATTTACTTCTAAGAAAAAAGCAAATAGAAAAAGTGAAAGCTTTTTAGCAAAAACTCTCTGAGAAGCAAAAGCTTAAATTCAAATGTATAACAGTTTGCTTTTACTTAATAACATTTGCTAAAAGACTTAGTAAAAGGTCGGACAGCGAAGACAATTTGCACTACTATCTGATGATATCAGATCTATTTATAGATTGAAATAAACAATGTCTTCATTCCTCAGTCCTCACGTGATCAGAACGTAAAACCAACCACGATTCAGTTTAATCATATCATTCGGCGGAAGTCGGTTTTTGGTTAGATTGAATTGATTGCTGTCGTCGGACATGATTCGTCGGAATTCGTCATTCCCCTGATTATGCGTACGAGGAGTCTGAAGAGGACTCTATCACCCAAGAAAAGAAAGAGGTTGCTCGGTCAGGCACCAATCTACTAAATCAAATTCTCCAGTTCTTACAAAAAATGAAATTACTGAAGCATACCACAGCTGCAAGTCTTTAGTATAAGGCGACATATTGTGAGTTACTTCATCAGATTGACACTTTCATTTAGAGAGAAATTGCAATACCCGTGAATCCTTTCACAAAGTACGCTGACAAGGTACCGGGACCCAACCATTGTCAGCCACTGGAAGCCACAATCGTTTAGAAATTGCTGACATGACAATGACTACACATTTTTACACATTTTGGCAATGCAATGACGCATCCCGATCAATGCATCGCTATTGTCCTATGCTTGTATGTCCTTCCCTCAAAGTGAGTCATTTCCATATTGATGTTTCATCATTTTAGTACTTTTGTGAATTTAAGTTCGACGATTTAGCACTCTTTCATTCAGTATTCAGATTGGAACTTAAGTATGACCTTATGATTTACAGTGCAGCTTTAGTGACTGACATCTGTTAAAGCAGGTCAATTCTAAAAGCTAGTGCTGAAAAAATGTATTTTGGTTTTTTCTAGTAACTTACTTATCGGCTTCGTAATAGTAATTTGGAATGAAGAGGTCAACGAATCAGATGTCATCATTTTTCTTGCATAACATGTATACCGTCCAGTATGCCAGACCTTCAGTGTTGATATTAACAAGGTTGGACTATCAATGCGGCCTCCATCAGCAAGAATCCAGTAGATTTCCCAACCACGCTCATTTATAATGCATTGCCTATGAAGTCTTCCGTTGAATTTCACGACTTGATCCGGGAGAGATACGATGTATAATTTCCCTAAAATTACATAGTGCAAATAATTATATCTGTGCATTATGCATTGCAATTGAATTTAATTGTATAAAATGGTTTAAGTGTAAATGGGATCAATTAAATTGATATAAAGTTCGGCAATTAACTTATACTCACAAACTGCAACAAGAGCATAAATGGGTTGACATGCGCATATTTTCTACAGTGTAAACTGCACGATACCAAAGCTACTTACGAAACCGATGTACAAAACGAGAATAACAAAATGCACAAAAACACTATTTTTCGTGCTCACACACTTCGTGCTCATTGGCTTTCCTATTGGATTATCTCTTTCATTCAATTGGTAGTAGTGTATGAGCACGAACAATAGTGCTTTCGTACATTTTGTTAATCTCCTTTTGTACATCGGTTTCGTATTCAAGATCAGCCAACTTTCGTACTCTACACTTAGCAATGTATGTGAAAATGCATGTACTTGCTGTGTGGCTGTTAATATCATTATGGATATTTGATACACAGAAGATGAATTTAATTCGACAAACTGTGAAATAAGCGACGTTCAACACGTCATGCTGTGCTGTAGGATTCAGTCACAAAGCTGGGAAAGTCAGTAGCCTTTCAACTTTTCGGATCAGTATTGAGATCGGTTTTGATTTATGCCATACCTCGTTTCTGCAATCTTCTAAATTATTTGTTATGCAAGTTTGCAAGAGTTGAGCGGCGGGATATATTACTAGAATTGAATTTTGTCCATTGGAATCATTTATTGACAGGTTGCACAATAAATTGTTCAGGAAAATAATGATGGATGACACCGAGTGATAATCGATGCTCCTCGTATCTCCGCAGAACGTTTTAATAAATCCTTTATGCGCTGTAGAAGATGACTGCCACTGCCTTTGCAAATTCTGGATTGTCTTTTGTCAATTTTGTAATGCATTCACCGCATATTGTGAATCAATTGTTGTTATTTTCTTCAGATATGTTATCATGAAAAATACATCATCTACTTGTAGCAATCTCTTGACGATGGACTACCAGCTTTGATGTTTGTCCCAGACTCACACGATGAGCACTGGTCTTATTATTAAGTATATTGCGTAACTGCTGAGGTGGCTCAGATTCATTATAAATAGGACGATCGCATGTTGTCCTCTTCACGTGAGGCTGCTTATCATTTGAGAAACTCGCCAGTTGAATGAAAATAACAGGGACGTGCTGTCCTCCTTTTCCAACAGGTTAATTGTGATTTGAATGCTTAAAAAAGTCGCATAATAAAGGCAAAAATGCAAAAAGCATTTACAACCACAAATTAACTTCATATTTGTAAATACATCACAAATCTGGGTTCCACAGCTGCAAGCATAATTCAGGCATAAGAACACCGACGTAGAGTTTCAGCAGTCTTTATGAAAATCGTTCTCTTGGTTTTCTATGCATTACACACTCCCTGTCTGTCGGAGAGGAAGGTTGTGTTTTTGAGCGCGCTCCCGCCTTCACTATCTTGTGCACTCATAATTCAGTTTCACACCAGCGAATAAGCCTGTTTTTTACATCAGTCGATAGCTTATCATCTATTGCACAAATTTATCCTGATTGTTTACCCGTTGGACATTTGTCTGTGAAGCTATCGGCATTTTTATCTTTCCCGCACTGTGTTCTCCATTCGTCACGTGATCTGTCTCATTTCGGTTATAATTTATAAATTATCGGCAACATTCTCGACTCTCTATGCCATCTGCATCGTTCAACGCCAATTTCTGCATACCTTTCTGCTTCGTGCTGTCGCTTTGTTTGTGTCAGTCACCTGAGCTCGATTTCTTTGTTATTATCATACTCCCTTTAAACCTTCATCTAGCCATGATAGTGATTCAGCTCGGATCATAGAAGTCCTTACGCAACCTCTACCTCTGTCGCCTCAATAGCTTAGCGGTTAGGTGTTCGGAGTTAAAATCAGAGACACCAGGGTCGACACCTTACGCAAATGTTTTTTCTTCATCAATCACCCTTCCTCAAGTTTTTGTTCCTTGTAAACAGTCTGGCGTGAGGCTGTTTTTCCAGTTTCCTATTGAATTTGTATACCATCGTGATCAGCGTGTTTTCCTGCGTCGATTGTTGATACTTTCGACGCTTGTGGTTTCTGTACACTAAAGATATTCCTGTTTTTCTGTATACATGTAACTTAGCATCCCGTATTTCCTGTCACGCATCATCCTCAGTGATTTTGTCTCTCCGGTCACTTCTTGACGTGATACGTGTATCTGTCTGGTACTTACAGCTAAATGTACTGTACCTATCCGACGACAACATCACGTAGACAATATCTGTGGACTTAATTCTATTGTCACTCGCCTTTATCAACGATATTGATAAATCGTGACGTCGTCACATGTAACTTCTTTGACGCTCTCTACAATAGTTGGAAGCCGGTATATTGTCTTTATTGTCTTACAAATTAGAACAACTTCCAACTGCTTGTTTAGCCGCTGTACCGTAGTTGAGCGGTATGCGGCGTTGTTTGCTGACCTGGTCGCTCTGGGTTCGAGTCTGAGTTCGAGACTTGTTTGCGTTGACATATACACATATATTTTCTTTCAGTATCGTTTCTATCTCTGTTTTTTTATATGCTCTCGGTGACACAGTCAAGCCGCATTTTTCAGTGTCCTGTATCATCATGTGATCGTTCATATAGTGTCGCACAGAGTTTATTCTTACATGTTAATGATCATAATTTGAAAAATGTTACTGTACCGGAATCTTTTTTCCTCAATTTAATCGTTCTGTCTGCAATAATTGTAGTAAAAAATTATTCGAAGACGCGACGTCGCGGCTGCCATTCCACAAGCACCGCAAGCATAGATCAAGTTCAAGGGCCATAAGCCACAGGATCTTCTACTTCAACAGATTCCACTTCAACAGGAAATTTGTCATCCGATTTCAGTCACTTCTGCAAAGGCTCTATAGTATACAGGATTCCCAAGGGCTCAAGAGCACAAATTTCGATCGCACTGTGGACTCTTATAACTTCAGTATGTGAAACGAACACTATTGAGTCATGAAGAAAGTTACTGAGTTTTCCGTCGCAGTGTTTATTTAACACAAAAAGTAAAAGAAGTTGCCAACAATCTCTGGCTTCTAGAATCAATAGGAGGGCAATAGGGCAAAACTAGTTGAAAGCAAGATTGAAAAGGGCGACGTAAGAGGAGCGTTGCGCGTTATATCATCGACGGATTCACTCGCTGTCAGCACTTCTGAGACATTAGCAAAGCTGATAGACAAACATCCTGCACCGTCCCCTTACTCCGACTTTCCTATTGGTCCAACAGCGGAAGATATAGACGAAGCACTTCAGTGTGATGTTGAAAAAGTTCGGAAGACAATTTTCAGCTTCTCTCCGTGATCTTCGGTTGGGCGAGATTTGCTGGAACCACAGCACTTAAAAAATCTGATCTCCAAAGCTGTTGGAGAAAATGCCCAAAAGCTATTGAAATCCATTGCACGCCTTTGCTATTTGATGTTGAGTGGCAGTGTTCCAGAGGTGGATCAGACATACGGCCCATTGCTGTCGGAAATATTTATCGTCGCATCGTCTGTAAGATAGCAGCTCACCATGGAAGGGAGGAATTGCAGGGCAATTTCTATCCCCATCAACTGGGAGTCGGAATACCCAATGGAGACGAAGCAATAACCCATACCGTTCGCAATGTTCTCCACAAGAAAATGAACTCCAACCAGCCGTTTATAATGATCAAGACTGACTTCAAGAATACTTTCAACTCTGCTCGAAGGGATGTCGTCTTATCTGAAATATAGAAGTCTACCAGGCAAATATTTCCGTTAATGTGGCAAATGTATGGTTCACCCACAATCACTTTCTATGAAGACCACATCATTCCTTCATAGGAAGTGATGCAGCAAGGAGACCCCATGGGTCCTCTGGGATTTTCAATAGCTGTACATCCATTGATAGGAGATCTCACCAGTAGTGTTAACTCTTGGTATCTAGATGACGGATGCCTGATTGGCACTATCGATCAAGTGTGCAAAGATTTAAAGACTATTGTAAGTCGCCAAAAAGAATTTGGTCTCTCATTAAATTTACCAAAGTGTGAAATCTTTGATCCAGTCAATCTGTGTGATTCTTCCACCGAAAGTGTTTTTCACAATATGAGGAGAATATCGTATTTTGACGATACCCTTTTGGGGTTTCTCTCCTCATGTTCCCTCAAAGTGCTGAGACGTATTTAATGAGAAGCTGATAGACATGGATAATGTTGTTGACCGTCTGAGTGACATTGAGTCATATTATGGCTTTATATCTTAAAAAATTGTTTTAGTATTCCGAAATTTTTGTACATATGACGGACATTTCCCTTTTATCGATTGTCAAGTCTTCTGCTGAAGTTTGGAATTTGGAATTTGGAAATCATTGGAGACAATTCTCAATTGCACACTGATACCTGAGTCATGGAAACAGACCTTTCTCCCGGTAAAGTTCGGAGGTCTCGGATTGAGGAGAGCTACTGATCTGTCTCTGCCAGCTTTCATTGCGTCAGTGAATGGCGTTGCTAGGACAGTATCAGAAATCCTCCACGATTTCCAGTCAGACCCTGATCTTAGTGAAGCCGTACAAACGTGGGAAGTAAAATTCCCGGAAATGTTCCACCTACAGGAGAACAAGTTAAATATCAGAAAGCGTGGGATCTACCGTTGATAAAGACTGAATATGATGCGCTTCTGAATTTTCAGATCGGCTACTGATATATATTGAGCTATATCCTTGCAGCACACAATCTATGTGGCAGAGCGCACGAGTTCGTTATTCTCCATCTTTAAGACAGGTTAGCACGGCATCTGAATTCACGGATTGATAAGACACAAGACATTCTTGATAATGAACGGGTAATTTTGATGTCTTAATTTGAAAACCGAAATGTTTATAGTAGCATCATTATCAATATTACATGTACTATAAATGTTTTGATTTTACTACATCAATTAGAGGCACTGTTCTCAATCAATATTAAAAGATCGGGATTTTGAGCTATTGATGGTTGAAAAAGACATGTTGTATGGCAACATTTTCAAAAAGTTTTAAAAGTACCGTACTGAATTTGAAGATGCTTTAAACTCTCTCCACCCAATTTCTACTTACTCGGTATCTTTTCTTTCGCATGAATGTTAATGGCAACGTTCAGTGTGTCGTAGCCCCTCAGTTGCGCCGTGCACTCATAAACACCCATGTCACTATTCTTTAGGTCATTAATGAACAGAAAAGCTTTATTGACAATTGTGCCATTTGGATAACGCCATGATACCGTCCATTCACGACTTGGAGCTACGCCAAGACGATCGATAGTACCACCCATTACCACATTATCCAACGAAAGCTTTCGCACGAAAAGCTGATAGACTGTGAAGTAGCGATCCCCACCTTCCTTCACAATTACTGCAGACACAACCTTCCCAGCTTTGATTGTATAGCGCCCACTGTCCTCAGATGTCAGAGAAGTGATGACATACGAAGAACTAAAAATCCGTCTTCCACTTGGCGTTTCCCATTGAGGCTTCAAATCAGGATCGGAGACAGAGTATTGTAGTTTCAATGTTCCTCCATTCACTACTCTTGTCGCAGAGGGTGTGACGGTGATGGAAACAGAGATGACAGCTGTGGAAAACAAATGATTCTGGAGTAAAAGAACAATCTACAACTTCAATGATGAATTTTACTGATACAAAACATGAAATTTCAGTTAAAATGCTTTAGTTGCGCACTACCACATCAGGTATTATCACAAATTAATTCATATCAATTAATTGATTACTCAACAATTCTAATTTCAATTAATTGGTTGCATAAAATTCTTGATATCTATAAATTTACAATATCAGAAAATACTTGCTCATAAATGATTTTTGTGCGATTTGATTATGCGGAATCATGTTTAAATTGGTTCTACACACAGAATTAAATTGTTTAATCGCAGCATTTCTTCACATGGAGAAGAAGATGTGCAAAGATCACTCCCACTTGTGTTGCACCACTTGTACTATAAAATAATTGTGTGAGTTGTGCATTCTTATTCATCTGAAGGAGCCTTTGTTTTAATTGAATATTTACTTGTTGGCAAGCCTGAACTCAGATTTCGGAACATACTCAGCTGTGTGTTCGCTTTATCTTTTGTATTTATCGTGATCTATAGATATCCGATATAGCTTCTCGTGCGGCTCCTGGATTTCTTGGTAGGTCTCAGATATCGCTTGGTGAAATTTAGCAAGATATGTTTTTTGTACTTGCATTGACATGATATTTGATTACTCTGAATGTTTCGCTTAGTGACTTTATACTTTTGAATGCTCACTTTACTTTCGTTTGTAACGCTGTGCCAAGTGGTTGTACTGTAAGTAGACGATTTTGTATAAATAGAATTTGATAGAAGGAATAAGATCATTTTACAAATTGTACACTGTGAATCGCTGGATACGAAAATTACACACAAACATATGCCAAAATCACATACAATTTGAAATTAACATCTAATACGAGATTCTCGCATGTTTACAGAGATCTGGTAT
This sequence comes from Prostheceraeus crozeri, assembly GCA_907163375.1. Classification (NCBI taxonomy): domain Eukaryota; kingdom Metazoa; phylum Platyhelminthes; order Polycladida; family Euryleptidae; genus Prostheceraeus; species Prostheceraeus crozeri. Next base: position 62,764 of record CAJQUW010012903.1, on the reverse strand, counting down.
GTTTTTCATACCACATCTCACTTACTTTCGTATGTGATCGGTATGTAGCGATACGAACTATTCTATCTGTGGCTGGTTTACACTGAAATACGAGTTGTTGGTATGTTTTATATATGACACCCGATGCAAATTCATCCATACTCGTATGCCTCTCGTATGTGCACCTCTCTCTCTCTATATATATATATGTATTGCATTTTACTGTTAAATAACTTTTTTCGGTAATACCAGTTGTGAATACTTTTTGTTTGATAGAGTAATATTTAACTAGATTAGATTTATTGTTTATTTTATGCTCGTCGAGTAAGTCGTCGTTGCTACTTGTCTAGCAACATTAACAAGACGTAAATTTAGCTCTATTTTATGAAGCAAGTTGATAGAAATCATTTCACTCATACGATGTCTGTCAGATGTTGACTAATATCATGTTGACTTATATATCTCAAACATAACTATTTTTGCGTTCATGAATTTTAATGTGTTTTTATTTCGGATTGATAATATGCTTAATTTCAAAATTACATAATGCATAATTGTTGATGGTTGAATACTTATTGATTATTCATGAAATGCCTGCTTAGACTTACGTGTATTATAATCGAATTCAGTATTGAAAGTATGACTCTTGAATGTCATTATCTCACTACTTGCAGAACAGTAGTAACATTAGTGTGATCTTTATTGACATAAGGCCTTAAATCAACATACTTTGGACATGATTTATACTTTCTCTTAACATTGCGCCGGTAAGGCTTTAGTATGTAAAGCATACCACACTTGATATAACATACGAAGAGCATACAAATATATACCAAGAGAATACAGAAATATACCAAAAAATATTTTGGTATGCATCCTTCGTATGTGATTGGTATAGTGTAAGGGTTCCCGACGCGTTTCCTCTTCTGACAATGTCGAAGGATGACAAATCGAATTCGAGAATGGTTTATAATTCACAACAACTCTATTCATATTTGACATGACCTGAGCAATACAGCGTGATTCAGCTATTCTGTATAGCAAAGATCATGCTGAACATTGTACCGCGATTGAGAAACACTGGCCTAGAATTACATGTAGAGTGACATAGCAATCGATCACATAGTAGCTCGTACCAGCTTTGGAGAGCAATGATTTTTCTGATTCCCGGTCTCTCTCTGTGGCTTGAAGACTGGGGGCCTATCGCTTGCAGTTCACGATGATTCCTTCCTATATGCTATTGATAACTCAGTTGTCTGGATGTGTTTTAATGAGATCAACAAATCTAAATAAAGAATTTTATCTACATATTCATCTCGCCTTTTCAAATGAAGATGAACTTTCCAATCATTATTGCTTACGTTCTTGAACTTTGACAAGGAACCACGAGGTCAAAGTGCGACTTCCTGTTGACTCCATTGCATAACACGTGTACTCTCCATTGTCTATTGATCTAAGATTCATAACCCGAAGAAATTCGCCCGTGAGTAGTCTTCCATCCGGAAATACCCAGAAAATATGCCATCCAAGTTTGTCTACTGAGCATCGTCGATTGATTTGGCCACCAAAATCCAAGGAATCACCGAAGAAGCTTCTAATTTGTATTTTGACTGTAAATAGGATACAACATGACGTTGACGAAGAAATTTAACATCAACTTAATTGTGATTGCGGGCATAATTGCGATGTTATTTCAAAACATCGTTCTTTTATGATTTACATGCATGTATATGCAGCTTAATTGAAAGACATTTGGCGCAATGACGAACATTATTATTGCTTTTCGAAGCAGATGAAAACATCGTCAAAAGCCTCAACGTACAGCAACGTTTTCTTCCTCAATAACTACTTGATGAATTATTTTGTTAAGCAAATCCCATTTCCGATAAGCTGAACACTTGTGACGTGTTATCTATCTCACGCTATCTACCTATCGATATCTGAATCTTGCAAAACCTATAAACATTGCAATTTGACGTGAAACCACTTTCGAAAGTCACCCTCACAAAAAAAACTTTAATGCAGATTCATCAGATTTTTATGAGAGCTCATGAGGTGATGATGAGTCTCATGATATTCTTTGAGGAGGATATTGTTTTGAGGAGGATATATTGAGTGGTAATGAAAACATTGATGAGGATAACAAATATCTCATGATGCGTTCATGGGAAAATAATGAGCATTCAAGAGGATTTTGTGAAAATAAGTTTTTTACTCGTAAGTAATAAAGTATGCATGCTATTCGCGAAAGGAAAGAGTCATAAGAAAGTTTATTTAATCGATAAGAATCTCCAAATTTTGTCTATAAAGGATAAAAAGCACAATGTAGAATACATCATCGCGATCTACAACAGCCTTCTCGAAATGATGGATATATAATTTGACTTTGAAATTTAATGTTGAGTGCGAGATGTTGAAAATAGAGATATATACAATAACAGCTCAATATCTTATCGCAGAATAATGGCTCACTATTGCAAATACCAACATAGAATTGTAGACATGTTGTGTGAATGCTCATGGACAATGTAGCGAGGCTACGGAAACCTCAATAATTAAATGACAGGAAAATAAATTCAGAAGTTTGAAAGAGAAACTGTTAATTTATTTAGGAAATTTTGTTCGAGAAACTGATGAAATTTTATGAGATATTTTATGTGAAAACGTTCCAAATGTGCATGAAATTTCATGAGACATACAGTATATGAGAAACAATCTCATGATAAATCATGAGGAATTTTCGTGAGGGCACATTGCCACTACAGATATAAAATATATTTCAAAAATCTACTCACGAATATTGAGAAAATTTGCAATCATTGCTTAGCAGTTGATGGAATCAAGAATTTAAATTGACACGGAAAAGTCAATATCATGATTAGACTTATTAAACATTCTCTAAAATACCATGTTTTCATAGTAAGAAATGGATCCACCACAATTTTCCAAGAAGCGTCTAATTCGAAAGCCCCTGTCTATCGACGTTTTCAAATAGTCGACTTGAGGAATGATTCGGAAACCAGGCGGACGCTGTTTTGGAATTGACCACTGCGACCGTTCAGACCTTCGTCAGAATTGATCAGATAACCTTTGACAACCAAAGACGTCCTTGAGTGCAGCCCTGAGCAGGCTACCTGACCGCCAACTGTGAATTCCTTGGGCTCTGTGGTGGTGTTCGTATCTGATTGAATGCGCCAATCTTGTCCACAACCGATGAATCAATTTCGGACGGGCAGCTTCCACTCAGCATCCAAAACCATGAGTGATTGTAGGCATAAAATGCACATAGCCCACAAATTGGTAGTATTGGTGGCAAAGAATCTTCAGAGGCACTCATTCAGCGGTTAATAGCTGCCGCCTCTCAGACGCTCTTGACACGTAATTGTGTACACTAAAGTAGTCGCAAAATTCGTTCATGATTTTACAGTCTCTTATTCCTCTCTTATTCTGCGATCTTTCAATCACGACAAAACTATTTTGCGGTGTCGCGTTGGGTTCTCGGCAGAGATGGAACCGGTAGCATTTTTGGCTACCGATACCGGTATCTACCGGTAAACTTTTCCAAGTGCATGGATTTAGACAACATGTCCCTCATTGCTTATTTTTGAGTAACTCCTTGAATGAACTGAAAACTAGTACATGTACCGGCATTAGTTCGAGAATGTTACTGCATTAAAAAATTGTCACCATTTTGACTCAGCTCAATCATAGCAATTAACAGCAAGCATATAGGCCCTACATGTAATTGCAAAAATTACTACATTGGCCAACAATCATGTACATGCATCAATAGTATACATGGAAAATGGAATATCCGCCTGTATCAAATTTATTCAAAAACACAAAACTCAAAGTGTAAATGTCAACATGTGAATTGTGAAATTACCATAGTCCTGCTTTTAGAGCACTTAAGGGTGACCAACTCCTCGAGATGCTTAGACTTTAAGCGGTTTCGAGGCGCGGTCAGGGTCAACCCTGCATCACTGAAAACGCGCTCACTTTGCGAGCTTGATGCTTGGATTACCAGCACTTTGCGAGCGACTTTGCACAAAGTTGGGTGCAGTTTTTCATTCGCTTTCCAAAATAATAGAAGATTTTCATCCCTTACAACAAATCCTCGCTTTCGCTCCCCTGGAGTCGATTTCGTAAATAATGCTGAATTGCTTCCAAACATTCAGCAATTATACGTAATAATAGACCATTTTGGGACCACTGTTGTTTTCTCTTTACATGGATGATTTGCCCGACTTTGTAAATACAAAACCTATTGTTTATGCCGATGACATTACCTTGTACCTTGTAACTTCTACTCTGATATAGATGTTTTCCGTGCATGGACAAAAAAGAAGCAACTGATTATAAATGTTGAAAAATCTAAATGTATGACCCTTTCCAGGAATATTTCTAATTGTAAGACCATGGATATTGCAATTAATAATTCCACGATTGAACAGATTGATTTTATAAAAATTTTGGGAATGTATTTTACTTCAAGACCTTCGCTGGGACGTTCAATTCGCAAAACTGTATGCTAAATGTTGTCGTTCCATGTCATTTGTACGCCGTTTACGTAATAATAACAACCGTGGTGAAGTCGTTTGGCAGGCTTTTGTAAGTCTTGTGCTGTGTCATATAACATTTTGTTGGTCCATCATTTGTGATGTAAGTGTAAAGAACTTTCAAAAACTTGACGGTCTATACCGTCTTGCAATTCGATGGTCAAATGTTCAAGGCAAACCCCATCTGCGTGACTTTCTGGACAAAATGTGTATTAAACTAATCAAAAAGATCAGTGGTAATCCCCATATTCATCCACTTGTCTAATTTTTTACTGTAAGAGACCCTGCTCGTATTGTTCGTCGCTCCCGGAAATTGCTACCTCAACGACGATCCTCCTCACTCTACAATGGAAGTTTCGTGAAATACTCGAGATTTACATGATGTAATTGCTGTAACCAGTCATACCGCTCGTTGTATTGATTGAAAATAAAGCATTCTATTATTATTATTATTATCACACGGCGATTCTTTGCGCTTTCTCAGAAAATCACCAGACTTAACTTTTGAGCGAATAATATCAGCATCAGTTAGTTCCATTGCGGTGCGAATTGATCAAGAAAGTGACGAATTCAGTCTCACACGAGGACACGACACTCGAGTTACACGACGACAATAAAGGCAAGTAATGAATGTGTAGTCACAGACAAACTCAGACAGGCAGACAATAGCCACAAAACATCAGTTGTTTTGCACTGTTGTTGTCTGATCGCTATTCGTAGCCAATCACACTTGATCTAAGTGTTCCTGTACTTTCCCATAAGGCAGGCATTGGATATGGTTGACGTTGGCGTGAAGCAAGCTTTTAGATCGCTGTGGAATCGTGTTAGGTGCACCACAACACCTGCATTGTCTCGTCATATGTTTATTGCAATGCTTGGCAGAGTTTACCGGTACCGGTGACCTGTACCGGCACCGGTACCGGTATTACCGGTGGACCGGTACCGGTAAACCGGTTCCATCTCTGGTTCTCGTACTGCTTGTCAGCTTCAGTGGGTTTTCATTCTTCTCATATTCCTGGGGAAAAGTCTGAACTTGTCTTATATCTAGAGGGGCTTCCTGATTTGGTGCCTTTGGATAGAGCGCGTCGAGAGCTCACGAGTGAGGCGTGTTGTGTACCGCTACATGTGCCGGAAGTGGCCCATAGTCGACCACATCCTTTTTCTACAGTTCTGCCATTTTTAGCTTTCTAACAATTTTAACAATTATTGACATGGTATTGACTTTTCTGCTAAATTCATCAAACTATAAACTCACCCGGAGTATCGTGAATGGTTACTGAAAACTTTTTCTCATATACTTTCAATTCATTCCTTGCTCGACAAGTGTATCGACCACTGTCTGATGGCCGCAGCCTTGGAAGATAAAGAAAATTTTGTTCAACTTTCTTTCCCCTCGGAAGAATCCAGTAAACTTCCCAACCAGATTGATCGACTTTACACACTCGACTGATCGCTCCATCGTACGTCAACCTTTCATCCTTCATCTTACGAAAGAATATGGTGGCTGAAAATGAAAATGGTGTTTAAGGAACTAAGTTCAAATGTCATCTAAAATCCTCTTGCTTCTTTGTATGCCATGAAAAATGAATCTACAATAGACGTAGGCCATCATGACTCAAGAACCGCAGTTTCTGTTAGTCATTTAAACAAACCGGGGATTCTATTCCAACGAACTTTGGATTGCGACTAGAATTTGTTTTCATCACCTCATCACTGAGTAAATTTTCTATGTTATTTTCGTGTTTTGCAATGTTCCTCCACATGATCATTCATAAAACACACTATGACACGCATTTGTGTGTTTCTTGAATGTTCTTTCGTAGCAGACGTTGAATTTGCCACCAATATGAGGACTACAAAAGTCATACACATTGTGAATAAACACGGTGTATCGTGAAAATGCGTTCCCGCGACTACATGGTGGCGGCTTTATGATGAATCTTATCACTTTTGTTTAAGCATGGGAGCATTTTGATAGAATATCTTGCAAATCAATGCCTTAAGACAGGAATTCATCTACAACCATCATATTATGTTTCAATAATTTGATTCTTCTTAAGATCTAGAGTCATTGACATAAACCGGTCCTCATTCAATAGCTGTTCTCTATTTCAGTGCAACTAACGTGAGGACTCGAAAATTCGGATTTCTATGGTGCTATGAGAAACCCGTTCACGACCCGTCGAAGCAATCACATTTCTATAACAAGATTCAACCAAGTTGATTCACCAGCTACGCTTGAGTATGATTGTGAGACGAAAGGTCGGGTTTTTCTTTGTTACTTGCTTTTTTTGATTTTTCATCCTGCAATAAAGTCCAGGGAGTTGAATAGCTTGCTTTATAATCATAATTTTCGATACAATTTCAAATGATGTGCAACATTGAAAATATATGCGAATATTTCAAAACTTTACAAAATTAAGGTATTTTGGGCAGTCCTTAAGAGGACTGATGACCGTTCCCACAGACAAACCAGACAAAGTCAAAATGTCCTTCAAAATGTTCCACACAAATTGAAAGAAAGCTATCTTAAAAGAATGAGCGAACGAAAATTGCAATTGTTAAACTCAAATCTCTACACCGCTGAGTCACGTTTTAGGTTCGTCAGCAGGAAAACCAACCACCGTTGCATTTCGGGTCCTTTAATTTCCTGTATGCCCTGGTTGGCGGACCCCCGCTGTGGAACAGCGGACCATGTGACACCTATTACACACAACGATCGAAAAACTCTTTACATGAAAAAAATCCAAACTTTTGAAGTAAGTTCATTTGTTTTCACAGGATATGTGTTGCACCACGACGTAAATCTTTAACAAGATAACCTCTCTTAACAAGAATATTTATAATCCTTTGTGCCCTCTCAACAATATATTGAAAATGCGTGCAAATGCGTAAACTTCTAATTATTTGGCTCGCAAATATATCAATCGAAAAGTTAGCAACACCACATGAAAAGGAAAATAGTATATTTTGTGATATGCTGACGTGTGTAAATAATCTAAAACAATATTGATTTTAAGATCTAAATATTCAGTGGACTAATCATTATCATGAATCATTGACAATAATCTAATCGTTGACAATAATCTTACAAGCCCAAATTTCTTATCTGCTAACAAAGGCTTCATAAAAACAAGTTCACAATGTACTAAAAACAAATCTTCTAGTAAAGGGCTACAGTTGCCTTCCATTGGAAGGCCTCGAACTTGTTTGAAAACTTTACCAGCAAAAGTGACGCATGCTTCTGACTCAATGTATTGAATAGCTTCTTTAAACTTAACAATGTCAAAACAGGTGTAACGTTTATAAACTTTCTTAGGAAAAATGATTTATGCCGACCAACACATAGATATCTCCTTGAAGTGGAATTAAAAACCATGGACGTCTCGATATATTATTGGGGTTAAGGACGCGACACTTCTTTCATGGCTGTACCGTTGGTGGTCTAAGTAAATCAGAGGTGATTGTTTCGTAGAGCGCTGCACTGCCTGTATTGTCACTCAGACTCCCTTTGTATGACAGTGCCACTAGAAGTGCGATTAATTCGATAGCGATGGCACATACAGGAACTACAGGAACATACAAGTAAGTCATACAGGAACTTGTTAAGTGGGCAAAAAGGAATTCCTAATACATTACAGAGATAGGAAAAAAGTCGTGCGTCGCTTGCGGATGAATGTGGATTCCAGCAAAATGCTCCTATCGCCACGATTCCTTCAGATTCGAAGAATTCAGATTATTGCGTACAAGTTTTCTCGATAATGTTGGTGCTCCAGGTCATTTTAAAAGAAGTTGGCAGGCGTAAGAAAATTAGTTCATCTGGTGGTTCCACGATCGTCTTCTCACTGCAAACTGTCAACTGTGTGTTTTCGTGCGCGCGTCCTTGGTCGATATGATATCACAACCACAGATACACACGCTCTCATCACACACGGCAGCTGGTATATAGAACTTATTGTTCCGAGCAGTTCGTCAGTCGTCACATTTACTCGCATTAGCGGATTTCGACGCACGCCATGCCGACTTGCTGTGTCCCCGGCTGTGACAGTGGATATAATCATCAAACAGGTGCTGTGTCTTTTCATCGTTTTCCATCAGATGTCGCAGAATCTTTACTTTGGACTCGAAAAATTCACCGAGAAGACTACACGCCGAATGAGCACAGTCGTGTTTGCTCTAAGCACTTCGCACTATCTGATTACTGCACTCAACGATGTGACAGCAATCCAAGAAGAGATCGAGGATTATTACAACGTAAACGGTTGAAGAAAGGTGTATATCCAACGATATTTCCTAATCTACCATCTTATTTAACTTCGGCAAGTACTACATCCGTCGAGAGATCTACATCTAAATCAACTGCGTCGGCTCGTATAGACAATGAAAACGACAGAATTCAAACTGCCATCGACGATTTCTTCGAAAGTGACCGGATTTCTTCATTAGTAGACTTGAATAACAAATTCAATGATTGTATGACAAAGCCAAAGGGTTTTCATCAGCTATGCGAAGAAAATTTTACTCTTTATTTTTCTATTCAACATGAGCCAGTGCCTATTATCGATTGCTCAGTCAAGATTTACAGTGATCTCAGTTTTGAAGCTCACCAAAATGGAATTTATTGTAATGACAGTCTCTCTTCATCTATGGAATATTACAGGAGTGTACGTACATTTAGTGATTTCCTCAATCTGTTATCTTCTCTTCGCGGTACTCTGGTCGACGTGAATCAACAGTTTGTCCGTATTTCGAATATGATAAATGATTGTATTATTAACAATAATATGGACGAAGAACATACAGATACCTTACAATTTCTTTCTGATCAGATGTCTCTCTGTTCTCAAAAGACTAAAGCTCACAAGTTTCAAGTAGATACTCTTGTCAAAAGTATTATTTGGCATAATCATTCATCTTCGTGTTACTTATCTTTGAAAGATGCTGGTCTTATATTGCCATCGATTCGAACGATTCAGAGAATTACATCGAAATTTCAAACTGATACTTCAGAACGGATGGAATCTTACTTAATTCAACGACGAGCATCCTTAAATGATTATGAATCTGTTGTGTCTTTGATATTTGATGAAGTATATGTATATCAACATCTCGATTATTCCAATGGAAAATTTGTTGGATTAACTGACGATGGACAGCCAGCTTCAACTGTTTTGACTTTTATGATCAAATCGCTCTCTTCAAAGTTTTGTGATGTGATTTCTTTCACACCTTTACGAGGAGCTACCGCTGACATCCTGTTTGAAAAGTATAGATATATTATGGAGATGTGTCATAGAGCTGGATTTTTTGTTCTTGTGATCATTGCTGATAATCATCGGCTAATCGAAAGTTGATGACATCTTTCATTTGTGATGGTGAATTGGAATCGACAGTAACTCATCCGATTGATAACTCGAAGCGTCTGCACCTGCTGATTGATCCTACTCATAATTTCAAAAATCTGTACAACAACGTTCAACGGAATGAAGTTGTTCAGTTTGCGTGGACCAAAAAGCTAGTTTCAATCACATCAAAGCATTGTATGATATGGAGAGTGGTATTCATTTACGGATGGCCCATCGACTTTTTCCATCAGTAATTTCACCGACATCTACTCAGCGAACTTCTGTGAAACTAGCATGTGCTGTTTTTCATGAGTCAACTGCGTCTGCCTTAGAATTTTATGCTTCAATTGAAAGAAGTGAATGGACTGGGACCGCCAAATTCGTGCGCCTGATTTGTGATTTATGGAAAATCATCAATGTTAAGACAGCAACTGTAGGGCTTCATAAACGTGACGATCTTCGTGAGCCCATAAAGTCTCCTACCGATTGGAAACTGCAGAAACTGAATGAGTTTCAAACAATGTTTCAAACCATGTTAGTTATCCGCAACTGTGGTGTAAGTAGTGAGACTCTTAATGCATGTGTATTGATGTGTTCGTCTCTGAGAGAGATTGCCTTTTCTCTGTTTAATGACCATGATTATCGGTTCATCTTGCTGGGTCACGCACAAAGTGATCCATTGGAACAGAGATTCGGTAGGCTTCGACAAATGAGTGGAGCAAACTTTTTCATAGGATATAAGCAACTGATCGAGAGTGAGAGACGAATAAAAATTGTTTCACTTTTGAAACATACGGGTCTGAATGTTCGTGACCTAAATGTTGTCACAGATGTGGTTGATGACTCTATTTTGTATTCTGAAAATGTGAACGTTTTACATTCATATATTGACTCATACTCGCCTGATGATGTCGAACTAGAACATAATGAATTGAACTTGTTGTACTTTATCAGTGGGTATATTGCGAAAGTTTTGTCTGTTAAGTGTGAGAACTGCAATAATCTCCTGTTGACACCCATTCGATTTTGCTGATGTGGAATTTGATGATACAGTAACCGAATTTTTGCGAAATGTCAGCCGTGGTAGCTTGAGAAAACCACTGTATATCTATTTTCAGTTGTCTCAATTGCCTATAAATGTTTTGCAGCACTGAAAGACTCACCTGAAATGTTCTCTATTCTTCTGAAAACTGTAAATTCCAGGGCTTGCTTTCAGGAAATATGTTGTGCTTATCTGTTAAAATGTGAGATTGTATCGATTTCAGATACTTGCATGTCTGATCATTCATTCATACCTATTGTTCGTAGATCTGTTGGACACTTGTTCAATATCATGAGTAAGAAGCTTGTGAGGGAGCAGGGTTCCAGCAACCCGTCTTCCGAAACGAAGATCAAGAAGTTGAGATCAACAAAATAAAATTGTCTACATCCCATGAATTTTGACTTTTGATAATGGTATGTCGTAATAACTTAGAATTTGATGAAATAGTTGCGATGTTTTTATTTCGTGATTTATAGAGATTTTAAGCCAATGTCGGGCGTATAGTATACACTTATTAATTATGTAATCAGTTAATGTATACATAAAATTCTGTTGATAATATGCCATTACCTTACAAATTGAATTGTGTGAGCATAAAGGTCTATATGGGATCAAAAGGAAAATTAATATAGATGAAATGTTAGACCACCAACGGTACACCATTAATGACAGTGTCGCGTCCTTATCCCCAATAATATATCGAGACGTCCATGTTGAAAACAATATCAAATAGACTAAACAAATGTAAGATAATCTGTTGTTGCCTGAGATTCGTTGAAAAATCAAAAACTTGTACAGAAAAACTCAATTGGTACTACGCGCATTAAGGTTTGATAAGAAATTCGGTGGAAGATTTGATTTCCAGAATAAATGAAACCCATATATAATAAATATTTTGTGGATGCTGTCACAATAAGTTGCAAAATTAGAACTTATGACAGACAGGGCGCTATTGAGAATAACAGAAAGACCCTTCGTGGCTTAATTACGGGCTTATGTGATGAAGCGAAACTTATAAGGTTCTTTATGCAATTTTTGAATCCCAAAGAGTTTAGGCAGCTTTTTATGGGCATGATATGTCAAAATGTATTTAATACATCACAATGATCTGCAACAACGTCCAACGTCAGGAACAGAAGCTAAACAAGGGTAATACGCTATATTACCCACTGGCTGAAATGATGGCATGCCGAAACCAAGTTCTTTCAGTAAAACATCCAGATATAAGACTTTTTACAAGTAAAAGAGAAATTGCCAGATGCCTTAGAACAATGGTTATAACGAAATTTTATCCAGAAAGTATGGTGCAAAGAAAGCAAAGGTATGAAAGCAAAGAAAGTATGGTGCTACGACAACGAGTTCAATTGTGTACTTAATTACGCACTACAATTGCGCTTCATCCCGTTGGAATGAAACTCACCACGCTTCATAATTCAATCTGAATTTTGTACTATTACAAAAGCTAAAAGGTTGCATCTTCACAATGGATTATCATCAGCCTTCATCGTATTCAGCTCAGATGTGGACTACTCCCTTTCCATGACACATTTTACTTAACTACATAGTTGTAAAAATAATTGGTGATGCACGGATAAAGGAAAAAGAAGCAACAAAGCAATATGTACGAAAATATTAATTTGAGTCTTCATTGCAAATTTCAATATTATATATCACGCCATTCTTGTATTCACATACGTACGCGATCTTTGATAAACCTTTGAAATTTGCACATAACTGTATTCCATCTCCTGCTTTCCTGTCCTTATATTAGTCGCGTAGCACGTATATTGGCCATAGTCTGTCTCAGTTAATGAGTTGATAATCAATTCTCTTCCATACACTCTTTCATGACCAGGTTTCATCCAGTAGATTATCCAATCGCCTGGCGGTTTGGCATCAATGTTGCACACACGCGTGATTGATCCACCCACGACCAATACGTCTGCCGGCCCATTCTGAATGGAGATCCTACCTGTTGGAAAAATGAAAAGCAGATATTCGATCAAATGATATTTCAACAAATATACCGGTGCCCAAAAGTTACTCAGATATAGGTTAAAATAAACCCATTATATGGGCCTACAGAGTGTATGTAAGAAAACAGACCATTTGTATTTAGTGCTACAATCACGGAATTAAATATTTTGTTTATCTGCTTCGGTTTGCTAGAAGTGTGATTAATACGAAATGGACGGCACATTGAGGAACCTATTAAGTGGGCAAGAAGGAATTCCTAATACCTTACAGAGATAGGAAAAAAAGTCGTGCGTCGCTTGCGGATTAATGTGAGTTCCAGCAAAGTGCTTCGATTGCCAAAATTCCTTCAGATTCGAAGAATTCAGATCATTGCCCACAAGTTTTCTCCACAATGTTGGCCCTTCCGATCATTATTAAAGAAAGTAGCAGGCGTATGAAAATTAGTTCACTTGATGATCCTCTTCCTAGCATTCCTCACTGCATAGTACGTACATTGAATCGAAGCCATGCATCGATGTGTGTTTTGGTGTGTGCGACGTGATATCACAGCACGCACGCATCTCTCACTGGCTCTACTGTCCTCTTCTGACAGCTTATTGTTTGCCATTTCCAATAGCAAGCGATACACGAATTATCCATTCGAGAGGGAGCAAGTTGTCTAATTCGGTGATGTGCCATTTCAATATTAAGGTTACATATAATTCCGAAGCGCGCGCAGATGAATCTAATTCTGTGGCTACAATAGTTCGGCAACTTTTCAGTGACAGAGCTATCGTCAAATACGAATTTTGACAGACAGAAAACCTCTATGTAGGCACAAACTAATTAGCATGCAGCATTTATTCAACTTCATTGATTTCTTCAAATTTGGGATTAAGTATTGAGTTTCTAGTACTGAAATGCACGCTTTAACCCAACCTTGTGCTATGAATGCACATGAATGATGTGCGTCAACTAGAATGCATTCATTCTAAGTGACAATCGATCATCGTTTGAAGGACAATCGTAAATCGAAGCCTTATTTGCACAGGGAGCAGATAATCGGATCGGACTTCGAAACTGGCAAACAACTAATCTGATGCTTTCTTTAATTGCGATTGATAAATATCAACCAGTGATCGTTTGTATACGTACGTGTGCTATCAGATGACGTCTGGACATCCATGTAAATGGTCTTTATCACCTGTTGTCTTGAATTTTTATTGATTGCTCTACATGTATATCGGCCAATGTCAGACTTTCTGAGAGAGCTGATCACCAAGTATTTCCCATACACAATTTTGTGATCAGGCGTTATCCAATACAAGATCCAGTCACTTTCTGGTACCGCTTTAATATCACACGTTCGTCTGATTGATCCACCCTCGACCAATACATCTCCATCAGACATTTTGATATTGATCATTCCTGGAAAGACCAAAGAATACAAGAATCATCATCCATGCATATACATGTACATAAGACAGATTGAAAATACTTATAAAGACAAAATATGATGCTGGATACGAGGTTATTTGGAGTCACTTGAATATATCTCACTTAGTTAAATTCGGCTCTACATGTAAGATCGCTCCTTCTTAGAAATTTCAGTGTTCATGGCAATACCGCTTTGAATGCTTTGTAGCACCATGTCCGTAAGTTTTGTTGGATGTTTGCTTCATTTACGAACATGTGAATCCCTTGCAAGCAGATTGTGGCTGAGAGATGTTACTTATCATACAGTATTTTCGATAAAGATTCAAGGTAGCCACAATGTGCACGATGAATCAAGAAATGTAATACTGTCCGGATACTTTTGGCCTCTAGATTCAATCACTGGGTCTAAATATGACTATAATAGATTTAAGATAAATTTGCGATGTGCTTCTCTTTGAGATAAACAACTGGTAAGCTTACTATAGGTCAATATACGGCATATCTATGGCGGAATGCATTAAAATATATTCAAATCCGATTAGGTTAGGGTGTAGCCTACCTAGTATGACATTTCCTCTATCAGAATAAGACGTCAAGAATGAATTTTGTGCTTCGTCTTAAATGATGATGGAGAATATTTTCTTCTTTGAATTTCAATCGTATTATAGCATCATGATTATTAAGCCAAACATGGCATTTCCCCAAAGTGAAAAAGTTAATACCAACTTGACATAACGCGCGTCGCGCGAAAGACCTCGCGTGATTCCACAAAATACATGCAGGTTAATTGAAAAAATTCATCAGTCTGCTATTGTTATACTCATGTATTGTAGTAAGTAATTTGAATTGAATAAGTTTCATTATTTATTTTCAAGGCAGGAAAGCAGTTGCATATCAAAGAGAAAAATAATCGTTTGTGATCAGTAAATAAGGCTTAGTGTGGAAATGTGTGGAAATTCAGGAGATGACAACTTTGTACCAACCTATTTTGGTGATGAATGCATTGAGTCGGAATATATGGACTGTTATATATATGGACTGTGTGAATATATGGTCTGTATTTTTAGAACAATTTCAAGCCGTCCAATTTTAGGGCGGTGGTCACTTCAGCTACCAATTTTTCTTGCAACTTGCACCGAAACCGTGTAGATTCCTATTCTATATTCTAACAAGATGAGGCGCATCACATTTTTCGACTTGGCATACATAGCACATGGAAATCAAGTCTTATTTAAATATCAGGGGCATGGTGTCTACCAATTCAATTACGCAATGAAAAGTGTTAGTTGAACGACATGAATGTGCTATGAAGGGCAGCACGATGCCTCACCTGAGCGCTAGCTCGGTCGTTCGCGATTCAATGAGTTGAAGGCAGCAATTAAGGGTTTGGCATCTATTCCGATTTTCGAGCACTTAAAATCCTAGAAAATTGTTCATATTGGTAGAGAAGGCCTGCACACGGATCATGTGTAAAAATTGCTTCAAGTGAATTTTCTGTGCAGATAAAGAAAGTAAGTGCTAAATACAAAACAGATAAATCAGAGCAAGCAAGACGATATAGAGCAGTTCACTTATACTGTGTCCTGATTCGTTAATAGCATGCTTTCTTCAACAGTCAGCAGCATCATGCATGCGCATACAGATCTATTGACATTTAAGACTATTTACGCAAAACGACATTGCATATAAATCTGATAGCAAAATTTAATTTTCCTTAAAGGAAAATTTCCCTTGGGTCCACCGGTCTTAAGTAGGATTGCGCTGAAGGCAGAACTTATTGAAAGGTACAGTGCGGTCAAAATGTCTTGGCCCATCCTTAACAGATATGTGTGTTTAAGTATATAACACCCAAATGCTGCAATTACGGCTGGAAGGCGCAAGTATTTCACTGTAGTGACTCATCAATGTTAAGCACCAAAAACTTCATTCAGAATTGCGGAAAAAAATCTTTGAGTGAATGCCAGGTCGATGCATTGCCAAAGGCTGGGCCAATGGTGGCGCTGCTAATTCACTTTGCTGTTCCCTGAACTATTGAAAGAATTTCTGAGCTGTTTAGAGCATAGTTTATGCTTTTATTACAATAACACACATAAAATTGCATTGTCTTTATTGCAGCGATGCGCATAAAATTATATTTTGATTCGCAGAGGCTTAAGTGCTTAAGTTCTTCACTTTAAAAATATATATTTAAAGCAACTAATTTCAGCATGCGTTCTGTAAAGCAAAAAAAGCATGCGAACAAGGTGCCAAAATATTATTACTGGCTTTGACTTGATCTATATTAACAAATGAAGCAGAAAAAAACAAATCTTCGCAAAATACTGTTATCGGGCAACGACACCAATCTGTTAGAATGCGCAAGGGTGGACAAGACATTTTTACAGCACTATATATTCCTCGATCTATGATATGTGTGTTTTATATACCTAGTGACCTTTGTCACTGGATTTCAATACGAAATATTAAGATTTTGTTTATATCTTGGTCACTAATGGGTGTAACTCAATTATTGAATGTTGTCAGACACAATCGCAATTTACGTACTGTCAACAGAAGGTTTCGGAATGTCCACCTCAAACCAAGAAGAACCAGACTCCCACGCCATTACTCGTTCAATCAATCGTCTGGCTTTGCACGTGTAGTTGCCGTTGTAGACGTAGTCGAGTTTATTTATGATCATGTCAGAATCAGGAATCTCTTCTTCTGCACCGTCAGGACTTTTTCTGAACCAAGTATATATCCATTCACCTTGTTCGCTTAATGATGATAGCGCTTTGCATTTGGGTCGCAATGATTTACCACCGATTCGAATAGTTTTTCCAGAATATTTCTCGATTATGACTGTAGCTGCAATGTAGAATATGGAATATTCACATCCATTGCATCAACGTGTGCATCACGACAAGCGGTACAATATCAAACGGTAGTTATTGGAGTATAAAAAAATTCTTTGATGAAATTCTTAAGAAAACCTACTAACTTAATCAAAAACATTCAGCAGCGTGTATCTCTAGATCAAATTGCACATGTTCGATGTTCGATGTTTTGTGCCAACGTAGAAGACTTACTGAAATGAAGAGCTCATTAGGAAAATTCTTGCGTTACTGTAGCATACTAAATTAGTTGGGCCATGACAAGCATCTGTTCAGCATCAATATTCTTCTGGTCACATTCAAAAACTGTCGAAAATGCTGAATAAAGGGCTATCTCCTGACATGCATAGCACTTTCAATCAGATCTCGAAGGGGTCTGTGATTACATTTTGGTTCATCTGCTGACCAGCATTGTATGGCATTAAAAAAGACTTGTCGCTTTTAAGCATGGATTCTTCAAGCGAAAGACATTTAAGGTTGCTTCCCGGAAATTACGTTTAAGTGCTGTCTTATTTTGTAACTTGAGTGATGCCGTATGTGCGCAGAATTCATGGGAGTTTTAAGAGATTTTCTTGCAAATTTTCAATGATGAGTAACTTGTACAAGCTGTATCCATTAAACTGGAAGGCATTTGGTATGATAATACTAATAATTCCAAATATCCAAAAAAGTGAGAATGAGTAACCAAGGTTTTGCGACTTTATGGAAGACTGCATCTTATTGAAATCGATGTAGAAATGAGCTGATTTTTACAATTGTAAAAGTGACAGAAAACTATTTTGAATGATAATTTAAGCATATCATACTCATAGAAGATCAAAAATAAATTGGCATTCAATTTAGGATGAATAAAGCAATCAATTGTCTTTCTTTTTTTCTAAAAATATCTGTGTCATTATGTGCTATATATAAAAGGAGTAACCGGTAAAACGTCCATGACTGCATTCACATAAATGTAAATAATACAATTATTGTACTTAATGTAGAAAATTTCTAAAGAATACGGCAAAATACGTTTAAGTAAGCATTTAGAGTTTCCTCTGTTTAAAAATGCACCATGCCATAGATAATAAAAAAAAGAAGAAAATATATTTCATTTATTTATTCCATTAAAAACTGAATGCTAAGTGATTTGTGAATTTCTATGAGTGTTTTCTATGTGAATTTCTAAGAGTCCCATCGCATCGACGAAGAACAATCGCCCTTCGATTATTTTTGAATATTTTTGAAACCAGCGAACGGTCATCATTAGCGTGTTAAAGCATTATAAATCTTGCTTCACCTTGTAACTTTGTAAAAGAACATTCTTATTTCTTGTTATGCATCGGTTTAAACTTTCCATGATTATGCGAGTAGCGGACGTACTGCATCAATTAAAATATGAAGTAATTGGCAATATTTTGTTTAAAAATAGTTGAAAGTCAGTTCAATGCATTCACGTTGAACTGTTCAAATATATTTACATTTACATCATTCATGCATGTGTTTGAAAACACGAAAATTTATTAAAGAAATAGAGGGATCTATTCCTTCATGAACATAACTAAATAAGTTTGACAAAGAGTTCTATTCGGTTGCATTTGGAGTCAGTGTCATTTCATAAAAGTACTTGTAAAGCCTTTTCACACTTAAAATTGTTAAGTTCGACACCGACGCTCTATTTCGGTGTCAGCACAGAGATGGATTCATTTGCGCATGGGTTAGTCTAGAGCAGATACAGTATAATCCTTTCCCTGTCATTGAATGCAATGAGAGCAAACGATAGAGATTCGTCTCCCTTTTGCTTTCGTAATTGGTCAAGCGTGCTTGTTGCAGAAGTAGCTCTCTTCGGCAAACACACGAATCTAAACAGTCAGATTGCGGGCAAGACTATTAAGTGAGAAATATAATGTGGTTATCATGTCTTTGACTCATTTTTCTCCGTGATGACTTCGTCAAATGGAAACATTTTCACACCGCTTGACTTCTCACGATCTGAAATTATTGATGGTGTGCATTTATTGTGGTGTCAATCTTCAGGCTGGTCAGAATTCAGACTTGACTTTGTATTGCGCTCAATGGAAAATATATGTTCCTACCCCTCGAGACTATTTCCAGCCATGACCACCAGCTTTGTGGAATTTCATCTCTATACCCAAGCGCGCAGACATGGCTCCATCTCTGTCGGCGTCTGTCACTAGCGTTTGACGCAATTTTCGTCGCCGAAGCTCATTCAACGTTCCTCTCACGTGTCAGCTCCGCTCATTTTGCTAATCCGCTCATCAGCTAACATTGATGTGTCAAAATTGCATTCGGAGTACTCTGGAATACGGGGCCCTTTGTTTGTTGAACTGTTCAGGACATTGCAAGAAAATATTGAGAGAATTCAGAGACGAACTCATTTGATTATATGCGGGAATTCCCAATGTGATTGTCAAATGTGATTATCGCCGCAAAGTAATTAGTTTCAAGCTTTTTCAACGAATTGTTTCAGACTCAACACATCCTCCCCATCATCTTGCATTACCAGTCATGGTCAATTCCAAACAGTTTCGACTCCCTACGATCACAACTACTCCTAGCGACGGCAGTTTCATTATAAGCATGTCAAAGCTATTCAATCATGGATTTTGTGTATATTGAGTTTCATTCAGCATTACTTATTACTTTGTTATAACTTCATTTTTACAAATGTATTTCTTGCCGTTGTACTACATGTCTCACGATTACTAAGATGACTAAGATTACTATATGTCTCAATACTAAGACATTGATTTTTGAAAATAAGAGCTTATTATTATTATTTTTCTGTGCATTTTCAACGCAGGAATTAAAATTGTTCACATGCTGAATGATCAACGAACTTCTGAACTGTTTCAATGCGACATTAAATTGGAGCTCTCAGAAGCTAGAAATAGCAGATGTTGAATAATTTTTACTTAACGACTTTTAACGAGCTAGAGCATGAATACAAATCGAGCTTCGATAACTGAAAGGGTTGCTAAGACCGATGCCATAAATACTCGTAATAAAGGCTCGTTTCCAATGGGTCGTAGGTCGCTTCACCGCCTGCGCTGTCACGTGAAATTAGACGTCGCACAATTATCTTCCCTTTTTCTTGCGATAAGATCGCTGGACGATCATGGCGCTGCAATATCTGAAGTCACAATGAGCACTACATTACATGCGACGTCGCAAGGGTGACACGCACGGCAAAGCAGCAGACATTGATTGGAAACTGTCTTACGAGTTGAAGTTCCCCTGCGTAAAACATTGATCAACCAGAGCGCGCTATTGCAGAAAACGGCGTTACGACACGCGACCCATTGGAAATCAGCCTGAAGAGTAAAAAAAGTCTACAAGAAAAGGAAACAGTTTATCAAAACTTTTTGCCACACTCTTTTTGAATTTACGTTTTGTGTTTCGACAACTTCGTCAGTAGCAGAAACTTCAACTTGTAACCTCTTCTAAAACATCTGGAGATATGGTTCACTTGCAAGGAGAAACTTCAGATATTCCGTAAAAACTTTTACATAACAAGTTCCGGGAACACATCACATGGTCAGGCACATGGGGGATGAAATGAGTCAAGCTTTTGCTTTTGAACTGGTGTTTCATGATTCTCCAAATGAGCAACATTGATAAATAGCAACCGCTTCCAGGTGACCTTGGACAATCGATCTAATGATTCAATGCCTCCGGCTTACACCAGGTCGAAATGATATTTCATAGAGGGTGTGCTTCGCTGATCTTGGTGATCTTCATGCTGCGTTTGTTGTTCGAAGACTGGTTTCGATTCCCAGCCGGAAAGTCATTTTTTCATGGCGGTGCCAAGAGCAAGGCGCATTGAAATATCATTTCGACCTCGTGTAAGCTGGAGGCATTGAATCATTAGATCGATTGTCCGAGGTCGTCTGGAAGCGGTTGCGGAAGGTAACGTCATAATGCGCGTTGAAAGCTTTACTTGCTCTTGACACGATCATGAAGGGTGAGCTTCACTGGTCTTGGTGATCTTCATGCCGCGTTAGCAGTTCGAAGTCTAGGTTCGATTCCCAGCTGGCCAGCCAATGTTTTCATGGTGGTACCAAGAGCAAGGCTCATTGAAATATCATTTTGACCTCTTGTAAGCCGGAGTCATTGAATCATTAGAACATTGATGAATTTCGTTCCAGCTTATTTTTACTTTTAGATCGGTATAAAACAAGTTGCAACTTACCGTGAGGTAGTGGAATCATCACTTCGAAAAAGGAATCAGTCTTCTCTGCTGGAATATCTTTTGGAATTGATCTTCTGGCCTTGCATGTATATTTGCCATTGTCACTGTAACTGATATCCCTAAGTGTTATCTTCGAATCCATAAAGCTTTTCTCTGTACCATCAGGCCGTTTCAAAATCCAAGCGTACTTCCATTTGTCCAATGGTGTTGTTGATGATTTGATTGAGCATTCAAGTGTGAGCACTGTACCGCCAGTTTTAATGACAGGTTTGTCACCAGGAATACCCTTGATTTCTACTTTAGCTGAAATGGAGAGGTTGGAATCATACAGCGGTGAAAGAAGAAGTGAAACAACAAATGCGCAAAGTTTTCATTTGTGCGGATCTACAAAACTCGAAATGCCTGTCAGGAGAGGTTCTGTAGTGCTATGACTAGTGCCACTAGAGAGGACTAGTGATATGCCTACAGGATAGTCACAAGCCTGAGGTTAGTTTTATTGCTTACTGCGAAAGTTGTTTGACTGACGCGCAATCATCACTCACTTCATTGACTTAGACAAGTTAATTCACGTGCAAGTATCACTCACTTAATTAAATTCGACAAGTCATTTCACACGCAATCATTAATAATTTGCCTTGTCAATAAGTGATGATATTTGATAGCAGTTGGCACTTTCCGAATACTCTTCTTTTCCCATGCCGATGATTTCCTCTAACATTCAATTTCAAAAACATGTTGGATTTAGCAATTCTATAATTCTTGCTGTGAAATAAATGTCTACATGTATATCTGTACAGTGTGGATCAGCAACTTTGCAGAAAACCTGAAATTTCCAAATTTTAGTGTATAACCAAATCAAAATGAAAACAAATGCGCAAAAAAATAATTCAGAATTTATTGGCAGGGAAAGAAAACATGAAAGTAGAAGATGAAGCTGACTACGCTGCTGGCATTTGCTGTGCTTACCATGATTGTCGTTCACCGAAGCTACTGTTCCCTACATACTCTCAACCAAATGCCTACACGATTTGTGCGAAAGCTACTGACGCTTTCTTCCTAAATTCGTACACGGGTATCTCGTTATTTCAATTTATGGATTGTCACTCAATATCAGTAAAACGACAAATCATAAGCAATAGTTCTAGTCGTCTTGCAAGCAACGGGGTGTCCAGCATCGCAAAATTACATTTGTTTATATAGATCCATGTACTTCCGAGTTTGGTGCACTTAATATCGTGATGATCTAATATTCATTTAATCACTCAAAATAAGATCTGTCAATTTTATGAATTTTATTGCACTTTAAAGGCCGACATCTTTCAGAGTAACCAGAAATGCGACATTCCTCGTAACCAATAGCTTGTCGCTTTTTGCTCTTTATGATAATGAAAGCGTCATGCCAGCTGATGTTATTATTGCAGGTAAACAAACAGACTGTCCTGAAAACATGAATTGGGTCAGTCATCTTTAATTAACTGCCTCTCGACCGTGTTGCATGTACATAGGCATATGCACATGTACATCCTCCTAGAGATACTTCATCCCGTAAATTAGTAACCCTGATATTTTAGTCTCAGACAGTTGTCAAAGTGTTGATGAGTCAATCTTGAATAATCCTTCGAAGGAGTAGCAATTTTATTTTCTTATACGTTTGAAAAGTAAAAAATATCAGTTCTTGAATTATTCAATTTAACCTATTGTCATTTAGCTTGGGATTCTTGAGTACAGTTTTGAAGACCCATTATCCTTTAATTACTGTGGAGTTGCTAGATTCAGAGACAATAATAGCTTACGTACGGAGATCACGAGTGATATTGATGATGAACGAAGAAGATAGTGTCTTCGCCTGTAGACCAGCCATCGGCTTGGCTGTACAAGTGTATTTGCCATTGTAGTGATAGTTGAAATATACTGACGGCAAACTCGAACCAAAACTTCTCTTCTTTCCGTCGGGACGTTCCCATACCCAACTGTACTCCCATCTCGCTGATTTTGGCATCACTGAACATATAACTGCGGCTGAATCTCTACCGGTTCGAATGACTTTGTCGTTTGGAATGCCTTCAATTGCGACTGAAATGCAGAAGATGGAAACAATTGTACGTTGCATATTTTGCGCTTCTGCTCAGCTATTTCGATGAAATACGTCATTCTCAAATAGTTGCATTTCCATTTAATTCAGATACGCAAATTCATATCGGTAGAAATGCGATTTAGTGCCGTTTAACGTAAGAACATAGAGTAAATATTAATTAGGTAGAGTAGCAACTGAGAATTTATCAAATCCCCAATGTGCATACAATTTCGATTTTCTTAGATGAATTCGAGGCGAACACAGATGGGTATTGCTGCCAAATGTGAGATATGCAAATTTGTGCAGCTTTGAAGAAATGATCGCGGAATTGACTGATCATGATACCAATGCAGATGGAATGATAGTGTTTTACAGATCGTAGGTGTCATGACAGCCTTGGAAAGGTAATTGTTTTTAGATTAGCAATGCGATAGGTCAAAAGATGTAAATGTTGGGTCCACATAACGTTCAGATTCAAGAAATGAAACAAAATTAGTGAATCAAAAATCATGCCGATGAAAATTAGATTAAAAACTTGAAATTTCAGCCAATAAAGCACAATAAGATCGTGACTTTTTCATGAAGAATTCCATTACAATGTAGTTCATGAAATTCCCTGGACAATCAGCTTGATCCCTTGATAAGATGCTTGTTAACAGATATTTATTCTCTTCGATATCCGACATGCCTCCTACTACTGACATATCGTGTTCATCTTAATGGCTCGTATTATTTACAAAAATTTAGCTTCTTAAAAACTGCTTAAATAATTTTTTGGACCGCAGGAACGTGATCTCCGCAAAAAACGAAATCCTCTCATATAAAAAATTTTACTGTATGCAGATATTTTTTTGAGTCGACACTGTACCTACTATATAGGCCTACGTACTCTATGCGCGGGACATTATCGTCTTTTATTGCACTGCTAACCCAGATGCTTGCAGCTGAATTATTTCATTACGCAAAGCAAAGACATGCGAGAATGATAGAAAAATTATAGTACACAATGATTTCGAAGAAATAGATGTATGTATATATATATATATCACATACATGCTTGTGGTTCACTTAATTGATAGCGTCACTTCGTTGACCGGTCGTTTCATCAATGTCCAGAATCATCAGACATTAGAGTCCCTGCTAAAGCTGAAAGACATCATGCCTTTATGTCTATGAATTACTGAATAATTTATGTATTTAGCCATCCATGGATGCTCTTGAGAGAATATCATTCACCTGTCGATGAAAAACCCAATATAGTTTCAATGCATCGACCGTGTCGATGAAGTGAACCACCTTATGTATATATAAACATTTGGCTTGACACAACATTTCTGATATTTCTAATATTAATTGAATTATGTAAGTTAAACACATGGACTGCACAATCAGTCAATTATTTACGCGCTACCTTAACTGTAGCACACGTAAAATAGAAGATAAGATACCTATATTAATATATTTTGATATGTAAAGAGAGTATATGCAAGCCGATGTTTTTCAGTATTACTGTCAGTAAATGCAACAGCTCGATCAATTGACTAAATGCAATCATCGTTTACATACTTTGATGTTCAGGAATTTCCACTTTGAACGAAGAAGAAATCTTCCTTCTATCTGATCCAGTTCCAGATTCGGCTATGCAGATGTATTTTCCATTGTGGGCAGAGCTTACAGCACCTGCTTCCAATGGATAAGGCAAAGTAGAACGTTCTTCGGAGCCAGGAAGCACTCCCTCGATTCTGTACTTCCATTGGATTGATGATTTTGGTTCCACTGAACATGTGACTTTAACTGATCCACCAGCCTTGCGAATGATTGTTTGGTTTCCCGGAAGTCCTTTGATTACCACTGAAATGAAGGAGATTATAGAGACATTGCAGAATGTAAAATCAATGAAACAAAATCTAATTGTTTGTGGAAATGCTTTAAATGACCGTCAGTCACCGGTAGCCTGACTTTTGAAGCGTAAAGAAAGCATGCATGAGATCAGTCCTGGTGCGGAAACGTGACCATTCAGCCTGATGCTGGTCGAGCTTCCGAGAAGTGGTCAGGTTGAAGGACAAAGTTTCAACCAAGGAAGCAACATGACGTTGTGGCCTCCCCTAGCTTCCTTTTTCTTCGGCAAAGACGTTCACGGTGTTTTGGTCATGAGAAATGGCCATCCGATGACACCATCTGATAAAGTGTGTCACCCATTGGTCGATGGTCGACAGCCACCAGGAATACATAAAGGGACCTGGAAAGCATGCATTCAAGAAAACCTGGAGACTCTAGAGGATTTTGAAATGGAAATGACTCATCACAGCTTTGTGCAGTCCCGGAACCACGAAGATGAGACGGAAATCGAGGAAGCAATCAAGCAAATATGAACTATTTTCTCTTGCCTCCATCAATTAAAATAGCACTGAACCTTCATGATCCATATATTCATTACTTGAGAGGATCACAGTTGGAAATATGTGATAGTCTATGTCTGTTAAGCACCCTACCTCTGTGTGAACCTACCTCATAGTAGATGCAGTCACAGTCTACGCACCTTGATATTCAAGAATTTCCACTTTGAACGAAGAAGAAATCTTTCTTCTATCTGATCCAGTTCCAGATTCGGCTATGCAGATGTATTTTCCATTGTGGGCAGAGCTTACAGCACCTGCTTCCAATGGATAAGGCAAAGTAGAACGTTCTTCGGAGCCAGGAAGCACTCCCTCGATTCTGTACTTCCATTGGATTGATGATTTTGGTTCCACTGAACATGTGACTTTAACTGATCCACCAGCCTTGCGAATGATTGTTTGGTTTCCCGGAAGTCCTTTGATTACCACTGAAATGAAGGAGAATATAGAGACTCTTTTTCATTTAGAGGTGCGTATTGGAAGATCCCAACAGTGCAGTAGATATAATCGGTATTGAAATAGATATCCTGCATTTTGATCTTTCTAAAATAGCATACAATCTGACTCCATTGACTCGATGGCTTATGATTGGCTACGACAACTTCCAGTTGCAGTTTAATGTACATGTAGTGACAATCAGTTCGTCAAGTTCTTGAAAGTGAAAGAAAAATAAGAACCAAATTTCTTTATTAATCTGTCTTTGCCGGGGTCTCTGAAGAAGACTGCACATGTTCACTATTCATGTTCGCCCACTCATTGAATCGAATTGATGGCCTATTAATTTTTTAAAAACTTGCAACATCACCATTTCTTTCACATTCAACCGATTTCGATGGGCAATATATCAAAAATGGGGTACCGATGTATCATTAATTAAAAAAGTAAAATAGAAAAATATGGCTCAAGGGTCCACTAGACCTTCCCTCAGTCTCTTAGGATGCGTTTACATGTGGAACTTGATTGCTGACACTTTTCGATCCATGATGAGCCAGAAGAGAATGGACAAACAATTGAAGTAAAGGCATGCCTTGAATGATCGCGCCGCGAGCGTCACCAGACAATAGCAATCTAGCGAATGTTGATAAAGAGAAATGCATTGATTCATCACTCATCAGCGTATTATCATCTGAGTGTCAGTAAAAAGTGGCGACAAAGTTGAACAAGCCGCAACTTTAAGTAACAGTTTTTATTGACCCTCAGAGGAGCATAAGCTGATGAATCAATGCATTTCTCTTTATAATCATTCGCTAGATTGCTATTGTCTGGTGACGCACGAAACACGATTATTGAAGGCATCCCTTCACTTCCATTGATTGGCCATTCTTTTCTGACTCATCATGGATCGAAAAGTGTTAGCAATCAAGTTGTTCGTGTAAACGCAGCCTTAGGGTTGAATCACATTTACAGCAGCCACTTGGATATCTTGTACATGCAGCTACATAGCTTTTAAGAAAAGCAAGGATGTTAAATAACCACTGGCCACACCCCAGCCGGAAACCAGAATGCTTGAATCCGCTATTTACTTATGAGTAAATCCGGATTTGCACTTATGCTGAAGAGATTCAAAGGAATTGCCTTACCCGACTTGTCTGCCAGGAAATACCACGTTGCTGAAAGACTTTTCTTGGATATTCAAACCTCTGATTCCCTTTTAAAAAGTATTTCTCCTGTCTTCTCCCAAGTAGTCGTTTATCAATCTCACCTAGTTGTACTTGTAAGTGCGTCCTTATACGTGCGTAAAAATGAAGCAACTCACTTTTGCCAAAAATGTACATACATATCAACTCTACATACTGTGAATGATCTACCTCAATTCATGTTTCTGACGAGTATTAAGTTCACTCTTGAATGTTTTCAGCACTCATGTTTGTGTCTTTATAACTCCCATGTTATTTCGATTGTCATTTAAAGAAAAATATACACCTCTCATTCCCTTTCTCTTTCTTGCAGTGTTGTTCTGTGGATAAAAATTTGCATTCTTCACATTCAAATCATAAGTTGAAATATGCCTTTTTTATTTTTACTTTCTTAAAAGCTGTGTCACTGCAATTACATGTACAAGATTCCCAATTGGCCACTTTGGATAAGTTCAAACTTTATGTTCTCTGTAGAATGCCATGCTGCTCATTCACTTTGTCTTGATAGTGGCTATGGCCTTGTAGCTGAAAAATATTGATGACATTATTAGAAATTATATTTAACTACTGAAACCCAAGCTTCTCCCAAAATTATGAAGTTCGTAATTATGACCACAAACAAGGCATCTTTTCACAATAATCAATCACACATGTAGTGTACGCACCTCGATAATTTGGAATATCCAGGATGAACGAAGAAGAAATTCTCTGTGCATCTGAACCAGATCCAGATTCGGCTATGCAAATGTATTTGCCATTATTTTTGTAACTGAGAATAATATCTGGCTGAGGATAAGGCATTTCTTGTTCTGTAATATCCCCCGTCCTGATCCTTATCCATCTATACTTCCAATAGATTGATGATTTTGGAACAACTGAACATGTTGGAGTGATCGTTCCACCATCTTTCCGAATTATCCTTCGGTTGCCAGGGAGACCTTTGATCATCACAACTGGAATGTCGATGATAAATAATATTCAGTATACCTGTGTACTGTCTCACTTGATTCTACTCATAGATTTGCCAAGGACTGGCTAGAGTTTTTGGTCCAGGATAGTTGCCAACCTCAGAGAAATCGGACCCTGGTCGATAATTTTTCAAATTGAACACACTTTCTATTAAAGACAAACTTTTAATTGAATCTAGATTGTTCATGTATAATGCAAGTGCTACGTTAACATATAATTGCACAATTGCTATTCAAATTTATACAATGGATACAATGCTCAAAATACAACAGTCACAATACTACAACACTATAAACCAATGTCGGCCATAGGCTTTCGAAAGTGGGTCACAGGATTTAGAAAGGGGGCGTCGGACTTTTGGAGGTGCACTTGATAAGTTATGGTAGCGAATGACAGTATTTGAAATGAGGCGATCATTTGCTGGGAATTTTTCCGGTAGATGATGATAAACAATTGTTTTTAATGCCGCCATCTTACTTTTACTGTATATGTTCAAATCTGATAAAAATGCAAGAAGACCAAAAGAGTCATTGAGATTCAAATAGTTTGTTATAGACATTTTAGCAGTTCGAATTTTCACTATATTCGTATTGAAATTTTACTTCTGATAGAGACAGCTCTTTTTTGTTTATTACTTCCCTCTTCATAAAGTTTTACATTTCAAGTTAAGCTAAGTGGCGGGATTTCAGTTTCTACTGTGAGAGCATAAAGAGATTTCATATACTCGTATATATATATATATATATATATACAGTATATATATATATATACTGCATGATATATTTTGTTCATAAAGAGTTTAGTAATTTTGACCTTGTCATAAGTGCTGTATGCAAAGTTTTCGTCTGAAGATTTCACTTTACTGTACTTTTCTGGTGCAAGGATATTCAAATTATGAAAAAATCTAAGCATCAACTCATTTTTTATCTTCAAAGCAGGTCCGGCAGAAACAGCTTCGATCAAGAAGCTTGAGCCATGACTTTTTGATTGAAGGAAATTTGAGCCACAGGACATTAAACGTTGAGAAACACCGTTAGAGAGATAGAGAGATAGGACTAATCTAATCTGCTGTAAGCTATTCAGTGCAATGCGATACATAAAGCCGTGTATATCACCATGGGATTTTGAATTGGCAAAATTCATATGTGCAACGTCACGATGATATGGTTCAATTGTTTTCATCGTCAAAAGTATTTACAGCATGTTCCCTTCCAGCACTAAACTTCGATGGAACACAGCTGGTGCTCTGACTACAACATCTGGTTTCGCGAATTATGTTGACTGTCGATGGTTCTTTCACTAAGGCGAGGTAAACTGGACAGTGAGATTTCAAATTTGGTTTTAGCAAAGAAGTAGGATGACAACGATAAAGTGAGTTACTTCCTTAATTTGCTATCTTCAAAAGTATCAGATGAAATTTTGTCGGTATGTTCTAAACTGGGTGTTGGAACGACACCAGCTGAGACATTGTTGTCTGAAATTGAAAAGTTTGGATTTACAAACTGTGATTCAAAATCTGATTACAACTAGAAATGATGTCGAACGGATAGTACTTGCGATGAGAAAGCTTTAAATGTTGGGATTTACAGTTGAAGCACTTATTACCACATTCGTTGCAAACAAACTGGGGCGACCGCACAGAAGCACTATTAGGCTGACAAGTCTCTAGCAACATCTCTAACCCATTGGGGTGTGCACAGATGGACTGTTAAGTCAGCCTGGGTTACGGTCTTGGTTGGTGATCACTAACTTTATACATTAAATTTACATTATATGAATAACTTTATGCATAGTTTCCCCCTCGGAAAAATGCGTAAGTGCAAGTTTAAATACAGTTTCCTAGAAGATGCAAGGCTCGATATCTCAGTATTGCATCTTCAGTTCAACGTGGTGAAGTGAATAACACGGAAAACTAAGAGACAACTTCCAAAATTTGCAACTGTTTTCTCCCGGAAACTCTAGGCTACATTACACTCTCCGACCGGAAACAGAGAGCAGGAGAAGGTAGGAAGTGTACTACCAGGTATTGGAAGTCTTTCTGCGGCAACTTAGCTGGCTTCATTCACTTTGTAAAGAATTTCATGCTTTAAATGTTGCTTAAAACACGGTATTTAGTAGAAGCTTTATTCGTCTTAATTTGCCTACGTAGCACATTATGTATTTGCATAGCGCTTATAAGATCAGTCAGATAATAGTAGAGTGGCACGTTATTCAGTGTGATTTATACTAAGTTTTTGTGTGTCATGTGAGCCATTTTATCTCTTTTGCATTCTTAACTTGCTGAGAAAGAATGAATCACCTGAACGCATACAAATAAAATATGGACAAGAAATTTGTCTATGAGGGATTTTCTCTGCAATTATCTGAATTCTCGAGATGAAGGAAACTGGTTGATGCACAAATCCATTACTCCTCTGTTTTCACTGTTGTTAGAGGAACCAAGACACTTGTAAATGATTTACTATCCTTTTTTGATGGCAGACTTGTTTCCCATTGACGGTAAAAGTTGTATTTTGCAATCAAATGACATCATTTGAATTAGCATCAAAATACATGTAGTGAAAGTCTCTCCGTTTTGCTTTCTGTTTTAGCCTGCAGTACCGAATAATCTACAACTTGGACAGTGTTTCTAATAAGTCAATAGGTCATAACACTTTTCTAAGTTAGCACTCAGTGAAAGCTGCTTCACAAGCTACCGACATGAAAACTAAGGAATCCCACCTACCCGTGCTCTCATGGTCGTTCACCATTTTTTGGGTAACTGCATGCATCTACACTGTAAATCGCTCAATACCGATCAGTACCTCAATACCGATGCTAGTGAACTAATGACAAAATAGTTTGTCAGCTCTTGCATGGCTGGTAATGAGTTTCAACAAAGTTTGTTGGGTGTGAATAGTATGCTGATCTTGTCACTCTTCTTCATTCAGCTTGCTTCTCAGCAGTGCTTGATAATGAAAACATCATGTTCCTACGCTCATGACATTGTTGTGTTGGTTTGACAGGGATGGCAACCTGTACATCTCAAATTTAGGCGTACCGTGACCAAGTGATATTAATAAAGGCTTCGGATGCCCGCCCAGCTTACATCTAATCAGCAATTTAATGAAAGTAGCACAACAAGCAATGTGCGTGAAAAATGAGTAGTTACTGAAGACTAATGGTAAGTCTAGGGTTCGGAAAAACAGACATTATTTTTAATGAATTTTTGGAGTATTTAAATATTTGATTTTCTCCAATATTTTATAGGTATTTCCAAGGTTCGTGGACTTTAATGCATTTAGGCTTACTCAAATACTTCCAATTTCTTTGAAAAGAACTTGATTTAATCATATGTAAAAAGCAAAATTTTGAAAATTAGGATGCATCGGCAGTCACCACATTTAAAGACCCATTTTTGACCACAGTTCCAGACAGTGGAACAAAAATTTGAAAATTAAGTTGAGAGGCAATGAAAACTGATTTATAAAAATTTTGTATACTAGACATAATAATTGAAGCAGCCCGATGATATAAAATCTAAAACATGAATGACATTCTTCATAACCACCAATGCTTCTAAATGCATGAATACGCTGAGTTATCCAAAAATTTCATAAGGATATAATACGTCTTTTTCTTTTTGTTTCAATCTGATATAAAAAATATGTTTAACAACGAAAAGACTTTAAAATGTATGTTCCGTATTGAGGTTGTTATGCTTTAAATGCAATCTCAGTCTTGAAACAGATCCTACGGCTGTTAAATGTGGAAATTCAAAATTTGTTCCACTTGGGAACTGTGGGCATGGTAGGTATCATACCTTCAAACATGATATTATCAACATCTACTTCTGCTGACTTCCGACGATCGATGAAAGATGAATAAAATCAGATTATCACAACGTGCAAATACTACGCCACAGATGGAATAAGCTTTCGAAACTCTCATGAGTGCATGGATATCTTCCCCTTCATATGACGTTGGAATCTGACGTCTGCCACCACAGGCGCTTGTTGAAACCAGAAATTAACTGTCTCTCGATAGCCAATAGGTATCTTTGATATTTAGGCTTTCCATTGCCGTGCATAAACGCTATCTATCTTCATTTTTTAACAAAGATGTCGAAAAGATACACGCCGACGAAGTTGTCAGCATAATGAAAACGACGATGATATCTAGCGCCCCAAATTAAATGGAACCAGCCAGTGACGGCCAAGAGTCTGATGAAGACAGTGGGAATGAGGATGATGTTTTAGTGGTGAACAATTTATCACAAGGGGACGACAACTGACCTGCTCCCCGGTTGAAGGACATTTCTGTACAAAACCGATACATGAAATCAAGGAATTACCTTCGTTCAGACGAATGCTGATAGTGCCTACATGTGTGTCAGAGGTCGGTGGATCTCCTGGGTCAGCGTGACCTAAATCCAAAAGCGCGGGACTATTTCCAACTGAAAATTCCCTTTAACAGATTCCAAATAATCCTGTCGAATGTTTTGAATCTGTGATAGACTGATGAAATGATTGAGTGGATAGTGGACCATGTTCAAAATCTATATCTGCGCAGCGCTACCAGGATTTTACGTTTCAGTACTGACAAGTTCGAAATTCGTGCTTTTCCGGAATTCTTTTATTCTCAGTAAACACAGTGTTCCACGATGGAGGATGATGAGGAATATGAAACTGAACAACAAATTCCTTCGTTGTACATGCGATGTCCAGAGCTCGTTTCGAACTGCTGAAAAAGTATTCACATTTCAGTGACAATGATCAATTGATAAAAACGGACAAGTATGCCAAAGTTCGTCCTTTATTCCGACAATTAGAGATCCATTTATTCAAATTTAATTAAGAACACAATCCAGAAAACACTGTGTGTTGATGAAGCAATGGCAAAATATACGGCAAACACAGTGGTACGCAGTACATTCATAATAAGCCCCTCTGAAATATGGGTATAAGATCTTGGTGTTTATGTGACTCGAAAGGTTACTTAATTGATTTGATCCTTATCAAGGTACAGCGCAGATTGATCCTGAGCTTAGGAGTGGGAACAAGTGTAAGTTTTTGCGTTTGTTAAAAAGTGTCCCAGATCTTCCCTACAAGATTATTGGGATCGTTTCTTTTCTTCGTTGAAGTTATGTAACTTCGACTTCTCCGGCAGAAATATTGGTTTGACAGGTACCATCACTGTCGAACAGAACAAAGAAATGCCCATTGAAAGATCAAAAGGTGAACTTAAAAAAGACCAAGGGCTCTTTTGACTATTGGTGTTAACACTAGTAACTGAACTATCGAAATTTGTTTTTAACGATAAAATAAAGTTTTCACGTTGTCAGCACGGCACACGGCATCGAACCTATGTCTGCAGCTTCCCCGATGGTCACGGCGTCGAAGAAAAAGGTAATAATAAAACAACCACGATTGAGATAACATGAGTATAACAAATATCATGGCCGAGTAGACAGGATGGCCCCAGAATATGTCATATTACGCCCACGTCCATACGTTCCACAGAAATGGTGGTGGCCGTTAGTTTTTATTCGCGATAGAGATCGGCGATGCAAAATGCATGGCAATTACAATCGAAAATCTGGACATGATCTGGATCAACTTGCCGTTTTTCCGAAGAAATATCGTTCAGAATTATCTGTCTTCTGGCGCGAACAAAACCACCATGTCGAGGAAACACTCCACAAGCCAATGCAAATGAGCCTCGAAAAACGAGTGCCTTTTACTTTGAGGAAATCCAATTGGGTGATCATAACATTGACCAAGCATTTAAACAGAACAGGTGTCTCTGTGTCGAGCAAACACAAAGAAGTGTGTTGACAATGCTCAGGTGAATTTGCATGAAAGATGTTTTGCTGATTTTCATCTGTTGAACTAATTTTGAAGTGAACTTTTAAAACCTGAGTGTTACTTTTGGTTTAGATAATTTGTGTTCATATCTTGAATCTGTTGTTTCATTGACAAAATTAAGTTTGAAAATGATTCTATTGATCATTTGAAAACTGAATAGCGTTTCATTGAATTATAATAGTTGCTATCATCACCGTCCGGTGTTGTGTCTAAGCAATCAATAAATTTTGAAAACTAAACGTCAATGAGAATATTCTTTGAATTGGACTGATCCTTCAGAGCTCAAAGTTTCCATCTTGGTGGACGGACAAGGTGAATGTTACCTTTCATGCTCACAGTTCCACTTATGGAAAAAATTTGAATTTCCAAATATTGATCGCAATAATGAAATTCCGAACGAAAAAAAGGAATTCGATATGTAACCAAGGTAAAATATATCAAAATTACTGCTAATCATAAAATCAAAAATTCGGTCAAAAATGGGTTAAAGACCATGTACCTCTCCCACATCTATGACCATATTATATCAAATTTTAAGAACTCTATGCACTATCGATTGTTATGTCAATGCACGTTTTGTCGCAAAATGTTAGGATCAACTTACTGAATCTGACTGACATCAAAGACATCTAAATCCTCGTCTCAATTTAATAGTGTTTCAGGCGGCGAGAACACACTCTCGGATAGCAGCCTCCTCATCAAGTCTGCCATGTATAACTTTGCGCCAATCACGAGCGTCGACCGGGACACTCGAGCGTACTTATCGAAATGCTGTACAAAAGTACAAAGCGAACTTTAATCTGACAATCGCGGTCCTACTTACTCTCAAAATAAATGAAAAATTATAGAGCCTACTTATATTTTTTTCACGTTTGCATTGTTTAGCATAATATAAAACTTGAACTGGAACTTAGAATGCGTGGGGATAGTCAGTTGCTAAACATGCTGATGGAATGAAATTCAACTTTCCCTCCCTTTACGCCCTTCCTGAGTCCTTATATCACATGCATAGTTTGATTTTCTAACAATTGAGATATTTTAAGACTTATTTTTAAATATTCTGAGGTTTTGAAATGAATAAATATTTTGATACACTTTTGACTAAATTTTTGCGGACCCTATAAGTAATATACCTACATTTATTGACTGCCAAATGTCATCGGTAACAATCCACATACATCTTGAACCTTGTAATTTATAACCTTCTTTGCATCTCAACAGTAATTGATGTGACAAGAGCATAATTTTTTTCATTGATACCACTCCAGAACTATGCTGCAATGCCAGTTGCCCCGAAGAACATGCCGACTTCAGCTGTTTTTGCGCGAATTATTTTTTTTGAGGCTTTAGAATGTAAAATTGGTTGCAGAATGCGAAAGCTGCGCAGCTTACTGTATTAGCCTGCGCCTTAAAGAAGTTGTTCCTGATACAACAGCTCGGCATTTCAATCCCCATTGACCTTATTTGGCAGCATTAAGCGGTTAATGCTAAACTAACAATTAAGTTTCAGGATTAGAAAGGTGATTCACCGCTGCTAACACATTGATCTTTGAATAGTTAATCCGAGATGACTCATAATGACCAACAGTAATCCAAGCGTTGGTATTATACATGCTAGAAATTTCATCCAGTAGATCCATGAACTCATCATGAAGACAATAGAATTACCCAATTTCCCCCCAGTCTTCAATCTGCCCTCGAAAACACCCTCCTCATGTTAATATTACATCGCTCCACAGAACCTTACTTGGTTATTCTTTCAATTATAATTGAAGGTAGGCGGAGAAACTTTCTGCCTTCGTTTCGTAATGTGGATCCCTGACATTCGTAAACACCATTATACTGAGGTCTAAAGGTTTTGTATTGTTAGTAGAGAATTGTAAAATCCCGATCCACTTAGGCTTTTTTTCCATGTTATTTTCCATCCTTGATCGTAAATTATACATTGTCGACGTATTGTGCCACCGTATGTCAGACTATCGCTATCTCTAAACATACAAATGTGTACCACAGGAGTAATCATTGGCCTGCAAAAAGTTGGAGAATGCAGTTAACTACTTACCTACAGCGAACATCAATATTTCTTGAAACCGGTACAACTGTTTCAAGAGGAGAGCAATGATCATTATTGATTTATTTTCGTACTACGCAGAAGTTTTGAAAGGTTTTCTAAGCATCTGGTAGCGAATTACACCATGCAACAAAAAAAAATTTTCCTCTGTACCAGAAATTAAGTCTTATTTTATCTTGTCAACATGCTTTCTGACAAATAGGAAAATTAAGTTTAATTTCCATATCAAAATGCTTTTTGAACAAATGCCAATTTGAAATTTGCATTTTCCATGTTTTTAATAGAAAATGAATATAATATATCAAATCTGAATTCTATTTGTACTCCATGGATGGATTTGTAATTTGTTTAAATAAAAAAAAAACGTGCTAAATATATTTTAAAATTATCTTTTTCAAATGATGTTCGCACGTTGTTTCAATTCAATATCATGCCCGATTTATAACATTGTTGAGGTAAGTGTTCATTCATCATTAATTTACTACATTCATACTTTTAACTTGAATAGATGCAAATCGTAGGCGACCTACAATATAGGCTTACAACATAGTTTAAAGGCTAATTTTGAACGTTAAAAATGATTCCTGAAATGGTGTTTGGTACCAGATAATTTGTGAAACTTCTACCAATACTCGCAGTGTAACAGCTTCATGGTAAATGTATTGTCATAAAAAAAATGGACCAATAGCAAAAGAGGTTCTCTAGTAGGACAAAAATGCTGCTCTATAAAGTTTGTTCTAAGGAATAACTCTAGCAAAGTTACAGCCAAAATTGTGCGTCAGGGGTGATTCGAACACCGGTCCACTGTGCACCCAGCGACACTGTTCACAGCACACGCTCGCTATCCACAGAGCTACTGAACTGATATCACTTATCCCGAGCCCCTTTGAGTTAAAGAGATTTATCGTTGTCTGTTGTACTAATAATATGATGTAATAACATGATTTCATATTCTTACGTTGATGGGGAATAAATTTCAAATATTTTCTAAAACCAGTGTGCTAAGGCCCATTTACGAGTACATGGTCTATACATAGTTTCCCATAATCCTGATTGTATAGTTTTTTAACACACTTTTATTCTTTTTTCAGGATCTGGTATTAACTCATCGGCTTCAAGAGGATGCCGCTATTCGGCTGATCGCCTCTTCCTGTTACGTTTGTGGAGAGTTCATCAAGGTTTAGAGGCCAAGAAATATGCTTATCATCATCCAAGAAGATGGCAAAGGCTTATTTCCTAATTTTGGAATGCCTGTTGGCGATCAAGACCAGAATTGGGGCTCCCCATTTCTCTGTGAACTTTGAGCACTAAATCTTTGGAAAGATGGCTAAGGGGAAAACAGAAGAAAATGCGTTTGGCCGTTCCTCGAATTGGAGGGAGCCCACTGATCACCTCAACGACTGTTACTTCTGTATAGTGGATCTTCGGGACGAAAACGAGGCAAAAAGAGTGCCAATCGCTTAAAATACCCTAGACATTCCTCATCAATACCCCTTAACCACACAATGACAACTTCCTATTCCACCACCACGCCTCCTCTCTTTGAGAATCTGACTCCCAGGAGAAACACTGATCGAAAGATCCGTCAGCAGATGATGACTATGCGATGCAATGAAAACAAGCCCTAATTCCCAAATCAAAACGATATCAATGACCTTATTCGAGATCTCAGTTTAACAAAGGAAAATGGGAATTCTGACATCTCGTCTAAAACAGTGGAATTTGCTTGCAAGAAGGTGATAGTAACCCTGCAGCGAAAGCGACAGGCTGTCGTTTTTCAGTGTATTTTACATTGAGAGATGGTGTTTGTTATTGTCACGACATTCCCGCTTTATTTGAAGCTATCGCATTCCATGTACCAATGCAGATTGGGGCGCTTGTTCATATATAGCTCTCAGAAGAGTCTTAAAGTTGTTCTATTGCATAATGGAAAACTCCATCCGTCCATGCCGATCGTACACTCATGTCAATGAAAGAACGATAACTAAAACGTGAAGAAAATCCTTGATCTTATCAAATATCAAAGACTACAAATGGGAATCATTGGCGCCTTTAAGATGGTGGCTTTTTTTTATTGGACCTTCAGGTGGCTGGACGAAGTACCCGTGTTACTTTGTTTGTTGGATAGCCGAGCGTCCACGTGTTCACTACCAGCAATTCAAATGGCCACAGAGAGAGGAATATCCTTGTCGGTAGGAAAACGTCCTTCATGAGCCACTGGATGATCCAATAAAGTTCTCATGCCCCCACTCCACACAAAACTTGGTTGATCAAGCAGTTGGAAAAGCCATTGATCTTCAAATCGCAAGCTTACCAGTTTCTGGAGGCTTCTTTCCTGAGCTGTCTTCTCTGCCAAAATCAAAGCAGACTTTTATGTTGGCCCTCAAACAAAAAACACTTATGGCTTCACAGGAATTGGCTAAATCTACTGACTTCAGTAGAAAAAGCTGCCTGGGCTAGCTCAAATACTTAGTTACAACTTCCTCGGCAACAACAAATCGGATGACTATGTCGAGCTCATTGAAGAGCTAATCGCCAATTATCTAGCCATGGGTTGTAAAATGTCCTCAAGTTACACATTTCGCTGGCATCCATTTGAACAAATTCAAATCAAATTTGGGAGCTCATTCGAAGAACAAGGAGAAAATTCCATCAAGATGATTCAAGAACTTTGAGCACACGCATCAAGGTCAGTACAATTAAATATGAAGGGAGACTATGTATGAACTTGATCCGTGGATTCTGACGAAGAAAACAAATTAATAAATTTGCATTACAACTCATTCTTGCAGCATTCTCGTTTTTTTCTCCTAAATAAAGAAAATATATAGGCCTACTACGGCCTACACTTATGGGTTTCAGGCTAATAGTCTGCAATCATAGGCCTACAAATCAGAAATATTAACATAAGGATCCTTTCAACATAAGGATAAAATGAAAATTTACATCGTTGTTTTAAGACTTTACGAACTATAGGAACCCAAATCTTCCGTAAAAAAACCGGTATTTTCTCAAAAAGGTCAAAATTGTATTATTTTATCAAAAAAAAAACAAAAATTAATATACTGACTATCACAAAAGCATTTTTAAAAACGGAGGATTGTTGTTTTCCGGTGGTTTGTGTGACCCATGCGTAAGGAATAAAACATTTTTTTTTTCCGGGGAACAAAATTTGTGTTGCATGGTGTTATCATTTGCTGCGAAATGATAGCAAAGAGAAATGAGGCATTATCAAATTTAAATTCAAGATGTTCTGGCTTAGCCGCCTTGTAGGTTGGTAGCAAGTTACCTACAACTCGTCGAATATCATTCAGGCGGAAAAGAACCGCTTTCAAGATGAACACGGTCCTGGAAGCCCATGAAAATCCAAACCAAACCATCCTTCATCCATGAAAAAGACAATATTAGTTACCCTTTGATGAGTAGAGGCTTGGCAGCTGGCCATTAATTTCATTTGGGAGCTCACGGTTTACAGTGATTACAAGGTACCAGACAAATAAGGTAAAATCACTTTGTTAGAAAGCTGGTAGCTATTACTCACTTTAAATGTAAAGAAAATGAGAGAAATGCTTAATGCATAAATTTCAGTGTCGAGTTGATACCGATAACCAAAATATATGACAAAAGAAAACTGCTGGCAATCAGCGTGAGACTGGAGTTTTCGCTACAGTGTGCCTTCGTAGAAGAGTGTTGTGTTCTGCATCCAGTATTCAAACATCAATGATAAAATTGTTGCATACAGAGCCAAGCACACCCAATGCACAGTGTATAGGTCCAACATATTGTGGATGCATTCCTCCGCGATGCCACACTTGTAGTGTTTGAAGCTGACTGTACGTTTACGTTTTATGCATCCCACTAAACAAAAAACGAAGCTATAGATGTTGGCTCAGTGGAAGGTGAAGTTGATTGAAGACTTCGTTGCAATAGCATGTGTAAAGACTCATTATCCTTCGGATTTCACATCAGACAAAGTGGATGGTGTCAGTGTTGATGGAAAACACCTGTAGGACGGGGACCAATGTATTTTCCCATCCAGGCCCATTTACTTTTACATTGTCTTTCCTACAGATTCCACCGTATTGTAGATGGTCATACCACTCACTTCGAAGTAATTGCTAATTTTTTACAAAACCACTCGCAGCTGCAGAGAATGAAGATATTATCATCAACAAATTAACGATCTTCCTAAATCGCATACTTACCTATTTTTTGTTAAAGATTTAGCAACAAACATGTGTCGCAATCCTTCTTTTTTTCCTAACAATTCAGAACAGCCATTGCATTTCATATGTTCCATTGCTATCCTTTGTTAAATTTGGAAATGTGTAGCGTATCATTCAAGGGTCGTTCGTCCGCCTGGAACATTCCAATAAACTAACCCAATTTTCATCCAGGTGCAATACAAATGCCTGTGAATTGTCCCTCCTACTTCTATGTGTTTTTTTTTATTATTTTGTCATAACCGAATGAATGCGAATCCTTAACGCTTCAAGAGCCACGGTATTTGAAAGTGCTATTAATAAGGATAGAACACGGATGAGGAAAGTATAGTGCCCAACCCTTGCTGCGGGCTTCATAAATGTATTCATCAGATGTGTAGTTACTCGTGTCGACGAACAGTTTTGTCATCAATTAGAAATTTCATTTTTTCTGTCTCGGTTTTCCCACGTTGTGATGTCCAAGCCAGGCTGATCGAAGTAGCATATTAGTCTTGTATTTCATGAACCCATAAGCGACTCGCACGATGACCTCCAAAACTGACATGTCACCTGTCGGCGAATAAAATGATAGTTAAGTAATGAATAGATATTTAAGTTCCCGATTATAGTAGGCCTGCCTGTTCACAATTATAAAACTTTGAGCTTCTTTTTTTTTGAAAATGAATAAATCTCCGTCACTTATCGATTTTATCAGCTATGAAACATTGGCATCATTCCCTTTAATTAACACAAATTAACTTGTCATGACCCGTTTATGCGACAAATTTGAGCCGATAGTTGAGCAAAAATATTTTTACACTGTTTCCATTAACATTCATCTTTAATGCCTGAAATGTAGTGAACTGACATGGCATGCTAGTAACGGTAAATGGTATTTGAGGTCTATGCACTGTAAATTCAAATGGACCTATCACGGTCTGTCAACTTTAACTTATTTAACCTCCTTTTCATTCCAGCCCCCCTTATCGAAATCCGCCCACTAACACACCACGAACCAAAAAACTACTCACCCAACACCAAGCAAAAACCCAAAACCTCCTCCCCAATAAAAATTAACAACCCCCCCCCCCACCCCCCAAACAAACACCCCACCCCCCCCACCCCCCCCACCTCCACACCCCCCCCCCCAACCACACCCCCACCCCCCAACCAACCCCCCCCACAAACAAAACCACCACCACCCCCAACACCCCACCCAACCCCACCCCCCCCCCACTACACACCAACCCCCAACCCCCCCCCCCACCAAAACCCCCCCACCCACCCACCCAAACCCAACAAATAAAAATACGGGTCTTCGTGTCATGGTTTGAAAAAGGGTTTTCATGAGTGTGCGTATATAGAACGTCTACTGGTCTGATAGGAAAGATTGCATGTCTATATGCCAGACTATAATAGGGGGGGTAGGGGGAGCCTATCTATTAGGACTATATGGAAAGACCACTTAATACCGTTTGGTGAGCCTGTTGATACAGACGCACAGTGTGCATGTAGTTGATTTATCAATAAATTGAAAGGACTATCGACAGACACAATAA
The DNA here is from genome assembly GCA_907163375.1 of Prostheceraeus crozeri. Taxonomy (NCBI): domain Eukaryota; kingdom Metazoa; phylum Platyhelminthes; order Polycladida; family Euryleptidae; genus Prostheceraeus; species Prostheceraeus crozeri. The sequence continues at coordinate 20,624 of CAJQUW010012903.1, read as the reverse complement.
AGTTCCGAAGGTCACTTCGGATCTGTAATGTTGATAAATCCCAAAAGCACCAGAAGCCTCTTAAACTTCCAATTAGATTTTAGGAACACCTTTTCTTCGTGTTGCCTTGTAAAAAAGGAACGTAAACGATATTTAAAGACCATTTTAGACGTCAATAACACCTTTCAAATGTAAAGTCTACGATGGTTAGTTTGCTAGGTTAGTTTGTTTACGTTATAGAATAAGAATTATATTCTCCTTATACTATGTATATGCTATCAATGTATAGCTTTCTTCGTCAGCCTGGCCTGCTTGTTAAAATACATTTCCATTCTGTATCCCATTGTCATGGAAATGGAAGTAATTGTGTTTTTCATCATTGGACTTGATTATTTCTCGTTGCTAATGCCTCACTGAATACATTCCAGTCCGCTTACCAGATGTCTGCAATAATCTCCACACCCAATCACCGGTTCGCTTAATGTAACAACTCAGTGTGATGTTTTTCTCCTGCCGTCTCTCAACGACCCTTTGTTTCCTATCGTACTGCTGCAAGCATTCTGTTTCCTTTGTCGAGCTCTCGCCCGAAATTTTACTGTGAGACTCCAATGAAGTTGCTACTGATGCATTGTACCTACAGATATCCACACCTGCAGTGATCGCTCATGCATATAAAAGTCACTATTTATGAAAAGTCCATCTTTGGTCCTAAATCCCACAAATGGAATTGCTACGAGTACCGCAAAATGCTGTGTAAATCAATGCGAATTTTCTATAGGGACATGGCGAGTTGAAGTCAAATGGTCAGCATTTAAGAAAGTATTATTCGCAAAATTGACTTATGCTGCTTTTTTTTGCTAGTGTGATTAGAAATGCTTGTGGTTATCTGTTGGCACCATTTAAACAGTTTGTGGCTTGTTCTTACTCATCTCATCCTATCCACCTGGCGTTAGAAGTGTGTTACTCTATGCTTCAGAGACATGGGCAGTGAAAACCGATGAGATCAACAGACATTTAGAACCGAGAACCACATGATCAAGATGCTATGTTCCCCCACGCTTTGCGAACGAAGACTATGGATGGACTAAGGAAAGCCTTGGGAATCGTCAGATTTACCGATTGTGCTCCGTGAAAATCGGTAAGATGGTTCGGGCACTTAGAGTGTAGCCTAATTCGAACTGGCCCAAAAAAAGCGTCTTTTGGAAGTACAAGGTCAGAACAACCATGTGGGCAAAAGAAGAAATGGAATGCATAACTGGAGAGGATCTTCGAGATTTTCCACCTCGACGTCGCACGGTGCAGACCGGCTGCATGGAGATCGCAAACGCCCCTAACCGGAAATGGCATGAATACTCGTCCAACCCCCAAACATAAGTAAAACAAGGACTCAAAATCGGGCATTAGGTAAGTCATTGACTCTTTCTACTGTACGTAGAAAAAGTACTACACGTTCCGCTTACATGTACTACAGTGTTGAACTCGCAACTATCAGTAGTTTAATTCTAGTGAAAACATAGGTATGAACTTAGTGGTTTCACTAGTTCATATCTAGTTACAAACCTTTGAATTAAAATGATCAAAAAACTTACAAAATTAGCACTAGGTTTCTTCTTTGATCTACAAGAAACACTTGATTTATTTTCAACTTGATCCACGACGTCATGTCAGACTCTTCAGAAACATGGCTTCAGAAAGCATCAAATAGATATGCTCTAACTCATTGACTATATATAGTTTCCTGAGTCTACATGTACATCAGTCATACATTAGACTATCGGAAATTGTGTTAATGACAGAGTAGCCGAAGATCGATTTGTCCTCTTAACTTATCCGAATTTGATAGAGCTCTTGCAGCTAAAAAATAAAGTTTAAGTAAAGCTCTAATTGTGCCATATCATAGGAGAATAATGGGAGTGGAATATTGAAAACGTGTGTTTTTGTAAGAACCGTGCAAGGCTTTCCATATTTCAATGAAGATAATGTTCAATCTACTATAATCTAGAACAAAGACTGAAATTGGGAACCTAATGTTACATCGGATACGGTGGTAGATTGTCATACAAGCGAGGTCAGGCTAGTAATCTAGCACCGAATTCACTGGTTGTCATGCTTCACAAATATTCACTTCTGTAAATACAAAATTATTATGGAAAGAGCTATGGATAAAAATGGATGAAAAATGCCCACATACAGTATTTCTATAAGAAAGAATGTTTTATAATTTTAAAAAACTCTCTACCATGCGGTCCTTACATACACGTTGGTTATTAAAATGTAAAAGTTTTAAATGTGATGGTACATGACATTGCAATCCATTCCAACCGACATAACTTTACTTATATCGTTTCGAAATGCTAATTGAAAGAATGAAGATATTCATTGAATCAGAATGTCACGTAGTATCTTTGCATAACATGTGTAACGTCCCTGTGTGCCAGGCTTATCAATGATTGGTATATCCAGCAATGTCTGACTTTCAATACGGCCTCCATCAGCAAGAATCCAGTAGAATTCTTCCCATCCTTGTTCATTTTCTTATGCATTGAGCCTGTGAAAGTATGCCGTTGAATTTCATTACCTCATCCGGAATGAGTCCACGATGTAATATATTGTCCTAAAAATTGGAAGTAAAATTATCACACAAAAGTAAATTTAAGATTGATAATTACAACATAACAACTTAAGATTTTGTGAGAATAGTATGGAGAACCTGACAGAAGTTGGGAGTTTATGTTGGGGATGTCAACCTCCTTTGTGAAACAATGATCCTTATGCTCATTTTTTGTCAAACTTGTGTGAATCGATAAATTTATTTCATCAGATCATTCCTTTTCAGAGGTAGGAAAGATCTCCATGTCTAATGTATGACATCAATGTAGTAAGAGTACTTTAGCTTGTGCGACAGCGCTTTCAATGACCATGCTGCTCTCCATACACAAACGCACAGACTGATCTTTACTTAGTTAAAAAACAGAAATTTGCCAAAAATCAATTAATACGTATTGCTTCATATGACCCGAACACGTGAAGTAATTAATACTTGATTTCAGAAGGATTGTCTTTAATTCACTTTAAATGGTATTCCCCATTTGCATGCGCATCAACATCTGCTTCACAACCTAACGTAGTTTAAAACATGCATGTCACAACCATGCGCATAATGGACAATGCATTCATTGTCTTCTTCGGATCAACAGAAGAGGCCTACTTGTTCTTTAAAGGATTGCACTTTCTACAATATTTTATTATGGAAATAATTAATCAAAATTCCCTATGGTGAAAGGTGTAGTGTGAAACATTTGATAACAAATGGATTATAAATGAAATATTATTATTATTATCCCCCACATAATCTAAGTTATCAGCGTGTTGCATTAAGTTTAATTATAGTCTGTGTAAGCTCCGTTTTTTTAGTCTACCTCTAACGCATAATTATTTTTTTCACTGTGTCAAATTTTTACATTTTATCCATTGGACTTTGAGTTGTTTTAAAAACATTTAATTTCCTATGTTCTGCCACCTTTCCTATGTGTACACAAAGAGTTGTTTTTGATACTTTGCTTTGAATTAATTGTAATGCATGACTTTCATAATTGCTGCACATATGTTACTTCTTATTAAGACTAACGTACTTAGTTGCAAACTTCTTTATTTGGTATTTTATATCGGGACTCTTGCTGTTTTTGTGCGATACTAAGACAACCATTAGTAAGATCACAAAAACACTAAATACTAAATTCATTGCTAAGCTGACGAGCACTCAGAGAACACCAACATTCAATGAATCAAAAGCTATTACAACACTTGAAGCCAACAATCAATAGAAGACAAGAATACCTATTGCTACATTTCCTGCCTTCTCACTTTGATCACCTCACATTCACCAAGCAACACACAATTCTTGATATCATACACTTTTTTTGTAAATCTTCACACCAAGTAATGCTGACCACCATTGACTAACGACCTAGAAGGCTCTGGAACCTAAGGCTCCGTCAATCGCTGTGCCAAAGTCATTTTAACCTTTTACATGTTGAACCAATATACTTGAAACAAACTAAACTTCGAGTCAGAACCTCTTTTAACTTGCTCCTGGTACCTTCACTAAATATGCTGATCCGTGAAAATTGCATGTGATTACGCAGCAATATCTTTAGATTTTAACTAATGCAACAACAAATTGCACTGAGATCATTTCCTGGTAGCGAAATGCCACTCTACTCGCATTTGCTTGTCCTGATATTTACTTAGTTCAAAGTTGATGTTACAGCCGCACCTTTTCGAAATTAATGTAAAACGAGCAGCTAACATATATATTTATAAATAAAATAGCAATTCATTAAGCATGTCGTCAATCTCAATGAAATATGTTGCAAAATTATGACTTCTGTGTGATTATAAATGAATCAAACCGTGAGCACGTGCAAAGTATCTGTGTTAGTTACGTGCACTATACATTTAATGATAAGGTGGAACTTTCAACGATCACGTGGCAACAGAAGAGCCAATAAAATTTCATCTTTGTCCGAAAAGAGAGAATTTAAGGAAGTTCATAAATGTGAAAGGCAATAACCGAAAACGAAACTGTTACCACAACACAACCTGTGGTGGCCGATTACTCCATCAAGAAGAATAAAATCATCAGGAATAAGCTTATCCCCCACACTTGACATCTATGGAAACTTCGATGATCAGCCTTCCGCGAAAGGTTTTGAAACCGAGGTGAAAAAGAAGAGCGAGTGAAGTATAGATTGCGACAAATTTTGGAGGAAACGTGGACTGTCAATGCAAGAAAATGGCACGCAGACCACAGCGTCAGACAATGCGGCCAACACACTCAACCAGATGGAAAGAACTGACGAATTGGAAAGAGCAAGTAGCGAAGAAGAACCCCCAGAATTCCCTGTGGCGGAAAACAGGACCAGGAACAGATCGCGAAACGTATATATCGCGAGACGGCAAGACGTAAATCTCGTCAACATATTTGAGTGCTCAGCAAACAAAAATGTACGAGAAGACGCAAGATTCGGAGCATCGCTACACAGGACAAGACATCTCACCGTTGCAAGGCGAATAAGAGAGGAGACCCCATTTACATTCTCCCTGCCCTTCAGAAAAGATGACGAGGGGTGACTGATGAAATGACAGTGCGTTGAAAAGTGGCGTATCATTAATGAGACTCCTAATAGAAAATGCTCAGAATAAGTTCGAGTACCGAGAACAAGACGCTAAGCTTCCAGAGGGTCCCAGGTATTGAATAGTCAACAACGGATGTAGCCAGAGCCATACGCAAATGCCGCAGATGAAGAGTTCCAGGTATTCCCCTAACCCGTGTCGTTCTCGAAAGTGATCGAAAACTTAGGTTGATATCGTCGGTAACAGCGCTAACAAATATGGCTCAATGCTTTCCGATGAAAGAAAGAGATAACCATCCGATTGCAAAAGGAAGCATCCATCATTTCCATTATTCAAAGGCAATAGGCGATCCTCAAATCATTCAATCTTATAAGAGGCTCCATGGAAATTACCTTACCCATCAAACTACATGGACCATATATTGAAGATATTCGAGCGATCGTTGGGGAACAGAAAATTCCGTGACGTCACCATAATGATCAGAATGCAATTGGTCGTTCAAATGCTAGGTATAGCAATCCACTGACGCAATATTTTTGATGTATTTCCGCCAACTCCCAAGAAAAGGAACTCATCGAAAAAGAAGGGAGAAGCCTGTAAACCCCCACAACCCCCCTGTCCAACCAACCATGGCTTTGTCGACCATGAGAAGGGACTTCGATGGTTGAACTTTAGCTCTGGCTGGAGTGAGTCTGGTGATCCTGCAACAGTCCTCGGGGTCTGCGAAATGGTTGGTAAGTAGGGCGATCACACGTTATAAAGAAGCCATAAGTCAATGACTTCTCATTTGACGGGGCAAAGTCGGTGAGTGTAGATGGAATTCCCGATGTGTACAGCGAAGAGTTCGATGTTAATGCAGGCATGATCGTATTCTTTAAGCTTAAGCCGTACTACTCCTGTTTGCATGTGTCTTTAGAAGCCGTCACGAAGAAACGTCAGAAAACTGGCCTACATTTGGAGTCTCTCTTTGCCGATGATCTCCTCCTTGGTGGCAGAATTAGTTAGGCAAAGAGCTTGCGAGCAAACTTTCTTCTTGGAAGGGCCTCTTCACAGTAAAGGCCGAACAGTGAACTATTCTATGTGAAACATTCTAACAGGGGTTCCAATTCTAATCAAGAGAGTGCACAGTAATGTTGTCAAATTTGAGGCTCACAAGCATTTCAGTGATTCAGCGTTTCATTCTGTCGCCTGTCATGCTCAGTAGCTACAATCGTGTGCCCGCCGGTGTAAAGGGGAAATGGTACCAACGAAACTCCATCATTTGGAGACGGTGATCATTTCAAGGTTAATGAGGAGAGATACGAGCTAGTGAATACTTTTTCTTTACCTCGGTGATGTCATTGGATGCTGGCAGAGGAGCAAGTGCAGCAGTCATGTCTACATTCTGGAACGGTTGGTGTCGGTTTCGTGAAATGGCACCCTTTTTAAACATCTAGAGAAACTGCACAAATCATGTGCGCGCACCAGCATTTTGTACAATGTCACACTGTAAACTGTAGACAACCACTTGTCAGACAATTTAATCAGCCAAATCAGTATTTTTGGCTGATGCTAACGTACTATCATATAAATTTCCTGCTTTCCTGCTGTGTGCGTTCGCGAGTAAGAAAATTACTTTGGTGGATTCTTTTTTTAGACTTCTTCGAAGGAGACAGACTGGATGTTCGGCAAAACTCCACCTTGAGCAAAGCGTAACTCCGCTCAATAGTTTGTTCAATTCTTCATCGTTCCGTATGGCAAGCTGAAGAAGGTTCGCGGTGATGATTCGCGATCGATGAGTTGTCGTCTTGCAGGCATTGCCAGCCAATTCCAAGGCTTCCGCTGCTAAGTTCTCCATCACCGCCGCAAGATAAACTTGGTGCACCAGCTCCAATTCGATTACCATTTAATTTTCCATTTCTTCAGGAATCGGTGAACACGCCTGACAGGAAAAAAATCTTGAAGGCATGCTCTAGATGATCGGCTTCCTTCTGGCTTATCGGCGATTTTGAGACTTTACCTTTGCCGCGTCCACTCATTAAAGTGCGATGATGTTCGATGTCCAGGCTGAATATTTTGTGTTGGTGATTTGTCTCATCTGTGTCTGTTCTGAACAGCCACTTTTGGCTGTTGATTGTCTGATGCTGTCTGTTGCAATTGTCTGATCATTTTGGCTGTTATTTGTGTACTGAATTTTAGCTTACAGTTTACAGTGTCGGTAGCGAGACTTGAGCCATGTCATCAGAGTGTTTGAGGCGAACTTGAGGTAAATTAAATGAGGATGGTCCGTTGGATGTGCGGAAGTGTCTCCTCTCGAAACCGCAATTCCTATGAAGAGCTCAGAAGAAGGATTGTGCTTGTAGTTCTATCGGGGACCCTATAAGATAGGGGTCGACTAGGATGGGTGTGGTTATGTGAAAGGGAAAAAAGAATGTCAGTGGTGAAAGCGCGTGCGAAAAAATTGCAAGTGGATAGTCGCCGACCAGTTGGACGTCCAAAAGAAGATATGCAGTGAAAACATCAACGAAGACCTTCGAGCGCTCGGTGGCTCCGTGTGGAAGATGCAAGGGACGGGTGAAGTGGAAAATGCATACAAGCAAACCGTCGTACCCAACATGGATGGAGTTCAATCGACGGTTAAATGGTTTGTAAGTAAGTAAGTATTGTATAGATAGGCGGAATACCGTCAGCATATTCACAGAATGGCATCAAAAATAAACCAGAATAGAGATCGATATTTTGTGAGAGTCGGCAATGCAAACATAAAGATATAGTTCAAATGCGGGCTTTCTGCCACTACATTTTCAATCAACAAGTTTATTATTCATTATATAAAATATATTTAAGAAAATCCTTTATTATAATGGAAAATTCAAAATTTTGTGAAGCTTGATAATTGTGACTTGCTAACCAATTATGAAGTTACTTGAAGACAATTAAACCGTTTTGAACACAATTTCTACTTTCGTGGTATCTTTTCTTTTGCATGAATGTTAATAGCAACGTTCAGTGTTGTCGTAGCCCCTCAGTTGACGCCGTGCACTCATAAATACCCATGTCACTATTCTGTAGGTCATTAATGAACAGAAAAGCTTTATTGACAATTAGATGTCCATTTGGGATAACGCCATATACCGTCCATTCATAGGACTTGGAGCTACGCCAAGACGATCGATAGTACCACCCATTACCACATTATCCAAACGAAAGCTTCTGTACGAAAAGTTGATAGACTGTGAAATAGCGATCCCCACCTTCCATTCACAATTACTGCAGAACTGGACAACCTTCCCAGCTTTGATTGTATAGCGCCACTGTTTTTTTTTTCCCTCAGATGTCGAGAGAAGTGATGACATACGAAGAACTAATAACTCTACAGGTCTTCCACTTGGCGTTCCCCATTCAAGGCTTCAAATCAGGAATCGGAGACAGAGCATTGTAGTTTCAATTTCCTCCATTCACTATTCTAGTCGCAGAAGGTGTTACGGTGATGGAAACAGAGATGACAGCTGTGAAAACAAATAATCTAATGACATAGTGAATCATGCATAAATCGTGATGCATGTACGGATATAAACCAGACACCAAAACTTTTTTTATTACGATCCTGATTGCTCTGAGTAAACATTATAAAAAAAGAAAAAAAAATAAGAAAAAAAAAAAAAAGAACAACAAAAAACCAATAGAAAGATAAACAACAACATTCACAAAGAACAAAAAAACAAACAAAATAACAAACATAAAATCAAAACAACACAACAAAGAATCAACAAAGAAAAACATACCGAATCCCAACACCCTCCTCCCCCCTACCACCCCACACCACATACCCCAAAAAACCACTAACACTCCGGACAAAACCTACACAAGAACATACCCCCACCCACCCACACCACTCAACCCTAGCCCACAGCTCCACCCCGCCAACCCCCCTCCCACGTACCCCCCCCCCCCCAACATGCCCAACTACCCCTCCCCCCCACCCTGCACTAAACGCCACCACACCCACACCTCACCCACGCCCCTCCAACACCCACCCCACACCTCCTCGCGAACCGACCCCCCAAAAATCCCCCACCCCACCAGCAACAACATCACCTGCCTTCCCCCGGCAACCACCCCCGACTCCCGCCCCCCCCCCGGTTGGGGTCTGCTGCCTAAAACCCACGAGGCCACCGCAAGCCCCCCACTTCCCCCATCCCATGCCCCCTCCCCTCCGCCCAAACCACCCGCCGAGCCTCATCCACCAGAGACCACAACAGCCAACCCCACATTTAAGGAAGCAGAGACCGTGTACACCGCACATCCCCTCCAGGTATCACGACACAATCTATCATCCAAAAAATCCAAAGTGTAGATTGTACTATACTGCAAGTCGGGTTCTTAGAGACCCAAAATTAAACTGCATGCAGAAAGAAAAAAGTTTAGATACACACAAACGAAGAGTCACTATCTAGACTTAATTTCATGTTAAAGGAAAACGTGAAAAGTAAGCAGTTCAAATTTATTTCATCAGGAAACAATTATTGTCAATAAAGACAACGTGTATATCAACAATTTACATGTGGCATGCAAGCATAATTGATAAAGTTCGTGTTAGCGTATATGATCCTAATGTGATGCAAAACAGGAGGCTCATACTATTCAATTGTATTTGAAATATTGTTTACTACGTTCAGGCGTCTTCATAGTTGCATCACGCGGCCATTTTTCATTCTGTGCCATTATTGCATGCAACATATATTACATATCGAATAGCTAATGATATCGCCTTGTTAATGAACAAACTTGACCTGGCCTTGTCCACCCATCCAATATTGTGATACAAAGTACATTTACCTTATCTATGTTTTCATTTGACCATCCGTTTCATTGAAGGTAGGAAATTCTAACAGATATAGAGTAAATAAGGGACTAGATATCGTCAAATTTATGGCATGCGAGCAAATCCGAGAAAGCAGTTATATTATTATGAACGACTGCGGATAAAACTGCTCCTCTTCGATGGATAGCAGTCACAGAATCAGATGCCTACATTATTTTTACAGATTATTGGCTTCATTTAGATACTAGCGTCTGATGTGATTTCGTTATGATGAAATGATGAAATGTGAATCTCGATCAAAATAGTTGAATAAAGATTTTATCTACCAATTTTTAAGTTCGAGTGCACAGGGACAACCGGTAATTGATACAAAATCTCGAACTACAACACAATCGCAAGATGAACTTTCAATCAGTATTGCTGCTACGTTTCTTGAACATTTAAACCAAAGGAACCACGAGGTCAAAGTGCGACTTCCTGTTTGACTCCATTGCATAACACGTGTACTAGGTCCATTGTCTATTGATCTAAGAATTCCATAACCCGAAGAAATTCGGCACCGTGAGTAGTCTTCCATCCGGAAAATACCCAGGAAATATGCCATCCAAGTTTGTCTACTGAGCATCGTCGATTGATTTGGCCACCCAAAACTCCAAGGAATCACCGAAGAAGCTTCTAATTTGTATTTTAATCTGCAAATAGGTATTTGTACGGTCTATTAACATTGAACAAAAATATTAATTTAAGTTTATTTTCAGTGAAGAAATTTATATATTCATTGATTGAAAAATCCGAATGACATCACATGACTAATGAACAATGCATGATTAAGTCCTCAAGAGCCCATATCACAAAATGCAGCGGCGATTATTGTCTCTGTCTCTCATTCCCAGGTGAACACACCTAAACCGATTTAAGTTAGAATCAATAGGCAAACGGCAGTGTCCAACTATTATGCAATTGTTCGCCATCTATACCTAAGCGTTTTGTATAAATGCATACGAATATAATAACAGCATCCCGCACACGTTGTACAGCGACTTTATGTCTGACCAACAAACTCATATCGGTTTTATAAACAAAACTTGTAATTCAATCAGCCACGAAAATATGTTTGGCAAAACATGCATCTTATCAATAGTAAAAACAAAATCATTAGGAGATAAAACAGATATACCAGGGTTGTCCGAAAGTAAAAGCTCGCAATTTTATTTGACAAGAAAAAGAAGATCCAGACATGAGACCAATCCCATCAAAACAACCAGCGTGGTTTCTATACTAATAATTCATGTTATTCAGATAGTCCCAACATCAACATAACCAACACAGAGACAAATGAAAACAGTCAGCATAAAAAAAAGACGAAAAAATTTCGCACAGAAAATTCCCTTTTCGACATAAGTCAAACCACCACTTCTCAATGCACACCGCCAACCGATGAACAAAGGCCTGTATGCCCTGCTCGTAAAAAGCAGTTTTTCCTACGCTGATGCGGTCCATTGCATATACGTGTCCGATGACGGCGTTCCTTGTATTCAAAATGCTCGACCTCGTAATCCATCCTTTAGATGCCCGAACGAATTGAAAGTCTGATGGAGCCAGCAGATTGCTTATAAATTTTATCTTTGAAAGAGAGCCGTTATGTGCCACTCCATGAACTGTCGTTTAGACACTCAGGCACGTAGTGGTGACACCACGATTATCGGTCGACCAGTGAAGATCTGGTCCAAGAAATTACTCGCCTTTACGGTCTCCGTATCGAATCAGTAATTCTCACTGACAGCCACACCGTGATCTTTCTTTTCCTGTATGCAAGCATGCGTGGAACCCAATCTGGTGCAACACATTTGCTGTACTCCAAGATCAACAAATCATTTTCAACTTGCCCCAACACCAACAACCAAACAGCTCGCATTTGTGCGAAACCGATCCTTCGATCCTCTGCGAATGAGTTGGTCGCGGTGTTCTTGTGTTTCGTCGTTGTGGCTGTGCAAGGTCGTCCAGAATGCGAGTCTTACGCACACGTCCTGTATCGCCACACTTGGAATCGACGAACCCATCCCTCACTGAGCTCTAACGTCAAACAAACCGCCTCAGTGTTCCGTAAACTTAACGATGCACCGCTGAATGTCAATGGGCGAAACTTGTTCTGCGTTCAAGAAAACATGACGAACGTCCCATGACGAGATGATTCTAAAGACTTTACTGATTCACGTTTACTCTTTCTCACTTATAAAGAATCGATTGTCTTCGTAGCGTATCACTAATAAATAATGTAGAGCTTCTTCCAATTGATCGAATCAAATTTCAATCAGCCTTTTCGACACACCCGGCATCAGTTGATTTCGCTTTCAAACAGCCTTTTCGATACTTACGCAGTAAAGAGTTGCGGTCACACAACTTGAATTCTGCATTTATGACGTCGGTGGGGGGGGGGGGGTGGGGGGGGGAGTGAAACATAGACTGAACAATGCCTATAGTCATTATGTTTTGCGTGATTCCTTATAAGGGTCGGATGACACTAAGTTTCGATCGTATCAGAGACAGAAGTTAAGACCTCGTTAAGATCCGATAAAAAAGTGAGAACAAAAGAGAAATAGCAAGACAAAAATTTTAATCGTCGTCTCATTTTATGTTTGAACTGTTTTTCATTTGTCACTCGTGTTGCTTATGTTGATATTGACTATCTGAAAACATTAATAGTAACGAGAAACCACGCTTGTTGATGGTATTGGTCTCATGTCGGCTCATTCTTATACTTTTTTTAATAAAAATTGAGAGACATTAACTTTCGGAACGACCCAACGTACATGACATAACACTGGTTAATGTTTAAGAAAAAATGTTTACCTGAGTCTCTAACTCGATATACTCAACAATGAGACGTAAATCAAACAAACGATGTTTCCATACCAATACATAATCACATCATGTATACATGGGCTTATCTTCTTGAGATCAAAACTTCTATCCACAATGTATGATTTCGCCACTTCTGTTGTTATTAATAAGCTTCAAATATAGTAGTACAAAATATTAATAAATACTTCGAATAAGATTTAATTTCCTAAAATATACTTATGGGGCTCTATCATCATAAGAATGAAACTTAAAAGTTGGTTTAACATTAATAACTTGTATAATAAACCACTGTTTGCTTTAATTACGCTTGAGAAATCACCACAGACAAATTGTGTTGGAACTTCAACAGAAAAAGGAGCTCTACAAAAAATGCGTTCAGAATTGATATTATAAATTACCGCTTCAACTGTATTGCGTCATGATTCAATTCGCTGAGATCCTACTGTGACTACGTTTGAGAAATGAGAACAAAAAATAAAATATTATCAAACTACCACCTGTCGCGACGCGTGTATGCTTATTGTAACGATTTGCATGAGTCGTTTCCAAAACCATTTCTCGCATGACCAAGTAAATTAGACCACCGTCTGATGTCGAAGCGCCAGGAATCTAAAGATATGTTATACTGAACTTTTCTGTTCCTGGGAAGAATCCAGTAAATTTCCCAACCAATCTGATCTACCTCACACAGGCGACTTATCGTTCCACCGTACGTCAACCGTTCATCTTCCATTGCACGAAAGAATATAGCGGCTATAAATGAGTTTGATGATCTTATTGTTATTTGCAGAATAGTGGAATGAGTGCAATATATGGAAAATATTGTGTTTTTACAAATTAGTACTGAACAAAAAAGTCATACAAAAATCTATCATAAGCAAAGGAAGGCTTTTCGAGAAAAATCCACACTATTCATTGATCTAACTTAGAAGTACCTGCTTCAAATACTGTATAGCTACAAAAAAACGAGTTTCAAATAAACCATACGGTATGCAAAGTTGCTCATGATTCAAAAATGTTCAAGCATGAAAGTTGGCATCAAACGTGAGTATTTCGAAGTCATGCTCATAATCTACCATTACATTGCAACGGTGCGAGTCGAAAGTGATTTTCTTTCTTATTGGGCAAGCTAAAACTGATTCAGAACTCACTAAAGAGGCGATCACATTAGATCGATGACGATTACTATAATAAGATCATTACTATCGTCTCAGTCGTACGATCATGCGCTTAGTTCCACTGTTCACACTAGAACTGCCTATCGTGATGGTTTTAGCGGTCTATTCTGATTTTATAGACGACAGATTGTAATATTGACTAATGACGGTCGCACAATGAAAATATCGATGAATCGTATTTCTCTTAAATACTCTTATGATTACTAAGTTATATGACAGGACAATCGTATGCTTTTTTGTCACCGGCTCAAACAATGGTATTGCCTCAACTGCAACATCAAAATTATCGATTGCAAAAAATAATTTGTTCGACAATATCTTTATCGCTCAAGAACATCGCTCTGGTAGAGATCTCGACGATGCGGTTTTTTAACTCGCTGAGAAATTGGACTTAAACAACAACTGCATAGTACACATACAGGGCGGTTTTGTTTCAAATTGTCGCAAATAATGCTGTTTCATGCAGACAATTGTTCTTCTTTGAAATGCTTTGCAAATATTTCAAACATGGCATTCTTTGTAATTTCCTTTTTCTTTAACTCCTTCTGGTTCACCGGAGACGCAAGAAGACAATTATAAGACAGAAATCATAATCAATATGACAATTCAAACTCGAAATCAATGCAACTGACTTAGTTTTTCACTTTCATTTATTTCCCTAAATTATAACATAACGTGGCATAGAGTAAGTATATTAGGTAGAGTAATAACTATTTAAATCCCGAATGTGTATGCAGTTTTGATTTTATAAACTAATTCGGATTGACACGTAGTTGACGGATCACGATAGCAGTTCAGGAGGAATTAATGTATTTTACAAATTCTCTGTGTCATGACATCTCGAGTCATCATGATTTCTGGAGCGATGATGTTTGTTAAATTAGCAATGCGATGAGTTACTATTAATGTTCAAACTTATTAATGAGAGTAATCATATCACAAACTACTAGCAACTAAAAGAGCAAAATATCATGATCATATACAAAGATCACAAATGACTTTAGCGCATTGGATGCCACGCGATTTTGCCCTGGAGGCCACGGCACGATATGACATTATAAGGCCACGTCAGCCATAAAAGATTTAGCCACTAAACATTTATTTACTGTGTCGATATTGTTGAACAGTGATACATGGAAGATTTGTGCTGAAGTATCGATGCATAGAATGTGACATGACGAATGAACAGAGAGTTTTTTTACTCTTCCGCACACAGTTCGATCAAAGGAACTAGCATGACGACACGCGCTGCAGCAACAACAATAGTCCACGAGCATCGATTGTATTTGTCTCTCCAGTGATAAACGTGTTGCTATGACTGCACCTTCATCCATAGAAATTGACAACAATAAAACTTCTAGAATGGAAGTTAAGCTTCATGCAATACACAATAGGGCACATAATCGCACGCATTTTCACTGTGATACACTGTCAACGGCTGTATAATTTGATTATAATCATCCACAGATGCGTAAATGAAAGCTTTAATTGGCTCTTCATGCCCAACTTAGTTCCCCCATAATGTGGCCGCGTCCTTGATCAATTTCCATTCTATCTACTTCAATAAACAATCAAGTTTCAGCTTCATCACTGTTCTAAATGAAAGCATTGCGGTAGTGTTTCATTATACGACAAATGGGTATTCGCGGGTTCTCTGCAGAACGAGTGGCACAACCACAGAATTAGATTTCATCTGCGCGCGCTTTCGGTTTTCATAGGGAAGAAAGATGGATAGGAAAGGGTTATATGTTAGCCTTAATATCGAAAATGGCACATCATACAGAATTAGACAACTGGCTCCTTCTCGAATGGATTTAATATGTGTTGGTGTATCGCCTGCTATTGAAGTGGGCAAACAATAAGCTGTCAGCAGAGGACAACCATAGCCAGTGAGAGATATAAGCGTGCGTGCTGATGTTATCACTTTCGCACACAACACCTAATAAAACAATCATCGCTTATGGGTCCTTTCGAAATTGACCAGACCGAATGACGCCCAGGAATTGAGAGTCGCCGCGGGAAGTCATAATGATTTTCAACAAAAAAGGTGCTAGGAAAAACTCCACAAAAGGGTTATTTATTAGAACGGGTTGTCGATGTATTGATTTATGGAGTTTAAATTCGTAAACGACAGATCTTGGGGCGTCCATCGCACTATTCGGTGGTCGATCTTACAAATAAAACAGGTTTTCAATATTTTAAAACAATATTTTCTTAGTAACTAGGCAATGGTGAAGTTGTATGATTAGTAAAGAGATATATACAATGCAGTTAACACAATTTTTATCATTATAATATGTCGACGGTTATTTCTGACGGTAAGAGGGTGTTACAATTTCTTGCAATGTTGGAAAATTAAATAAAATTGTAATCTTTTCTGACGAGAAGTTTAGAAATTAGGCTACAGTATATTTTCATTTGATGATTAAAAACATGTCAGATGACAGAGCAAATTTGCACATGCATTTACACATTTGAAAATTATTTTGTTCATTTTATAAGAATTCTCTGTCTGCAAGAGTTTAGTACCTGAATAAAGTATTTTTTTTTTTTTTTCGATAAGTCATCTAATATGTAGAAGAAGGACATGTACTTATTTTTCTGTGTGTCAGCTTAATTATGGCTGACATTGCTCTTCGGAAAATACGTGGGTGACAGCCCCATCTGGTTTTACACAACATGGCACTCAACGTGTTAAAAGATGTAAATGGGTCCACATTGCTTATTCAGATAAGAAATATTTGAAGCTCGTAAATTCAGTGAATCATGGAAAATCAAAGTCCGCTGGAAATTGAATTAAAAAATTTCAAGAATATCTGTCAAGAAGGCAATTGTAAAATAATAAGTTCTCAGTTTTTCCATTAGATAACTTTGCTTTTTAATGTGGTTCATTAAGCTTTCTAATAATCAATCAATTTCCGCTTTATGTTTTATTTATACTCGTAGCAAATGTTCATTCCTTTCATATCGAGGAAGTTTCATGCTATCCTATAAGGTGAATTCACGTCGCTAGTAAGTAAAACACAGGTATATTTTGAAAACAATTCAGCTTCTAAAAAGAAATCTCAAATATTTTTAGGACCGCAGGAAACACAATCTCCGCAAAAGAGAGATGATTATTTTGATATAAAAAAATTTACTGTATGTGACATAATTTTCTTTGTGTTGCGTCTACCTTCTATATAGGCTACTTATTCAATGTACCGTGAGGTTGTGAATAGATCAATGTGCTTGAAAATTGGTAAACCATACAAAGTGAATGTTACCCCCTGATTGGGCAAACAATAAAATTGAGGATGGTTTTAGCATCGAGCTGTTCTTCTTGTTTCCGAATAAAAATAATTTGCACCAGTGATATTTGGTCTCCTCTGACGCACATAGCAATTTGAATAGGGTCACGTCACATGACGTTAGTTTCTGAAGCAATTTTTTAGAAGCTTTTTCAGAAACAGTGTTTAGTGGAATGAAGGAAATGTCGCTTGGACCATATTGTTTTTTTGCTGCTTTTGTGGCTTACGTGAGAAGAATTTTGATTGAAACGATGATCGAAACGTATGGAAATGGATGATGAATATTACAAATACTTCAATTTGGGCATGGCTTTAGGTATGGTGGCTTAGTCGTGGTGATAAACATCATTATATAGTATATTCCAAACATTCTCTTGTATTCATTTACGTACGCGCTCTTTGATTTGAAATTTGCACATAGCTATATTCATCGTTTCTGCTTTCCTGTCCCTTATATTAGTTGCCGTAGCAAGTAATTGGCAAAGTCTAGTCCCAGTTAATTTTTTTTTTTAATGAGTTGAATCCCAATTATTTTTCTCTTCCGTCACATTCTTTCTTGACAGGGCATTCATCCAGTAAGAGTATCATGCATGACGGTGTTTGGCATCAATGTTTTGTATTGAGTGTGGTTGTTAGGTGTAGTTGGATGGCCTTTGGGGCACAACCGCGTGATTGATCCACCACGACCAATACAGTTGCGGAGCCCATTCTGAATGGAGATCTTACTGTTGAGACGACAAAAAAAACATATTTCTGCATTAGAACTTCTTTTTTAATTTGATGGAAATTTGTTAAGATGAAATATTGAATGTTGTTAAAATGCAACAAATTTATAGTTTACACAGGCATAGCTTACCAATTAAACATTAAAATAACTGGTTAGCTCTATGTGAGTGTGGACACATTTTTCTTACCATTTATAGGAAAAAAATCAAAATGCATCATTTTAGGAGCGTTAACTTTGATTTTTGAGAGGAGTACATGTTAAAAAGTCCCGGACGCTTCGTCCGCGCAACGCGGCACTTATTCCTATGCGTCAAACTAGCATTGGCAAGCGGTGGTTTCCTTCCCGCATAGGCCCTCAGCCACACTTTTGAAAGCAAAGCAAACACAAGGGTCCCGAGCGTCTCGACAGAACGTATTGCCCCAATCTATTAATCGCTCTCGTTTGCTTTGCTCGCAGTGTGGCAGTCTACAACTGCTGTAATGATGACTTTATATTTGCTGCAAAACGCTTTGCTCGGAAACGCTTGGAAAAGCTCGCAGTGTGGCTGAGGCCTAAGGCAAGGGATTTCCTCCCTTCAAAGGCAATTAGCAACCTATCTCCACATTATTATTCGATCCTATCAATCCCACTCCAACTCTAACCTCTATAGTTCTATTTTCCACCGCTAGATAATATGTCCTTTAAGAGCTCAATCTGCGGTTTTTGATTTTTTTTAATTGTTCCATGCAATTCTGCATTGCCTCGGAAAAGGTCAAGGTCTGAACCGTCGGCACCACCAGATAATCTATTATTCCCCACTTCGTGTACCTTATCATATCTTCCGGAGGCATCCCACAAAAAGTCTACACGGCAAAAATTATGAACACCGTATCCTGTAAATGGCCGCTAAAAACACGCAAGTGATGATGCCCCTAAATATTTCCTACTTCTCATTTCTTATTGTTGCTCATTGCATCTGCTAACTTAAATTTCACACTTTCAAAAATACAAGATGTAGCAGTTTACAAAATCCAAGTATAACAGAGTGTGTATGTATTTGTACGTAACTGAGAGTTAGTCATGCAATCTTACATAATTGATTACTTGTAAAAATCTTCACAGCTATTGTTTTCTCCTTTCATGCTTATCACAGTATTCATTAGAACATCGCAATAGATAAATACAAGCAGCGAATTGGCAAATGCACAACTCATGCTCATTCATGCTAAAACATGTTCATCATGAAAAATCGTTACCGACAATGCCGAACTCCCATTTGCTCTATGCATTCAGTGAACATAACCCACAAGCAACAAATTATTCTCCATTAGTACAAGTTAGCTGTTCGACCCATATGGTCCGACTTAATTATCAATGTTCATCACGTCTACTCCTCTGTGAATTGAAATCTAGTTCCAATGACGCATTAACGCAGCAGCATGCTAGTCAGAGCTGGCAGGAAATTATGCAGGACCCGAAGTTTTACTTGAAACTTGAAGCACACGTTTTGACTACTCCTACAAAACTGCAGGTCTGGTGCATTAGATCGATTGGATCTGATTGAAAAGCTTCCATGTAGGGTGCTTCCAATGAAGAAATTGCGACATATTGGCTAAAGACACCATTTTATTGAGATACTTAGCGAACTAAAGTTGAAGAGGTATTTCCTTATTATGATTAGCATATGATGCATCCGCACATCATCTTTCACAAGATTGGTCGTTCGAAGTACATGAATGAAGTACAACAGTAGCAAGCAAGAGAAAAAGAGAAGCAAGAGCGGAACTGGCACATGCTTGTTGAAATTTCTATGAAAATGCTACGAAGTCGCTATACATGAGTGTCCTACAAGTCAAAAAAATAATAAATGTAATGAATGAAATTGACCACTCATCTGAAAGAGCATCAAGACTTGCAGGCATTTTCTAAACAAATCATATTGAAGAAATACCTTTTCGACTTTGCACTGTAGAGTAAATCAATGAAATCTTATTTACAGCCAATATGTCCCAATTTTTTCATCAGATATACATGTGGACTTTCAATTCCAGCTCAGACTAGCAGACTGATCTGCAATTTCGTAGCAGTCAAGAAGTATACAGTGCTATGTGAAAGTTTCGGCGCGACCTCGTTCCCTAAACAAATTTTTGTACTAGCTCCCGGACTGCACATGCGCATATGAGCATAAGTGTAAGTCACTTTCGATAGTATGAATCAATTTTGAACTGATCATGTAAAGTCATTAAAAGTTAAATACGAGTATATACCCTTTATGTCATCATAAGTAGCAGAAGGACCTACTAGATTTGAGCACTTATTAAAATCTTTCGAAAGCAATAGCTGCTAATTAGGTGGAGGGCGGAATCCCTCTTGCACGTCACAGATCAGATCAATAAGGCCAGGTTGGATGATGATTCCAAATTCAAAGTGGTAAGTGTAAGTGTTCATCACATTATCAATTATTAATAAAAATCCATTATCGTCCTCACTATGCCCGGCGAAATGATAGAAAAATATGGTGATTATCGCAGCTGCACACAAAATTAAATATAAATCACTATTAGCTAATTCGATATGTCCACCTCGTTGATTGGAACTACATACATGAATGTGAGATGCTTTCAAATCAAAATACAAATTATTCGAGCAATAAAAGGAAATGTCTGGTT